>CAJGYO010000005.1:16595430-17172537 GCA_904845875.1 Miscanthus lutarioriparius
GCAGATGAGGAGGAGGAGAAGGACGCAGCCTTCCCGAGACACCGAGGAGGAGAAGCGCCTTATGATCTTCGGAGGATCGACGGCCTACGACTCCAAGCGATGTCAGAAGGTCACGCACCACGAGGTCTATACAGCCGGACTAGCCACGCCTGCCTTCCTCCGGTGGTCAGAATCGGCCATAACCTTCGACCAGACCGACCATCTGGATGCCGTCCCACACCCAGGAAGGTACCCGCTTGTTGTCGACCCGATCATCGGCCCAAAGTGACTCACAAAAGTACTGATGGACGGGGGCAGCGGCCTCAACATCATGTACGCTAGAACGCTCGACGAGATGGGTGTCGACCGAACGAACCTCTGCCCCATCCGAGCGCCTTTTCATGGCGTCGTGCCTAGCAAACAGGCCGTACCGCTCAGGCAGATCGATATGCCCATCACTTTTGGGGATCGATCCAATTACAGGATCGAGACCCTCACTTTCGACATGGTAGGGTTCCCCAGAACTTTTCATGCCATCTTAGGATGACCATGCTACACGAAGTTCATGGCCGTTCCCAACTATACATACCTCAAACTGAAGCTGCCAGGACCCCATGGGGTCATCACCGTCGGCACCTCCTTCTAGCGGGCCTACGAATGCGAGGTCGAGTGCTGCGGCCATGCCACAGCAATTGTTGCCTTTGGGGAGCTCGCCACCCTCAGGGAAAAGGTCACCGAAGAGGCGCCCAACGCCGAAAGGTCGACCGGGTCATTCAAATCGGCAGAGGGCTCCAAAGAGGTCATCATAGACCCCAGCAGCTCCGAGGGAAAAATGGTGGGCATTGGCACCACGCTCTCCCCCGAATAGGAAAGCGCGCTCATCGACTTCCTCCGCGACAACAAAAACATCTTTGTGTGGAAACCCTCAGATATGCTAGGCATTTTGAGGGAGGTCACCGAGCACACCCTAAAAATCCATCCAGGCTCCAAACCGGTGAAACAACGCCTGCGCCGCTTCGACGAGGAGAAGCGCAGGGCCATCGGCGAAGAGATAGCCAAACTATTGGCCGCCGAATTCATCAAGGAGGTACACCACCCAGAGTGGCTGGCAAACCCCGTTCTTGTATGGAAGAAAAGCGGGAAATGGAGGATGTGTGTTGACTATACCGGTCTCAACAAAGCATGCCCGAAGGATCCATTTCCTTTGTCGCGCATAGATCAAATAGTTGACTCCACTGCAGGGTGCGAAACCCTCTGCTTCCTCGATGCATACTCCGGCTACCATCAAATTGCGATGAAGGAGTCTGACCAACTCACGACCTCTTTCATCACTCCCTTTGGATCGTTCTGCTACGTTTCAATGCCGTTTGATTTAAAAAACGCTGGGGCAACATACTAGCGATGTATGCTCAGATGTTTCGGAGACCTCATCGGGCGAACCGTTGAGGCCTACATCGACGACATCGTAGTAAAGACCAAGCGGGCTGACCTCCTCGGTGCTAATCTCGAGCAAACCTTTGCAAAACTCTGGGCAAATGGTATCAAACTCAACCCCGAGAAGTGTGTTTTCGGGGCCCCAAGGGGCATGCTGCTCGACTTCATCATCTCCGAGCGCGGCATCGAAGCCAACCCGGACAAAATCTCGGCCATCATGAAGATGGGCCCAATCCAGAACATAAAGGGGGTCCAGCGGATCACAGGGTGCCTTGCCGCTCTCAGCTGATTCATCTCACGCCTCGGCGAACGAGGTCTCCCCCTTTACCGCCTTCTGAAAAAGGCCGACCGCTTCGAGTGGACACCCGAGGCCCAGGAGGCACTTGACATGCTCAAACTGCTTCTGACGAAGGCCCCGATTCTAGTCCCCCCAAATGACGGAGAGGCACTCCTGCTATACATATCGGCCACCACACAGGTGGTTAGCGCCGCCCTGATAGTAGAACGGAAAGAAGAGGAGCACGCACTCAAGGTGTAGTGCCCCGTATACTTCATCAGCGAGGTACTATCCGACTCCAAAACCCACTACTCCCAGATCCAGAAGCTCCTGTACGCCGTCCTCATCACCAAAAGGAAGCTACGTCACTACTTCGAGTCACACCCTGTGACAGTCGTAACATCGTTTCCCCTCAGCGAGGTCGTCCGGAGCCAAGACACCACAGGAAGAACCGCGAAGTGGGCACTCGAGCTGATGGATCAAGGCATCACATAAGGCCTCCCGAACGACGATCAAGTCCTAGGCGTTGGCTGACTTCATCGCAGAGTGGACCGAAATCCAAACACCACCGGCGGTCGTCGATCAAGAGTACTAGGCAATGTACTTTAACGGGTCGCTGATGAAGAGGGGCGCCAGCGCAGGGCTGGTCTTCGTATCACCCCTCGGGGTCCGAATGAGGTATATGATTCATCTCCATTTCCCCTAGTCAAATAATGTGGCTGAGTATGAAGCGCTCGTCAACGGCCTATGAATCGCCATCGAGCTGGGCATCCGACGCCTCGACATTCGAGGCGACTCCTAGCTAATCGTCAATCAAGTCATGAAGGAGTCGAGCTACCACGACACCAAGATGGCCGTGTACTGCCAAGAGGTCCGATGGCTGGAGGATAGGTTCGACGGCCTGGAACTCAATCACGTCCCAAGGCGCCTCAACGAAGCAGCCAACGCGCTTGCAAAAGCGGTGTCTGGCCAAGAGCCGGTACCTATGGGAGTTTTCGCCAGCGACTAGCACAAACCCTCGATATGCTACAAAGGGTCGGAGCAGGCCAACAACGGCTCATCCGATCCAGCTCTGGGGGCTGACCGACCAACGGCTCCGTCCGACCCCGAGGTCATGGAGCTTGAAGAAGGCCCGACGCCCGACCCTCCGAACGACTGGAGAACACTCTACCTCGACTACCTCCTCCACGACACTCTGCCAACGGATAAGGCAGAAGCTCGACGGCTCGCATGCCGCGCCAAGTCCTTCGTTCTTGTAGAGGGCGAACTCTACAAACGGAGCCACACCGGGATCTTGCAGCTCTATATCCCTGATGAACAGGTAAAACTCCTGCTGAGCGACATCCACGGTGGGGTCTGCGGTCACCATGCCATGCCAAGAACCTTGGTTGGGAACGCATTCCGATAGGGCTTCTACTGGCCCACCGCAGTAGCCGACGCCGAGCAAATCGTACGCACCTACGAAGGGTGTCAGTACTACGCACGGCAAACTCGCCTCCCGGCCCAAGCACTCTAGATGTTCCCCATCACGTGGCCCTTCGCGGTCTGGGGGCTCGACCTGGTCGGGCCATTCAAAAAGGCCGGGGGCTTCACCCACCTACTTATCACCATAGACAAGTTTACGAAATGGATCGAAGCTCGGTCGATCTCCACGATCAAGTCTGAACAGGCTATGCTGTTCTTCCTCGACATCATCCATCGTTTTGGAGTCCCAAACTCCATCATCACAGACAATGGCATGCAATTCACTGGCAGGAAATTCATTCGATTCTGCGATGAACAACACATCCGAATCGATTGGGCAGCCGTCGCACACCCCCGAACAAACGAGCAGGTCGAGCGCGCTAACGGCATGCTCCTCCAGGGCCTCAAGCCTAGGATCTTCAACCAGTTGAACAAGTTTAGCACATGCTGGGTCACCGAGCTCCCCGCGGTACTCTGGAGCCTAAGAACAACTCCTAGCAGAGCCACCGGCTACACACCTTTCTTCATGGTCTATGGAGCCGAGGCCGTCCTCCCGACATACCTTGACTACGGAGCACCAAGGGTCAGAGCATACAACGAGGAGGGAGCCGAGGCATCCCACCAAGATGCCATGGACCAGCTAGACGAAGCCCACGACATCACCCTCCTCCATTCGGCCAAGTACCAACAGGCGCTACGATGGTACCACGGATGACGGGTACGCTACCGAACCTTCAACGTCAGGGACCTCGTCCTCTGCCTCGTGCAGAGCAACAAGGACCGTCACAAGCTCTCACCGCCCTGGGAAGGGCCATATGTCGTCACGGAAGTACTTCGGCCAGGTGCCTACAAGTTGAAAACCATCAACGGCAAGGTCTTCACCAACGCCTGGAACATCGAACAGCTATGTCGCTTCTACCCCTAAATAAACGCATACTTGGTCCTTATCAGTTTTTTGTCTTTACAAATCCCCGATCTTTAGCGACATTCGACCCCAGCAAAATGCAAGGGGTCAGACCTCGCTTGGGGGCTGGAACAAACGATATAAGTATGTGTCGGGGACCTAATACCGGGGTACCCCAGAAAGTGGAACCAATAACCACCGAACGTTAAAAACTTCTGGACGCATAAGAGCGTTGCTTCTCCCCTCACGGGAATGACAGGAGCTTGGTTCCACCTCGCCCGACGCCTTTGGGGTGGGCTCAGTCTCGCCCGAGGGCCTAGGGCTAGTCTCCGTCTCGCCCGACGCCTTTAGGGCGGGCTCGGTCTCGCCCGAGGGCTGAGGGATAGACTCCGCCTCGCTCGACCCCGGAGGAGCGGGCTCGGTCTCGCCCGAGGGCTGAGGGATAGACTCCGTCTCGCCCGACCCCGGAGGAGCAGGGTCGGTCTCACCCAGGAGATAGGGATTGGTCTCCGCTTTGCCCGACGGCAAGAAACAAGCCTCACTCTGCTCCATATCTAAAGATTGGATTCATCTTACCTGACCACTTCTCCCTGTTCCTTCAAGATGATAGAGACAGGGCAAGACATGACGTTCAGGTCAACCGTGGCTCCAAGAGCCATACCCTGCACCCTGGCAGGAAAAGTACTACCAGGGGATGACGAGACGGGCGCTTTAGGCCCTTCCAGGCGCCGCAGAGCCCGAAAGGTGTAATAGGTGCGAGCTCTCCACCCTGTAGAGTTGTAGGCGCCGCCTTCAGCTCTAGGACACGGAACCCGATGAAGATATACGACAACCACTACGCTCCAGAAAAGGATTTGCTATCTCCACGAACGACGGATATTCCGTCACCACGTGGTGGACCCAAGGGAGCGGCGCCCGCTTCCCGACCCCTCAGGCCCACCAAGACAGAAGACCTTGGCCACGGCACTACTCCAGACTCCGACCCCGCGTCCCTCCGACGAAGACTCATAGGAACCAGAAGGCGTGCGGAGCAAGGCTGGGGGAGGCTCAAAAGTCAAAACCACTGTTGTGGCAGAACCTCCTAAATTATAGGGCCCACATGCACCTGTCACTATCCAACGACCTTTGACATCTATGCATATGTTCCTGGTAATTTAAGAAGACTGTTGGGTGTCCTCGGGCAACCCCGAATCATCCACGATTTCCGAGCAGGATCACATTATAGAGTCATTGCAGTATTACAACAGTTTATTCAAATAAATACATCAGAGTAAAAGTAGCGGAAGACTTACAATAACATAGTTTACAAACCATTTGTTTCAAACCGTACAACTAAGTTCGATATTAATACAAACCAAAGTAGTGGAGCGGCATTATAATATAATACAAAATACACAATGAGGTTGCCCTGCCCAAGGGCCACACAATTACTTCTCATCGTCATCACAAGGTACAACTGTCATGCAGCACGATCCACAACAGATCTGCTCATGAGACTCACCTGCAACAAGGGTCAACGAACCCTGAGTACGAAAGTACTCAACAAGACTTAACCGAAATAAGAACTGATAACTCAAGAATGCAGGCTCAGGGATTCAAGGTATGGTTTTAGCAATAATCAAAGTTATTTTTGCGTAAAAGCTATTTAACATTTAACAAAATTCTTTATTTCAACAATTTAAACTTCATAAACTCATATACAAAGATGACATCATCCGTAATGAGATCATGAAACTTCGTATCCAACACCTTCATCAACCATTCTCAAGTTCCAGTTATTAATACTACGATGATGAACAGTGAGTTGAGTCTCCATAACCGAGGAGCAACGACGATTCGAACCGATTATAAACCCAGCTAGGAATTCCAGACCACACGACATATGCAGGTCCCTGACCTACATATACCAACCTACCCTCAGATCCTCTGAAACAAGAACGGGTCCGCGCCACCCGAGAATACAAGATACTCCACCAATCCAAATTTATAGCCACGTGGGTACACGCTATTCCGCCATCTCTCCACTCCCAAAGGCGCGAGTAGCCATTCTCGTAATAGAATCGCCAAGTTTAGGCTTACCGAGTATGTGGTTAGTACTACAAATTCTCACCTCATGCAATTCAACAACGGACATGCCTTAATCGACACAAAGGAAGAACCCGCTCACAAGACCTCCATGTCTTGTGGCTCACACACACCGAGTCCGCCTTGGTCTAGATTTATTACTCCACATTCCCATATCACATGCTAACATAATTAACCAATGTTCCATTTAAAACTTGCAGTGGCGGTAATCACCCGACTTTCATCGTTTCTACGATAGCTAAGCAAAACTAGGCATATACGAGTTTAAAAAGCGGTAATATGGTAAATATGGAATAACAAGGATGGTAATGCACCAATTAGGCTCTTACTTAACTCCTAATCACTTAATGCAGTAATGGAAAGCAAAAGCAAAATCAATTTGTAAAACACAAGGTAGGGTTGTATGCATCCGGGCTTGCCTTCGCTGATGACGGAAAAGTCCGGCTCTGCGACGTTCACAAGTATTCGGTCCGACCTCAATGATTTGGATTAACCTCCTCAACCACTTGATTAACTACCACGTATTCACCTTCATTTACTACACGTAATAACAATGCCATGTTTAACATGATGTGGAATACTGAAACATGATGCTCGATGATGGATGCAAAATTAATAATTTGAATACAACTTTCCTTCGTGGTACAGTTGCAAGTCAAACTAGTCAAACCTTTTTCGCAACACCCAATCAATTGCTAAGGATCATTATCAACTAATGATCCAAGGTCATCACTCAATCAAAATTTCAAACAAAACCTAAATCATTAAAGGTTACTATTTGCTTTTATGAATTAATTATTTAATTCAAAATTATGAAATAAATCAACTTATTCCAATTGAGCTCAAAATTTTTGTAAATGTTCATTACATGATAACTAAGTGGCAAAACCAATTTCATAATTTTTTTGGATATATAAATAAGCCTAGAAAAATCATGGAAATACATTTATTAATAAATTGAGCAATTTTTATCACATTCAAAAATTACTAAAAAACATTATTTATATTTTTCTTAAATACTATACATCACAGAGAAGTCACACAAAAATTTTCATAATTTTTGGAGCTCTAAATAAATCTACACAAAAATAACAAAAACAGACACTATTCATTCAAATCTGAAAATAGAAAAAATCCATTTGAAACATTTGAGTCATCGACAACTCGACCCCACCTGTCATCCCCCTAACCTCCGACGTTGACCACGGCAGCGGCGGCGGCTCGACCGGCGATTTCTCGTCGACGGTGAGATCACCGCGATTTACCAACGTATCAAAATGATCACCAAGTCTAGACGCATCGATTGGCGTCCCTATCGGCACTGATTACGGCCCTATACTAGCTCGTCGTCGACCATGGCGGACGCGGTGGCACGGCAGTGCTACGCCGGTGGTGTGCGACCGGTAGAGCTCAAACAAGGGATTCAGGAAGCACCAGAGGCTCACCCCGAACACGTTGAAGCAAGGAGCGAGGTCGGAGAAGCAACGGAGAGGCGTGACAACGATCACGGTGATCACGGCGGAGCAAAACGTCGTCGGTGATGGTGTACCGGCGATTGCAGTGATCAAAATGAGCAACCTGCTATGGATTAAGTACTACAGCATCGAGACAAAACAGAATCAGCCAAAACCGGGGGGATTTAATGCACCGTGGAGCTCACAGCCCGGCGAATCGCGCTCGGCGGAGGAGTTGCCGGCCGCGAAGAAGAAAGACGTGGACAACGAGTTTCCGGTGGAGATAAACTGAATTGGTGGGTCGGTTAGATGCGTAAGGTTAAGGCGGAGCTGGGACAGGCTTTGCCGAGACGGCAACGACGCTAAGTCGATGGTGAGAGCTCGACGGAGCTGCGGTGGTGGCGGCGGGAAAAGCAGAGGAGGAAGAAAAACGACGACGACGGCGTCTCGGTTCTTATAACGCGACTTCGAAGCTCAAGGAAGCCACGACGGAGCGTTTACGTGCCACCACGACGCGCCAGGGACGCCACGACGCTACCGGAACACCGAAGAAGGTCATTGGCGGTGTAGTCTCGACGGTGGACACTGTTCACAGTAATTACAAGTTTGCCATTCGCCAAAATTCACAAATTACTCTCAAATTTTCATAACAACTAAAAAATCTCCAAAAACAAAAGTTGTTCAAAATCAAAAGTTCTACAACTTTGCTTCTATAACCATCTCCTAATTCGGTCTAGATTTTGAAATCAACTTTTGAATTTGAATAGGGAAATTTAACGAATTACGCCTTTTTGAATTACTCAAAAATTTTCTAAACAACTTGAAAAACTCCAAAAACAAACTTTGTATAACTTGCCAAGATCTACACTTTTGCTTTTGGGATCAACCCCAAATTATGCTTAGATTTTGAAATGGATTTTCAGGGTAGGATTTAAATGCTGAAAAGCGAGGTTTTCTCGAAAAATTCAAAAATCCAAACAAACTTTGAATTTAAGTCAAACAATACAATTCAACACATACCACATGAATATAAACTTGTTTTAGTGTATGCATCTCAAAGTTTTCACCAAATGCCAAATGCTTTGCAATGCATATGATGACATGTCAGGTTTTAGTATTTTAAACACCCGAGGTGTTACAACTGTACTGCGGCCCATACCCTGCGCAGGGTAGCATTCTGTAACCAACCTGACATTCTACAGGGACATCGACCGTATTGTAGGCGCTTATCTTCCTTCGCACTCATCAGAATGAAGGACCAGGCCGGGTAGACGTGAACCACAAGACTAAGTAGAGCGCGCATCCTAAAGCCCTCACCCTTGTAAAGCCAGCCCCTTCATCTATAAAAGGGGATGCGCTTCCTCCATAAGAGGGAGAGGGAGAAAAGATCGAACGAGACGACTCTCAGATACGCGCAATCAAGTTGTGTCGAACCTCTTGACATCCCTTCAACCCTTCCATCAGAGACTTGGGACCAGTCCCTCTCTCGATCGTTTGTACCCCTTACTGCAAACCGTTCACGGTGCTAATAACACGAGCAGCAACAAACTGGACGTAGGGACTTTCGGCCCGAACTAGTATAAATCTTGTGTCCTTTAGCGCACCATCCGAGCCTAACGCGCATTACTATAAATTTACTTGCCGGTGCTTGTACGAAACACCGACAGTTGGCGCGCCAGGTAGGGGGCTTGCGCGTTCCAAATCAGGCCT
The DNA here is from genome assembly GCA_904845875.1 of Miscanthus lutarioriparius. Taxonomy (NCBI): domain Eukaryota; kingdom Viridiplantae; phylum Streptophyta; class Magnoliopsida; order Poales; family Poaceae; genus Miscanthus; species Miscanthus lutarioriparius. The sequence goes on from CAJGYO010000005.1 coordinate 16,604,738, forward strand.
CGGATGGCCACCCACGCAATCACCTGGGTCCCGGGCGCACACGTGTGTTTTGGCGACCTAGATTTCATCATCACACTAGAAGGAGAGTTGGCCCTGACTCACTCTACCGCCCCATCTCTTCCTTCCATCAACCTCAGCCGTCTTAGGCTCGAGGGACCACCAGGCAACTCCCTAGGAGTCCGGTCACCAAGGGAGGTCTCGCACAACGTCACCCTATGCCCAGAAGGTCCCGTACGAAGCGCCCCGACAGCATTTCCGTTCGGTCTCCGTAACGCTGCGGCAACCACTAGCCACCTTCTGGCGCTACGGATGGTTCAGTCACCCACGGACATCGAGTTTGTGGGGGCAATTGAACATGATACGGAGACCCTTTACGGGCTCCTCAACAAGGAGCCGGGATTGTTCTCTAGCTCGGATTCCAGTAGGGGGAGCCACCACCCTTCCTGGGAGTGCTTCATGACGCAGACCCCCGAAGGTCACGTTGAAAGCGCCTCCAAGGAAGAGGTCACCCCTACAAACAACCCTGACAGCAGATCAGGGGAAGAGACAACAGCCCCATCTCGCCTAAGGATGGAGCAGCTAAAGGCCCATCAGCAGGAGATCGATGAGGCCAGGCAAGGGCTCGTCCGGGAGTACGCGAACATCAATCGCGAGATTGAACGCCGCAAAGACGGGGGGGGGGGCGCCACGGCCCGTACCGTACACCAAAGGATCCTCACCGACGATGGGATCCTCCCTCACTTCGCCCGAGCCAGCCAGAACATCACCGCAGTAACCGCCTTGCTGCATGGCCTCCCAGAGGCCGCGACGGCCGAAGTTCGCCGGGCCCACAGGGAGATTCGCACATTGCTTGAGCGCGTGGCGGTGCAGCAGGCGCAAAGTTCGTTGTCTCGACGACGCGAACCCAGCACCAGCCAGCGCGCGCCCTCGGTGTGTCCCACCAAGGACGCATCTGTACGCCAAACACCGCCAGCCGGCGGGCAGCCCTCCGTCATCCCAGTACATCAACGCCTCGGCCATGGCCGCGACGTACGCAGCATCATCGATGCTCGGAGATGTGCCCACGGCGACGATGGAGAAGCAGCACGCCGCGGCTATCATCCCCGACGTGGTGAGCGCTACGACAGCAACGAGGACCGAAGCCCGAGCCTCGGCCTGCCAGGCCCTCAGGCCTTCGCCCGACACATCCTCAATGTTGTGTTCCCCCTAAGGTATCGACTGCCTACCAATATCCCTAAATATTCTGGCGAAACAAATCCCGGGCTTTGGCTCGAAGACTATCGGCTTGCATGTCAGGCCGGTGGTTCGAGTAATGACAACTTCATTATTCGCAATCTCCCGCTGTTCTTGGCCGATTCGGCACGAGCATGGCTGGAGCACCTACCGTCCAATACTATTTAGAGTTGGGCGGATCTGACGGAGATCTTCGTGGGTAACTTCTAGGGCACGTACAAACGCCCTGGAAACCCATGGGACCTCAAAAACTGCCGCCAGAAGGCCAATGAAACCCTTCGCGGGTACATTCGGCGCTTCTCTCGACAGTGCAACGAGCTCCCGAACGTCGCTGACGCTGACGTGATAGGAGCCTTTCTGTCTGGGATGACCTGCGAATCCCTGGTCCACAAGCTGGGACGCAGGGGCCCGCGGACTACCAAGGAACTCCTGGACATCGCCACCAATCACGCCTCTAGAGAGGAATCGGTCGGAGCCATCTTCGACCGCACCGACGGCAAGGCGAGGCGGGACAAGGCCGCCAACGAAGGCACCTCCGACCGTCCCGCCAAGAGAAAAAATAAGAAGCAACGATGCGATAACCCGCTCGTATCCACAGCCGACCGCAAAGGTAGCCGGAAGCCTACGGAAGGCACTCCGAACCACTTCGAGAAAATGCTCGAGGGGCCATGCCCGAACCACGCCTTCCCGGCCAAGCATCTATACAAGGAGTGCGGCCTCATGCGCAAATACTTGGCCGGGGGACTTAACAAAGGGGAGCAAGGGAAGAAACCTGTTCTCGCCACAGAGGACGTAGAGGAGAAAGATGACGCCTTCCCAATGCCGACCGGCGCCCTTATGATCTTTGGAGGATCAATGGCCTACGACTCCAGGCGTCACCAGAAGGTCGCCCGTCGCAAGGTCTATATCGCCGGACCAGCCACGCCAGCCTTCCTCCGGTGGTCGGAATCCGCCATCACCTTCGACCTGACCGACCATCCGGATGCCGTCCCACACCCAGGAAGGTACCCGCTTGTCGTCGATTCGATCGTCGGTCCAAAGCGGCTCACCAAAGTACTGATGGATGGGGGCAGCAGCCTCAACATCATGTACGCCAAAACGCTCGACGAAATGGGCGTCGACCAAACAAACCTCCGTCCCATCCGAGCACCATTCCATGGCGTCGTGCCTGGTAGGCAAGCCGTACCGCTGGGGCAGATCGACCTACCCATCACTTTTGGGGATCGGTCCAATTACCAGATCGAGATCCTCACCTTCGATGTAGTGGGGTTCCCGGGGACTTTCCACGCCATCCTAGGGCGACCATGTAACGCGAAATTCATGGCCGTTCCCAATTATACATACCTGAAGCTGAAAATGCCGGGCCCCCGAGGGGTCATCACCATCGGCACCTCTTTCAAGTGCGCTTATGAATGCGAGGTCGAATGCTGCAGACACGCATCCGCAGTCATCGCCTCCAAAGAGCTCGCCACCCTCAGGGGGAAGGTCGTCGAAGAGGCACCCGACGCAAAGAAATCAACCGGGTCGTTTGAATCGGCAGAAGGCTCCAGGGAGGTCCTCTTGGATCCCAACAGCTCCGTGGGCAAAAAAGTCCATATCGGGACCGCGCTCTCCTCCAAGTAGGAAAGCACGCTCGTCGACTTCCTCCGCGCCAACAAAGACATCTTTGCGTGGAAACCCTCGGATATGCCGGGCATCCCGAGGGAGGTCGCCGAGCATACTCTCCAAATCCTCCCGGGCTCCAAGCCAGTGAAACAACGCCTGCGCTGCTTCAACGAGGAGAAACGCAGGGCCATTGGCGAGGAGATAGCCAAACTACTGGCCGCAGGATTCATTAAGGAAGTATACCACCCAGAGTGGTTAGCAAATCCTGTTCTTGTCCGAAAAAAGAGCGGGAAATGGAGAATGTGTGTCGATTATACCGGCCTCAACAAAGCGTGCCCAAAGGATCCGTTTCCTTTGCCACGAATAGACCAAATAGTCGATTCCACCTTGGGGTGCGAAACCCTCTGCTTCCTTGACGCATACTCTGGCTACCATGAAATCGCGATGAAAGAATCCGACCAGCTCGCGACATCTTTTATCACGCCCTTCGGATCGTTTTGCTACACTTCAATGCCATTCGATCTGAAGAATGCAGGGGAAACGTACTAGCGCTGCATGCTTAATTGCTTCGGAGACCTCATCGGGTGAACCGTTGAGGCCTATGTCGATGACATCGTAGTCAAATCCAAGCGAGCTGACCACCTTGTCGCCGACCTTGAATGAACCTTTGTGAAACTCCGGGCAAACGGCATCAAACTCAATCCCGAAAAATGTGTTTTCGGGGTCCCGAGGGGCATGCTTCTCGGCTTTATCGTCTCTGAGCGTGGCATCGAAGCCAACCCAGAGAAAATATCGGCCATCACAAGGATGGGCCCGATTCAAAACATAAAGGGGGTTCAGCGGATCACAGGGTGCCTTGCCGCTCTCAGCCGATTTATTTCACGCCTCGGAGAACGAGGACTCCCCCTTTATCAACTCCTGAAGAAATCCGACCACTTCGAGTGGACAGTCGATGCTCAGAAAGCACTTGACATGGTTAAACAATTTTTGACTAAAACTCTGGTCCTAGTTCCTCCGTACGACTGGGAATCCCTCCTGCTCTATATATCGGCCACCACCCAGGTGGTCAGTTCTGCTTTAATAGTAGAGCGAGAGGAAGAGGGGCACGCCTTCAAGGTGCAGCGCCCTGTTTTTTCATCAGTGAGGTGTTATCCGACTCCAAAACCCGCTACTCCCAGATCCAGAAACTCCTCTACACCGTCCTCATCACCAAAAGGAAGCTACGCCACTAATTCGAGTCACACCACGTGACAGTGGTGACGTCGTTCCCCCTCGGTGAGGTCGTTCGTAGCCATGACGCTACGGGAAGAACCGCAAAGTGGGCACTCGAGCTGATGGATCAGGGCATTTCTTATGTCCCCCGAACGGCGATCAAATCTCAGGCACTAGCTGACTTCATTGCGGAGTGGACCGATGTCCAGATGCCACCAGCAGCCATCGATCAAGAGTACTGGATAATGTACTTCGACGGATCGCTGATGAAGAAGGGCGCCGGAGCAGGACTAGTCTTTGTATCCCCCCTCGGGGTCCACATGAGGTACATGGTTCGGCTTCATTTCCCCTCATCAAACAATACTGCAGAATACGAAGCGCTCATCAACGGCCTACGAATCGCCATCGAGCTGGGCATCCGACGCCTCGACGTCAGGGGCGACTCTCAGCTGGTCGTCAACCAGGTCATGAAAGAGTCACGCTACCACGATGCCAAGATGGAGGCGTACTGTCAAGAGGTTCGATGTCTGGAGGACAAATTCGACGGCCTCGAACTCAATCACATCCCCAGGTGCCTCAACGAAGCGGCCGACACGCTTGCAAAAGCAGCATCCAGCCGAGAGCCAGTCCCAACAGGCGTCTTTGCCAGTGATCAACACAAACCCTCGGTACGCTATGCGGGGTCAGAACAAGCCGATGATGGCCCTTCTAGTTCGACCCCCAGGGCCGATCCGCCAACTTCTCCGCCCGACCCCGAGGTCATGGAGCTTAAAGAGGACCCAGCAGTGGAGTCCGATCCTCCCGATGACTGGAGAACACTTTACCTCGACTATCTCCTCCACGACGTACTACCGACCGACAAGACGGAAGCCCGACGGCTCGCACGACGCGCCAAGTCCTTCGTTCTTAGAGAGGGCAAACTCTACAAACGAAGTCACATCGGAATTCTGCAACTCTGTATCCCTGACGAACAGGGAAAACTCCTACTGGGCGACATCCACGGTGGAGTATGCGGTCATCATGCTGCACCAAGAACCTTGGTTGGAAACGCATTCCGACAAGGTTTCTATTGGCCCACCGCAGTAGCCGATGCTGAGCAAATTGTACGCACCTGCGAAGGGTGCCAGTACTACGCTCGGCAAACACACCTCCCAGCCCAGGCTCTCCAGATGATCCCCATCACGTGGCCCTTCACGGTCTGGGGGCTCGACCTGGTTGGGCCACTCAAAAAAGCGCCCAGGGGCTTTACCCACCTGCTTGTCACCATAGACAAGTTTACAAAATGGATTGAAGCTCGACCAATATCCACGATCAAATCCGAGCAAGCCGTACTGTTCTTCCTCAACATCGTCCATCACTTTGGAGTACCGAACTCCATCATTACGGACAACGGCACGCAGTTCACCGGTAGGAAATTCGTTCGATTTTGTGATGGACAACACATCCGGATCGACTGGGCAGCCGTCGCACACCCTCGGACGAACGGGCAGGTCGAGCGCGCAAACGGCATGCTTCTTCAAGGCCTCAAACCCAGAATTTTCAACCGATTGAACAAATTCGGTGCACGCTGGCTAGCTGAGCTCCCAGCCATGCTGTGGAGCCTAAGGACAACTCCTAGCCGGGCCACCGGCTACACACCTTTCTTCATGGTCTATGGTTCCGAGGCCATTCTCCCAACGGACCTCGACTACGGAGCACCAAGAATCAGAGCATACGACGAAAAGGGGGCCGAAGCATCTCACCAAAACGCCATGGATCAGCTAGATGAAGCCTGCGACATCGCCCTCCTTCGTTCGGCTAAGTACCAGCAGGCGCTACGACGGTACCACAACCGATGGGTGCGGGGCCGAGCCTTCAACGTCGGAGACCTCGTCCTCCGTCTTGTGCAGAGCAACAAGGACCGCCACAAACTCTCCCCGCCCTGGGAAGGGCCCTACGTCATCGCGGAAGTACTTCGCCCAGGCGCCTACCGGTTGAAAACCATCAACGGCGAGGTCTTCACCAACGCTTGGAACATCGAACAGCTACGTCGTTTCTATCCTTAAAATAAGCTTACACTTTTCCTTATCAGATTTTGTCATAACAAAACCCCGACCCTTAGTGACTTCCGACCCCTGCAAATGGCGAGGGGTCAGATCTCACTCGGGGGCTGGCATGTGTTCATAACATATGACATATGTGATATAAATATTGCGCTTGCAAAAAAACTCCTGTGTTATACTTACAAACATTCTCTAAGTTTTCCGTTCACCTCATAAAACAAGTCCCAAAGGCTAAGATTTTGGGGACCGATTCTGAATACAACTGGTAGGACTGCGAGACACCCACGCCCCAGCGGCTGCAACCTCTTTGCTCACCAGTTCAATCAGAATTAGTTCGCCCATGTTCCTAGCTTCTTATGACTTAGACCATGAGAAGGGTCGGAAAGCGCCAAAATTTTTCCTGCAGAAGGGAGAAAGATAAAAAAATTGCTTGCCATAAGCAAAGGATGTAATTTTGTTCATTTTTTGCACAAACTCATCACTTACAAAGCGATTTCATTACAAAAAGGAACAATATACTTATAAATTCAGAGGACTGTTTACTCGGGGGCTTCCCCACAAGGTTATTTCATTACAGTCTCTGCTCAGCTCTACTATGAGTGCTACTACGGCCACCGCGCCACGCTCTCCATCGGCGACGCCCGGGGCGTATACACGGGCCAGCTCGTCTACTGCGGTCGCCGTGCCATGCTCTTCATTGGTGGCATCCCGATATCCCACCGCCTCGCTGGATCCTCGAAGGCGCCACCATCTACGACGCCTCCGCTGGAGCGTCCGGGGACTACGCCATCGTCGTCAGCCGCAACCTCAACAGCGACGCCCCCGCCATGGAGTCTGGGGACTACGCCATCATCCCCAGCCATAACCCTAACAACAGCGTATGAGCAGGAAACGCCTCCCGCCAAAGGAGGAGCACAGCGGACGATGGCGTAGTCGACGACGTACGACGCCCACCGGCGCCTCTTCTCCTTCGACAACAGCGACTCCTCAGCAAGGGCAGCACGCACCATCTCATCTACGTTGGATAACCTCCGGCTCGACATCATACACCAGACTCGTGTGGCAGAACCTCATAAATTATAGGACCCACATACATTTGTCACTGTCCAAAGACCTTTGACAACAATGCATATGTTCCTGGTAACTTAAGAAGTCTGTCGGGTGTCCTCGGGGAACCCCGAATCATCCATGATTTCCGAGCAGGATCACGTTACAGAGTCATTGTAGTATTACAATAGTTTATTCAAATAGACACATCAGAGTAAAAGTAGCGGAAGACTTACAATAACATAGTTTACAAACCATTTGTTTCAAACCGTACAACTAAGTTCGATATTAATACAAACCAAAGTAGTGGAGCGGCATTATAATATAATACAAAACACACAACGAGGCGGCCATGCCCAAGGGCCACACAATTACTTCTCAATGTCATCACAAGGTACAACTGTCATGCAGCATGATCCAAAATAGATCTGCTCATGAGGCTCACCTGCAACAAGGGTCAACGAACCCTGAGTACAAAAGTACTCAACAAGACTTAACCGAAATAAGAACTGATAACTCAGGAATGCAGGCTCAGGGATTCAAGGTATGGTTTTAGCAATAATCAAAGTTATTTTGCGTAAAAGCTCTTTGACAAAATTCTTTGTTTCAACAGTTTAAACTTCATAAAATCATATACAAAGATGACACGATCCGTAATGACATCATGAAACTTCATATCCAACACCTTCATCAACCATTCTCAAGTTCCAGTTATTAATTACTACGATGATGAACAGTGAGTTGAGTCTCCATAACCGAGGAGCAACGACAATTCGAACCGATTATAAACCCAGCTGGGGATTCCAGACCACACGACATATGCATGTCCCTGACCTACATATACCAACCTATTCTCGGATCCTCTAAAACAAGAACGGGTCCGCGCCACCCGAGAATATAGTACTCCACCAATCCAGCCCATTGCCACATGGGTACACGCTATTCCCGCCATCTCTCCACTCCTAGTGCGCGAGTAGCCATTCTCGTAATAGAATTGCCAAGTTCAGGCTTACCGGAGTATGTGGTTAGTACTACAAATTCTCACCTCATGCAATTCAACAACGGACGTAACTTAATCGACACAGGCGGAAAGATCCCGCTCACAAGACCTCCATGTCTTGTGGCTCACACACACCGAGTCCGCCCGGTCTAGATTTATTACTCCACATTCCCATATCACAGGCTATCATAATTAACCAATGTTCCATTTAAAACTTGCAGGTGGTAGGTAGTCACCGACTTCATCGTTCTACGCATAGCTAAGCAAAACTAGGCATATACGAGTTCAAAACTGGTAATATGGTAAATATGGAATAACAAGGGTGGTAATGCACCAATTAGGCTCTTACTTAACTCTTAATCACTTAATGCAGTAACAGAAAGCAAAAGCAAAATTAATTTGTAAAACACAAGGTAGGGTTGTATGCATCCGGGGCTTGCCTTCGTTGACGGAAAAGTTCGGCTCCTGTGACGTTTCACAAGTCTTCGATCCGACCTCAACAGACAGATCAACCTCCTCCGCAACTTGATTAACTACCACGTGTTCACCTTCGTTTACTACACGTAGTAACATTGCCATGTTTAACATGATGCGGAATATGAAACATGATGCTCGATGATGGATGCAAAAATTAATAAATTGGATACAATTTTCCTTCGCAGTACAGTTACAAACCAAACTAACCAAACCATATTCGTAACTGATGTGACCACGCCAGCACCGATCACTTTGGTGAACTCTCCGACCACTATGGTGAACTATCCGACCACTATGGTGAACTATCCGACCACTACGGTGAACTATCCGACCACTACGGTGAACTATCCGACCACTACGGTGAACTATCCGACCACTACGGTGAACTATCCGACCACTACGGTGAAATATCCGACCACTACGGTGAACTATCCGACCACTACGGTGAACTATGCGGAGCAAAGATCGTCGGTGAGGGAGAACCGGCGACTGCAGAGATCAAAATGAGTAAACAACAACTGACTAAGTACTACAGCATCGAAACGAAGCCGTAAGTACACTGATTACAGACAACGGCTCACCGAAGGGCTCGCCCCGCGATGACACGCCCAGCAGCGGTGAAGTTTGTTGACCTTGAGGAAGAAAAAATGTGGACAATGAGTTCTCGGCAATTTCAAAGTACCAATGTTAGCTGGCTGGATTCGCAAGGAAAAGACGGAACTAGGACGGCCTTTACCGAGATGGCAACAGCGCTCGGGAGACGATGCGAGCTTGATGGAGCGATGACAACGGTGGTGGTGAAAACAAAGGAAGAAGAAAAATGACGAGGACGACGTCTTGGTACTTATAGCGCGGCGCAGAAGCTCAAGGAAGCCACGATGGAGCCGTTTCCGTGCCAGCGTGACATCAAGGACGGCCACGACGCGCCTGGAACGCCGAAGAAGGTCCGACGGCAATGTAGCTTAGGCGGTGAACACTGTTCACAGAAATTACAAAATTGCCATACGCCAAAATTCACAAATTACTCTCAAATTTTCATAACAACTCAAAAATCTCCAAAAACAAAAGTTGTTCAAAATCGAAAGTTCTACTACTTTGCTTCTATAACCATCTCCTAATTCGGTCTAGATTTTGAAATGAACTTTTGAAATGGATTTTCAGGGTAGGATTTAAATGCTGAAAAGCGGGGTTTTCTTGAAAAATTCAAAAATCCAAACAAACTTTGAATTTAAGTCAAACAATACAATTCAACACATACCACATGAATATAAACTTGTTTTAGTGTATGCATCTCAAAGTTTTCACCAAATGCCAAATGCTTTGCAATGCATATGATGACATGTCAGGTTTTAGTATTTTAAACACCCGAGGTGTTACAATCCTTCCCCCTAAAAGAAATCTCGCCCCGAGATTCAAAGTCATAGAGTAAGTAATGGAAAAGGAAATGTGTCAATCCAAAAACATCCAGAACTTTTCCATAAAACAACTGAGGTTCTTTTACAAAACACAATTTGTAGCAACCGAGCTCAACTAACATTATCTATTCTATATTGACGCTAGAAACTCTGGAAACTTTTCTAACAAGTAATCTTCTCATTCCCAAGTAGCTTCCTCTTCTAAATGTTGATTCCATTGTATCTTGTAGAACTTTATTGTTCTCCTCCGAGTAACACGATCTTTCTGATCCAACACTCGGATAGGATATTCTGAATAAGTCAGATCTGGTTCAAGTTCCACTCCTTCAACTTCAACATTCCGCTCAGGCACTTCTTTAACTGAGATACATGGAACACATTATGTACAGCTGATAAATGTTCTGGTAATTTCAAGCGATATGCCACTTTTCCAAACCTCTCCAAAATTTGATATGGTCCAATGTATCGGGGTGCCAACTTTCCTTTAACACCAAAACGGTTAACTCCCTTCATTGGTGATACTTTCAGATATACAAAATCTCCTTTGTTGAATACCAATGGTCTCCGTCGTCTATCCGCATAACTCTTTTGGCGGGACTGAGCTATTTTCAAATTACTTTGTATTTGCCTAACCTTGTCTTCCATTTCTTTCACAAGGTCAACTCCAAAGAATCTTCTTTCTCCGGGCTCCGACCAACTCAGCGATGTTCTGCACCTACGGCCATAGAGTGCTTCAAATGGAGCCATTCTAATGCTTTCCTAATAACTATTGTTATATGAGAACTCAGCCAAAGGTAAGCATTCGTCCCACTTGTTGGAATAATTAAGGACACAACACCTTAACATATCTTCAAGCACTTGATTGACTCTTTCAGTCTGTCCATCAGTCTGCGGATGATAAGCTGTACTATACAGAAGTTTAGTACCCAATGAAGCATGTAAGTGTTTCCAAAAGCTAGAGACAAACTGTGTACCCCTATCTGACACTATAGTCTTGGGTACTCCATGCAAACTCATGATTCTTGCTAAGTATATTTTGGCATATTGGATCGTAGGATATATTGTCTTGACTGGAAGAAAATGTGCTGACTTAGTGAGTCGATCTACAATAACCCATACTGAGTCAAATCCCTTTGATGTCTTAGGTAGACCAACAATAAAATCCATACTTATGTCCTCCCACTTCCAAGATGGAATAGGCAATGGTTGTAATTCACCAGCAGACCTCAAATGTATAGCTTTCACCTTTTGACAAGTATCACACTTTGCTATATATCTAGCAATCTCTATTTTCATTTTAGTCCACCAGAATCTTTGCTTCAAGTCATGGTACATCTTGTTACTTCTCGGATGGATAGATAACCTAGTAGCATGTGCCTCCTCTAGAATTGATTGTCGCAACTCAGGAACCTTTGGTACCACCAGGCGATCCTTGAACCACAACACATCTTTATCATCTATGCTGAAGCATTCTGCTTTTCCATTCTCGACTCTTTACTTGATATGGGCTATACCCTTGTTTTCCTTCTGAGCAGCAATAACTTGATCTCGAATAGTGGCTTCTACAATTATGTTGGTCAAACTTCCTTGTTGAATTACTTCTATATTCAACTTTTCCATTTCTTGACATAAAGTCAAACCCATTGTTTTCACTGCCAGACAATTACAATAACTTTTGCGACTGAGAGCATCTGCAACTACATTTGCTTTACCAGGGTGATAATGTACTTCCAAATCATAATCCTTAATCAGTTCTAACCATCTTCTTTGTCGCATGTTCAACTCTGACTGAGTAAAGATATACTTTAAGCTCTTGTGGTCTATATACATATGGCACGTATTACCAAGCAGGTAATGCCGCCAAATCTTTAGAGCATGAACCACAGCTGCTAACTCCAAATCATGAGTAGGATAGTGTTCTTCATGTTGCTTGAGTTGCCTAGACGCATAGGCAATGACTCGGCCTTCTTGCATCAACACACATCCAATACCAATACCTAAAGCATCACAATAAACATCAAATGGCTTCTCGATATCAGGTTGAGCTAACACTGGTGCAGTAGTCAACAGCCTTTTTAAAGTCTAGAAAGCCTCTTCACAATCTGATGACCAGACAAACTTGACTTGGTTCTTCAACAATTCAGTTATGGACTTTGATACTTTAGAGAAATCTAGAATAAACCGACGGTAATACCCCGCCAATCCCAGAAAACTCCGAACTTGTTGAACTGTGGTTAGTGGTTTCCAATCAAGCACATCCTTCACTTTGCTTGGATCAACAGCAACTCCTTCCTCTGACAAGACATGTCCCAGAAATTGCACTTCCTTAAGCCAAAAATCACACTTTTTGAACTTAGCATACAATTGATGTTCTCTCAAATGAGTCAGAACAATTCTGAGGTGTTCCGCATGTTCTTTCTTATTCTTGGAATATACTAGTATATCATCTATAAATACCACTACAAACTTGTCTAGCTCAGGCATGAATACTGAGTTCATCAAATACATGAAATGAGCTGGAGCATTGGTCAAACCAAAAGACATCACCAAGTCTTCATATAATCCGTATCTCGTGGTAAATGCCGTTTTGGGAATATCTTGCGGCTTTATCTTGATTTGATGATACCCTGATCTCAAATCTATCTTGGAGAAAACTTTGGCTCCGGCCAACTGATCAAAAAGAAAATCTATCCGAGGTAATGGATACTTATTCTTGATGGTCACTTCATTCAACGGACGATAGTCAACACATAACCTCAGGGTCTCATCTTTCTTTTTCACAAAAATTGCCGGACATCCCCAAGGTGAGGAACTAGGTTGGATAAACCCCTTCTCAATTAATTCTTGTAACTGAGCCTTCAACTCGGCCAATTCCTTAGGTGGCATTCTATAGGCTCTCCGAGAAATCGGAGCTGTTCCAAGTTGTAACTCTATGCTAAACTGTACATCCCTATCAGGTGGTAGACCGGGTAAATCTTCAGGAAACACATCAGGAAATTCACGTACTATCGGAATATCTCTAATCTCTTTGACGGTAGTTGCACAAACTCGGCCCACTGATCTTCTTAAGGTTGGAAGTTGGATGAGAAGTTGAGAATTACTATCAGGCAAACTTACTCTTAAAGTCCTATTCAAAGCATCTATAATAGCCTTATGCTGATACATCCAATTCATTCCCAAGATTACATAGCCTAACCATAATTAACTATTATACAACTCTACTCTTTTCTGTGATTACTTCAAACTTCAGGCTTGGTATCCATTCCGGAATTATTACTGCCTTCATCATCACTTTCATTGATCATTACTAATTCTTCAGGATCTTCTTCTTCTTCCTCTTCCGATTCGCTATCATTGGCAAGGATGACACCTGGGTCCATGGCATCAGCTTGAGGCTCATGATTCGGGTTTAGTAGATTGCTAAGCCTATGCACTTCCTCATGTAGATAGGTATTATGTTCTTCTAAATCTTCTACAAAGAACTCTAGCCCATGAGTTCTAGCTCTAGCTACATTTTCCCTCTGCCAAGCCTCATTTCGTCCCTCCACCGTGCATTTAACTAATATACTTTCGTAGTTCCTGTAATGCGTGGTGAGACGCCTCAATTGATCCTGTAATTCTCCTACCAGATAGCATTCAAAGCCCTATCTCTAGTAGCTTGTGCTAATTCTATAGAAATTCTTTGTATCTCTCTTAGGGGATCGGGCCTAGAGAATCTCTCTCGCTAGCACCATCGTTTCTAGGGGCAAGTTGGTGATGAGGAACTCCTTTGGGTCCAGTGGACTTACGGGGCGTCATCTTGGCACGAGCCATACTGTAGGAAACCAATTTAATCCAAGTAAGACCACTTGATCAAAGTCTAAAGAGCAGCTATGATGGATTACATTCATCAAATCAGACTCACTACTCAACTCCAGACTAAGAGGTGAAGGAAGTAACGAGTGAATTATTCATGATGCATGAATCGTTCTTACGAACAAAAACATCAAAGTTTATAATGCACATAAACAAAATTTATTTTTTTATATAGGGCATAGTAAAATTACTAATCCACCACACAAGACCCTTTTAATCAAATAAGGAATGGTGAGAAAGAAATAAGACAAGTCAGAAGCAATTTGGACCAAATTAATCAAGTTAAATTTAGTCATCCCAAATCATTTTGAAGTTTTTGTAAACCAATACCACAAAAACTTTGTAACGATTGCTCTGATACCATTCTATGGCAGAACCTCCTAAATTATAGGACCCACATACATTTGTCACCGTCCAAAGACCTTTGACAACAATGCATATGTTCCTGGTAACTTAAGAAGTCATCGGGTGTCCTCGGGAACCCCGAATCATCCACGATTTCCGGCGGGATCACGTTCTGAGTCATTGTAGTATTACAACAGTTTATTCAAATAGACACATCAGAGTAAAAGTAGCGGAAGACTTACAATAACATAGTTTACAAACCATTTGTTTCAAATCGTACAACTAAGTTCGATATTAATACAAACCAAAGTAGTGGAGCGGCATTATAATATAATACAAAACACACAACGAGGGTCTGCCTCGCCTAAGGGCCACACAATTACTTCTCAACGTCATCACAAGGTACAATCATCATGCAAAGACGATCCAAAATAGATCTCTCATGAGGCTCACCTGCAACAAGGGTCAACGAACCACGAGTACAAAAGTACTCAACAAGACTTAACCAAATAAGAACCGATAACTCAGAATGCGGGCTCGAGGATTCAAGGTATGGTTTTAGCAATAATCAAAGTTATTTTGTGTAAAAGCTCTTTGACAAAATTCTTTGTTTCAACAGTTTAAACTTCATAAAATCATATACAAAGATGACACGATCCGTAATGAGATCATGAAACTTCATATCCAACACCTTCATCAACCATTCTCAAGTTCCAGTTATTAATTACTACGATGATGAACAGTGAGTTGAGTCTCCATAACCGAGGAGCAACGACGATTCGAACCGATTATAAACCCAGCTGGGGATTCCAGACCACACGACATATGCAGGTCCCTGACCTACATATACCAACCTATTCTCGGATCCTCTAAAACAAGAACGGGTCCGCGCCACCCGAGAATATAGTACTCCACCAATCCAGCCCATTGCCACGTGGGTACACGCTATTCCCGCCATCTCTCCACTCCCAGTGCGTGAGTAGCCATTCTCGTAATAGAATTGCCAAGTTTAGGCTTACCGGAGTATGTGGTTAGTACTACAAATTCTCACCTCATGCAATTCAACAACGGACGTGCCTTAATCAACACAGGCGGAAAGATCCTGCTCACAAGACCTCCATGTCTTGTGGCTCACACACACCGAGTCCGCCCGGTCTAGATTTATTACTCCACATTCCCATATCACAGGCTATCATAATTAACCAATGTTCCATTTAAAACTTGCAGGTGGTAGGTAGTCACCGACTTCATCGTTCTACGCATAGCTAAGCAAAACTAGGCATATACGAGTTCAAAAAGCGGTAATATGGTAAATATGGAATAACAAGGGTGGTAATGCACCAATTAGGCTCTTACTTAACTCTTAATCACTTAATGCAAGAATGTAAAAGCAAAAGCGAAAATTAATTTGTAAAACACAAGGTAGGGTTGTATGCATCCAGGGCTTGCCTTCGTTGACGGAAAAGTCCGGCTCCTGCGATGTTTCACAAGTCTTCGATCCGACCTCAACAGACAGATCAACCTCCTCCGCAACTTGATTAACTACCACGTGTTCACCTTCGTTTACTACATGTAGTAACATTGCCATGTTTAACATGATGCGGAATATGAAACATGATGCTCGATGATGGATGCAAAAATTAATAAATTGGATACAATTTTCCTTCGCAGTACAGTTACAAACCAAACTAAACAAACCATATTCGTAACTGATGTGACCACGCCAGCACCGATCACTTTGGTGAACTCTCCGACCACTATGGTGAACTATCCGACCACTATGGTGAACTATCCGACCACTACGGTGAACTATCCGACCACTACGGTGAACTATCCGACCACTACGGTGAACTATCCGACCACTACGGTGAACTATCCGACCACTACGGTGAACTATGCGGAGCAAAGATCGTCGGTGAGGGAGAACCGGCGACTGCAGAGATCAAAATGAGTAAACAACAACTGACTAAGTACTACAGCATCGAAATGAAGCCATAAGTACACTGATTATAGACAACGGCTAACCGAAGGGCTCTGGCCACGATGACACGCCCGCAGCGGTGAAGTTGCTGACCTCGAGGAAGAAAAACGTGGACAGCGAGTTCTCGGCAATTTCAGGCGACCAATGTTAGCTGGCTAGATTCGCAAGGAAAAGACGGAACTAGGACGGCCTTTATCGAGATGGCAACAGCGCTGGGGAGATGATGCGAGCTTGATGGAGCGATGACAACGGCGTTAGTGAAAACAAAGGAAGAAGAAAAACGACGATGACGACGTCTTGGTACTTATAGCGTGGCGCAGAAGCTCAAGGAAGCCACGACGGAGCCGTTTCCGTGCCAGCGCAACATCAAGGACGGCCACGACGCACCTGGAACGCCGAAGAAGGTCCGACGGCAATGTAGCTTAGGCGGTGAACACTGTTCACAGAAATTACAAAATTGCCATACGCCAAAATTCACAAATTACTCTCAAATTTTCATAACAACTCAAAAATCTCCAAAAACAAAAGTTGTTCAAAATCGAAAGTTCTACTACTTTGCTTCTATAACCATCTCCTAATTCGGTCTAGATTTTGAAATGAACTTTTGAAATGGATTTTCAGGGTAGGATTTAAATGCTGAAAAGCGGGGTTTTCTCGAAAAATTCAAAAATCCAAACAAACTTTGAATTTAAGTCAAACAATACAATTCAACACATACCACATGAATATAAACTTGTTTTAGTGTATGCATCTCAAAGTTTTCACCAAATGCCAAATGCTTTGCAATGCATATGATGACATGTCAGGTTTTAGTATTTTAAACACCCGAGGTGTTACAACTCGCGAGAAAATTTGTGAGTTTTCTCTCTCTCTAGCATTACTCTTCCTCACTCAGGAAGTGCCGCGACGCACGGACGCGTTCAGCGGAAAGGAAGAAGAAGGAGAGATA
This sequence comes from Miscanthus lutarioriparius, assembly GCA_904845875.1. Taxonomy (NCBI): domain Eukaryota; kingdom Viridiplantae; phylum Streptophyta; class Magnoliopsida; order Poales; family Poaceae; genus Miscanthus; species Miscanthus lutarioriparius. The sequence goes on from CAJGYO010000005.1 coordinate 16,621,899, forward strand.
GCGGCTCAGAGGCAGAAGACGAGGTGGGATGAAAACTCCTCGCCCCCTCCCTATTTAAAGAGGAGACGTGGTAGCTAAGGAAAGGCGAAAGGTTGGACGAAAAACCCTCTCCCTTCCCCTCTTTAAATACAGAATCAATGCTGATTGATATCTGAGGGGACGCGCCGGAACTGACGGGACGTACCCCGGTCGACGAGGCGTCCCCCTTTGGTCAAACTGAGCACTGCCTGGGTATGGCCCGCTACTGACCCGCTTCGAACACGGCGATTAAGGCGCCCACATAGGCAGACAACTTTTCGCCTCCCCATGCAGGACCACGGACGACCCAACGACAGGACCTTTCGGATCTCCTGGGCCGGCCATTCGGCCCAGAAGACACGACGAACGAACGTCCAAAGAAAGATAAGCATCTCAGCTTTCTTACTTTATGCATTAAAATTCTTTCACGAGCTTCCGACCCCGTCAAACGGTGGGGACACGAACGTCGCTCGGGGGATGCCGAGGATGTCAACCAGTCTGGACATCCCCCTCACCCGACCCCTCCGTACGCTTGAAACTAAGGGCGCGGCATACGGGCACAAAGCTTTGAGTAAAACTGGATGAACTAGCAAACCCTACGACCCCATAGCTACGGTGTTTCTGTTCACCAGAAAAATCATACTCAACGCCCCCCGCGTCCCTAGTCTCGACGTCTGCCTTCTCAAAGAAGGGATCGGAGGGGTCCGCCTACAGAATCTCCCCCAAAGGAGAAGCTGTCAGGTTACCCAAGTTAATCAAACGGCTCGGATCGCCACTGAGACACGAAAACAAAGAATAGCAAATCTTATGCAGGTTATTCCAACCTCGTCACAAACGTCAGGGCCCGAGCCCATCTGGTAGGAGCTTTTTCGCCACTCATGCCACCAAGGTAACGTTACCGACCCCGCCTTCGTTTCAATTATATTATACGTAGGCAAAACATCCCAACGATTCGTGTCGCACCACGAAACGGCTGTCGCCTCATTCAATATAGGCGACCAAAGGCCGAGGTTCGAAGGTCGGCCCGCGAAGGGCTCGAGGCCGCCTCATGCCGAACAGAGCCAGGGAGAGATAACCGAGACAAGCCCCAGCGGCCCTGCCTGACCCCGCTCAGAAGCGAACAGGGATGTCTCGACCTTCTCTCATTCGATTCTAACCCCGAGCCAAACCCACAGAATCTCCATCGAGGAGAGGCCATCAGGCCCCCTGAGCTTATCGAACGACTCAGGCATCTGCCGGGAGGCGGGTTAAGAAGTTGTGGAGTGCCACCAGAGGGCCCTGCCGACCACATCAGCAAATGATGGACCCAGATTCCACACGAACGTACACGTTAGTGAGCTCGTTGAGCGTGACACTCGAGCCGTCGAGGCAAGTGTCGTTCACTCAGCCCCTCCAATTGCGAAAACCGAGGATGGGGTGACATGCAAATAACAGCCGACCCCTATTAGACCCTAGCAAGGTTCAGGGGCTTGAGCCAAACAATACAGGGACACAGGTTCGAAGGCCCCACCTTGCCGAGCCCATAGAGTCCCCAGTTGGGGATTTCTGTTGGAAGACAGGGCGGGGAATATCGCGATGACGTCCATGAACTTCGTCAACCCTGTCACCAAAACCACAGTTCCGATCTCCAGCAACCCCCGACCCCAGCAAATGCAGGGGGTCAGACCTTGCTCGGGGACTGGTTAAGGTACGTCTACCTCCTTTCTTTCTTTCGGAACAATCTCCTCGCATTATAACCAGCGGTATAATTCAGGGGAACAGATTGGTAAGATCGTAAAAAATCAAACAAAACAAAATTACGTCGCAAAATCACGAAAAGCGCCTAGACCCGAGAAATACTGACACTTGTCCACATATTACATATAAGTTATTCTCAAAATTGTTCGACTAATTACTTCCGCGGAGGGAGAACCATCTCTTTCAGATTGTCTGCCAGGTTTTTTGCAAGGGGAGCAACCATCTTCTCCATTTCCTCTAGCTCTTCATCCTTGTAGGTGGACGGGAAGCCTTCGCTCATCACCTTCAGGTTGATTTCCTTCCCATAATGAGCGTGGGCAACGGTGAAGTTTTGGGTAATCCCGGCGTGGAAGGCACTCTCCTCAAGCTGGCCCACCCGAGGCGTGATACCTGCGACATGAGCCGCGAGCGGGCTGGTCTCCACCGGCTCCGTCACATTCAGGGCATTAAGGACCACCCCGACCGTAGCCTGTAGAAGATCATGCTCATCGCTCTCAACCTGAAGGGTCCTTCATGCATAGGCAGCCTCTTTTTCCAGCTTGATGGAGGCGTTTTCAGCACTCAACCTTCGGTTCACCGCGTCACCAAGCTCCACCCGGAGAGAGCGGACCACCTCGATGTCCTCGTCCACCTTCTGCTGGAGGGCCGTGGCCCTACTCTCGGCCTCCCACCGGAGTTCCCGCTCCATCTCCAGCTCCTTCAGGACCTTGCCGGCCTTCTCATTAGCCGCGGCATTCCTCTACAGCAGCTCGTCTCACTCTTTTTGGAGTCTGGCAATCTCCTCTCCCTCCAGCTTAGACCTCACCGCCAGGTCCTCGAACATCCTGTGGGTCTCCTCCGTGTCCTGACGCGCCTGGGTCTCCCGCTCTTGGGCGGCAGCAAGCTGTGCGGCCATGTCTGCTCGTAGCCGGGCCTCCTCGGAGAGGCGATCCCACTCCGCCTTCTACTCGCGGAGGAATTGGGATTTATTCTGACTACGAGCAACAAGAACCTAAAGAGGAAGAAGACTGGTATCAGAAATGCGAAAACACAAAAACATACGAAGAAAGAAGAAAGCCCAGAAAATACCTGAGTGGCAGGGATAACGACCTCACGGAGGGCTCCTCTGGCCTGGTCTAGGGCGTTCAGCATGCTCGAGATCCCGATGTCAAGACCCTCCCACTCCATGCTCTCGGAATGATCATCGAGCGAGAAAAAGCCGACGTCGGGTCCTGAGCGGCCATCCACTGGAGCGGCGGCTCCCCCCGCGCAGGGGAGCGGTTTCCTCACGACAAAGGGGCCGGTGGTGGCTCCCTCCTGACCCTGTGCGGCACCACCGCCGCACTCGAGGACCCTCCGGCTGGACCCTCCCCCGTCTGGGCCGCTTCGAGCGCCACGGGTGGATCCACCTAGGTCCCTGGTGGCGCGGACTGCACTGCGTCCTCAAGCACCACCGCGGCCGCGCCCGGCTGATCCTGGCTTGGCGCCACGGAGGAGGCCGCTCGCTCAGTAACCTCCGTGGGCGTGGGAGCCACCATGGGCGCCGTCGGGTCGGCCAACGCGGCCCCGATGTCGGCACCACTCCTGCCCGAAACAGGGGTGACTCCAGGTGACGCCGTCTATCCCACTTGAAGGGCGAGACTCTTCTTGGGTGCCAGCCCCAGGGGGTGACCTATCTACAAGAACCTGCACAAAGGTAATAACCATTAAGTCAAAATAAAATTGGAAAAAGGATGAAAACAGAGGAATCAACAGCTTACGTTGACGTCCTCGGCCGGCGGAAGCGTTTTGGGGATGGATCCCCAGATCCCTTCCCTGACTCATCTGGGTGGGACCGTTTCATGCCTGCCCCCTGCTCCGGGGCAGGGGGTTCATCTCGTCGGGCGCGGCACCGGAGCCGTCCCCTTCCGTCGTCTCATGGGGTGCAGCACCAGAGCTGCTCCCCTCCATCGTCGCCTCGAGAATGGCGGCGGCAGGTCCACCCCCCCCCCATCCACCGGTCCTTGGCCAGCACGCCGTGCGAAGCGGCGGACTCGCCGGCCTCCACTGACCTCATCAATCTACTTCCCTCCGCGTGGAAAGGGAAGGGCCCCGCACGGATGGGTGGCCACTCGTCAGCGTGTCCTCGTCCTCCAGGACGTCCCAATCCATGCCGACGGCTATCTCATCGTCGTCATCATTGTCGTCGTCATCGTCCTCACTGCTCACGTCCTCTCCCCGATCCCGTGCCTCCTGCTTCAGTCGTTTCGCCTTCTTCATCTCTTCCCTTGCTTTCTTGTCCCGCTCGGCCGTGAGTCAATTCGCCGCCGCCACGACCTTGTCCTTCGGCAGTGGAACTGGGCTGTCCTTAAAGACCAGCACCCTCGGCTGGTCCCAACGTCATAAAGCAAGTGTTAAAAAATGGAGATCCAGGAAAAAAGAAAAGAGCACAGGAGAGGAGAACTTACGAATTCAAAGAATCCAGGCTTTGGCCGCATTGGGGGGTGTCCGGGCACCGGATACACAAGGTCGAGGACCCTGCCTGCAGAATCCTTCGTCGGCTCCGTCGCATCCTTGATGCGCTTGCCACTTCCGAGTAAGGGAGTGCCTCATCAACAACCACCGTCCCCTCGAGCGATATCCCGGGCATCATCCGATGCAGGGGAAGCACACGCGCCATCAGAGGCGCCACCCTCCTAGCGTGGTAGGCACCGATAATCCCAGTCCCCTTTACACCACGACCCTTCAGGGCTTGGAGGGCGGAAAGAAGGTCGGAGATGTGTTTCTTGTCTTTGGTCTGGACGCCCCAGCCCCACGACTCCGGAACATCCACAATAAGACGTCCAGTGTACTTCGGTAGGGTGGCACTCGCGTCATCCCTAACGTAAAACCACTGCGAGTGCCATCCCTTGTTGGATGTCGCCAGACGCATGTATGGGTAACCCTTCGACCGGGTATGGCGCAGATGAATGCTGGCACACCCCATCGGCGCGTTCACGTCTTTCCCCCTAATCTTCCTCTTTGACAGACTAATGGTAAAGAAATACCGCCACAGATCAAAATGGGGATCGATCCCCAGGAAACCCTCGCACAGGGCAACAAATGCTGCCATGTGCTGAATCCCATTAGGAGTTAGATGCTGCAGCTCTACCTCATAGTAATCCAACAACCCCCGAAGGAATCTATGCGCGGGTACCCCGAATCCCCACTCATGGAAGATGGCAAAAGAGACGACATACCCTTCAGGCGGCACCGGCTCACCCTCGTCACCAGGTAGCAGCCACTCCTGGACGGCGGACAGTGGGCGGAGAAGGCCACGGTGGACGAGGCCCTCCAGACGCCGGGAGGTGATGCTTGATCTGCCCCACAACTCCATTAAAGCAGTAGGGGGGAAGGGCAGGCGCGAGCTTGACGGCGGCTAGAACACGAACGCAGGCTGGTCGACGGTGGCGATGCGGGCGCGAGAGGCTAGGACGATTGGCGGCGGATGTTTCAGAACACAAAGGCAGGGGAGCGAAATACGGAACCTTGGGGGCGAACCCCGTGGTTTTATAGGGGGCAACAGACGTGAGAAGGGCAACCGTCCGCCTCGATCTCCGGGCCTGCCACGCGCGCCACCGCGTCACGTCGCGGGACACGCACCCGTAGTCCCTATCCTCTCACCCCAAAAATCTTGGCGGACGGATCGCCTTCCCCAGGTGAACCCGGACTCTCTACCCACCTGGGAAATGCAAGCCACAAAGGCCTGTTTCTTTTCTCTTTGGCCCACCTAGGGCCCAAGCTCACCGGCCGGCCCAACTAAGAAAGGATCCATGACGATCCGAAATCAAGGGCGAGAAGCACCAGCTAGGTCAGCCCCGAATCGGTTCCCAAATGAACGGGATACCACGACCCACTCGGAAAAATGTCTAGTTGATTTAAAAATTAAGTCCTTCACCTTTTACCCACGAAGGACGATTTAACCCCCAGGCGACTCTCTACTCAAATCACCCGGGGCTCGGGGACACACCATCCAGTTGCTTCACCAGCGCACCCTCTGACAAAGTAACCTCGACGAAATCAAAAAACACCCTCTAGGCGGTTCTACTCGAATCACCTAGATGCTCGGGGGCTACTGTCGGGGACCTAATACCGGGGTACCCCAGAAGGTGGAACCAATAACCACCGAAATGTTAAAAACTTCTGAACGCATAAGAGCGTTGCTTCACCCCTCATGGGAATGACAGGAGCTTGGTTTCACCTCGCCCGACGCCTTTGGGGTGGGCTCAGTCTTGCCCGAGGGCCCAGAGCTAGTCTCCGTCTCGCCCGACGCCTTTAGGGCGGGCTCGGTCTCGCCCGAGGGCTGAGGGATAGACTCCGCCTCGCCCGACCCCGGAGGAGCGGGCTCGGTCTCGCCCGAGGGCTGAGGGATAGACTCCGCCTCGCCCGACCCCGGAGGAGCAGGGTCAGTCTCGCCCAGGAGATAGGGATTGGTCTCCGCTTCGCCCGATGGCAAGAAACAAGCCTCACTCTGCTCCATATCTAAAGATTGGATTCATCTTACCTGACCACTTCTCCCTGTTCCTTCAAGATGATAGAGACAGGGCAAGACATGATGTTCAGTCAACCGTGGCTCCAAGAGCCATACCTGCACCCTAGCAGGAAAAAATACTGCCAGGGATGACGGGATTGGCGCTTTAGGCCCTTCCAGCGCCAGAGCCCGAAAAGGTGTCACACCACGAGCTCCACCACCAGAGTTGTAGGCGCCGCCTTGCTCTAGGACACGGAACCCGACGAAGATATACGACAACCACTACGCTCCAGAAAAGGATTTGCTATCTCCACGAACGACGGATATTCCGTCACCACGCGGTGGACCCAAGGGAGCGGCGCCCGCTTCCCGACCCCTCAGGTCCACCAAGACAGAAGACCTTGGCCACGGCGCTACTCCAGACCCCGACCCCGTGTCCCTCCGATGAAGACCCATAGGAACCAAAAGGCGTGCGGAGCAAGGCTGGGGGAGGCTCAAAAGTCAAAACCACTGTACTGCGGGCCATACCCTGCGCAGGGTAGCATTCTGTAACCAACCTGACATTCTACAGGGACATCGACAGTATTGTAGGCGTTTATCTTCCTTCGCACTCATCAGAATGAAGGACCAGGCCGGGTAGACGTGAACCACAAGACTAAGTAGAGCGCGCATCCTAAAGCCCTCACCCTTGTAAAGCCAGCCCCTTCATCTATAAAAGGGGATGCGCTTCCTCCATAAGAGGGAGAGGGAGAAAAGATCGAATGAGACGACTCTCAGATACGCGCAATCAAGTTGTGTCAAACCTCTTGACATCCCTTCAACCCTTCCATCAGAGACTTGGGACCAGTCCCCCTCTCGATCGTTTGTACCCCTTACTGCAAACCGTTCACGGTGCTAATAACACGAGCAGCAACAAACTGGACGTAGGGACTTTCGGCCCGAACCAGTATAAATCTTGTGTCCTTTAGCGCACCATCCGAGCCTAACGCGCATTACTATAAATTTACTTGCCGGTGCTTGTACGAAACACCGACAGTATGTTTACCTTGCAAATACCCCATGTATCAAAACTCTCTCTAAGTTCTCCATTTTTTCTCATAAACATCTCCCAAAAACTAGGACTTCAGGAACCAATTCTGAGTATGACTGGTAGGACTGCGGGAAACCCACGCCCCAGCAGCTACGGCCTCCTCGCTCACCAGCGTGATCAAAATCGTTTCGCCCGTACCCCAAGTCTTTGCGAGCCGGACCATGAGAAGAATCAGAAGGCACCAAAAACCTCTTCCGAAGAAGAGGAAACTAAAAAATGGTTTGCCACAACAAAAGACAAAGATTTGTTCATTTTTGCACAAATTCACCGCTTACAAAACAAATCTCATCACGAAAAGGGCTTATGTACTCTTAAAAAGACTAGCCACTTGGGGGCTCCCCCACAAAACTTTTTCGATTACAATCTCTGCCTAGCTCAACTATAACTGCTACTACGGTCGTAGTACCAACCTCTTTAGGCACAAGCACCAGAAGGAGCTCTTCGTCGCCACCAAGGGCATGTACACGGGCTAGTTCATCTACTGCGGCCGCCACGTCATGCTCCCCATCGGCGACGCCCTACCGCTCTGCAGGACCATCATCTGCGACGTTGAGCACCACGCCGGCGACTGTGGTACCCCTCCGTCGGGGCATCCAGAGACTATGCCATCATTATCAGCCGCAACCCTAACAACGGCGCCCGAACGGCTGAATGACGACGAGGCTGACGATTCCCTTCAGCACTCCTCCTTCGGCTATAGCGAGCTCTTCTCGGCAAAGGCGGCCCACACCACCTCATCTACGTTGGATGACCTCCAGCTCGACATCACGCCCCGGATTCATGAGCGAATCTATGAGTCTCTCTCTCTAGCATCACTCTCTCTCTCACTCAGGATCTGCCGTGATGCACGAGTATTTTTGGTGGAGAGGAAAAGGGAGAAGAGGTAGCGGCTCGGGGCGGGGGTGAGCAAAGAGGGCCAAGAACACCCCACCCCCCCTCCCTATTTAAGGAAGAGGCACGGCGGATATGGAAGGACGAAAGGTGGGGGCAAAAAACTCTCTGCCTTCCCCCCTATTCAATGCAAGCAGCAAATCAATGCTGACAGGAACCCGAGGGGATGCGCCTGAACCGATGGGACGCAGCTTGGTTGATGAGACACTGCCTGATCAGGCAGGCATGGCCCGCCACCACCCACCGGGTTCGAGAGCCAGGGCACACCCGCACACGCGACTCTCCGCTTTACTGGGAAGGACCGTGGAGCGACCCAACAACAAACCCTCCATCCAAAGGAAGCCCAGCAGGCCTCCTGGGCCAATCGGCCGGCCCAGGTAAAACGACGAACGGACAAAAACCGCGCAAAGATAAGCACCTCCCCCCTCTCACTTTACGCGTTAAATCCATTACCGAGCGTCCGACCCTAGTAATGGTAGGGGCACAGACATCCCTCGGGGGCTTTTGAGAATGTCTACCAGTTTAGACATTCTCCTCGCCCGACCCCTCCTCACGTTTAGGAAGCAGGAGCTCGGCGCGTGGGGATAAAATGCTGATTACAACTGGCTGAACCCTCAAACCCTACGCCCCGACGGCTACTGTAACGTCCTGCCTCCTCGAGGCCAGGCCCGCTTACATATGATAGCTTTCCTAGGACATAGACTGCCCTCACAGACCAACACCAGTCTTTTCTGCGCACTTTGTCCTCACTCATGCGCCCCCGGGAAGAACTTCCCGGTCGGTCACCCATCGCTCTAGGCCAAGCACGTTTAACCTTGGAGTTCTTAAGAGATGGGCTTCCAGAAAAGAAGTTGCAACTTATTGGTACGAATATCCTATTAATCCTATTAAGCCATGAGCATGGGTGTTACAGCTACGGTATCTTTTACTCACCAGCGTAATCAGGTTTCACAGTTCCTCACACCACGAGCCTCAGCTCCCACCTTCTCAAAAGAGGTTTGGAGGGGTTCACTCGCTTAAAAGTCAATCGGACGGCTCAAATCGCCACCGAGAGACACAAACGAAAAATCGCGATGCTCATGCAGGCCACGCCATCGGACTCAAGCCCCATGCGGACATGTTCGGTAGGAGCTTCCCATCACTCACACCACCAAGGTAATATTACTGAACCCCGCTTTCAAGCTTACCATATACTAAACTTATGCAACCACTGCATCCAAACACTTCGTATCGCGTTACGAAATGGCAGTCGCCTCATTCGACACGAACGACAAACGACCGAGGTTCGTAGGCCGGCCCGCGAAGGGTCCGAGGCCACCTCGCATCAAGCAGAGCTAGGGAGAAATAACCGAGATGAGCCCCAGTGGCCCTGCCTGACCCCGCTTAGAAGCGGATAGGGGCGTCTCTACCTTTTCTCGTTCGATTCTAACCCCGGCCAAACCCGCAGAATCTCTGTCGAGGAGAGGCCCACGGGCCCCCTGAGCCTATCAAAACGGTTCGGGCATCTGCCGGGAGGCGGGTTAGGAAGTAGTGAAATGCCACCAGAGGGCTCTACCGACCCCGTGAGCAAATGATGGACACGGATTTCACGCGAATGCACCCGTTAGCGAGCTCATTGAGCACGATGCTCGGGCCGTCGAGGCAAGTGTCGCCAGCTCAGCCCCTCTGGTCTTGAAAACCGAGGATGGGGTAACACGCAAAACACGACCGACCCCTATCAGACCCTAACAGGGCTCGAGGACTCAAGCCGCTCGATCCGACATCGAGAGACCGAGGTTCGAAGGCCGACCTGCAAAAGGTACGAGGCCGCCACGTGTCAAACAAGAGCCAGGGGAGAAAACGCAGATGAGCCTCAACAGCCTTCGCCCATCCCGCATCAGGGCAGACGGGGTCATCTCAATCTTCTAAAAAATTCAATCCAGCCCCTTGCCGAGCCCATAGAATCCCCATTGAGGGGGAATCTGTTGGAAGGCAGGTCAAGGACTAACGAAACCCCACCCGGGGACTTTGCCGACCCCATCGCAAAACAGCCGGATCGGGTTTTTGTCCGAATACCCCCATTAGTGAGCTCATCGGGCACGTCGTTCGAGCCACCAAGGCAAATGACGCCGCCCCAATCCCTTCAACCATAGAAAGCCCACGGCCAGGTAACGATGGTGTGTTTGTTCCTCTAAAAAGCACCTCAGGCCGTACGGTCTTAACAAGGGGAAAGGGTCGGACCTTGCAAAACTTCTTTTCATTGCAAAAATAGAAGAAGAAAGAAACGAGATGAAAAACCACCAGACAAATCCATGAAACTATTTTTAGCACGCAAAAGCACCAACACTTGTTCACGTATTACATAAAAGGGTTCATCAAATTTCTCCAGCTAAACTACTTCCGCGAAGGGAGAACTGCTTCTTTCAATCTGTTCGCTAGGTCCCGCGCCAGAGGTGTCACCGCCTTCTCCATCTCATCCAGCTCAGGATCTTCATACACAGGCATGAAGCCTTGGCTCATCACCTTCAAGTTGATCTCCCGATCATAATGAGAATGGGCGACAGCAAAGGCTTGGATGATCCCGGCGCGAAAGGCGTCTTCCTCGAGTTGGCCCACTCACGCCATGATACCTGCGGCACGAGCCGCAAGCGGGCTGGTCTCCACTGGCTCCACCACCTTCAGGGCATCAAGGACCACCCTGACCACAGCTTGCAGAACGTCGTGCTCGTCGCTCTTAGTCTGAAGGGTCCTTCGCACATGGGCGAGCTCCTTTTCTAGCTTGACAAAGACGTTCTCGGCGCTCAACCTTCGGCTCACCGCATCACTAAGATCCGCTCGGAGGGAGCGGACCACCTCAACGTCCTCATCTGCCTTCTGCTGAAGGGCCATGGCCCCACTGTCGGCCTTCCGCCTGAGATCCCGCTCCGTCTCCAGCTCCTTGAGGACCTCGGCAGCCCGCTTACTGGCCTAGGCATTCTTCTTGAGCAGCTCTTCCCGCTCCTTCAGAATCTTAGTGACCTCTTCCTCTTCCAGCTTCACCTTCGCCGACAGGTCCGCGAACATCCCATGAATCTCCTCTGCGTCCTGGCGCGCCTTGGCCTCCCGCTCCTGGGCGGCAGCAAGCTGCGCGGCCATACCCGCTCGCAGCCGGGCCTCCTCGGAGAGGCGATCCCACTCCGCCTTTTGCTCGCGGAGGAATCGGGATTTATTCCGACTATGAGCAACGAGAATCTGAAGAAGAAGACCGGTATCAGAAATACGAAAACACAAAAACATGCGAAGAAAAAGGAAAACCAAGTGAATACCTGGGTAGTAGGAACAATGATCTCACGCAGGGCTCCTCTGGCTTGGTCCAGAGCCTCTAGCATGGTCAAGATCCCGATGTCAAGACCCTCCCGCTCCATGCTCTCGGCATGATCGTCGAGCGAGAAAAGTGCCGACGTCGGATCCTGAGCGGCCATCCACAGAAGCGACGGCTCCCACCGCACAGGGGAGCGGCTGCCTCCCGACAAAGGGGCCGGGGGCGGCTCCCTCCTGATCCTACGCGGCACCACCACCATGCCCGACGACCCTCCGGCCACGTCCGCCTTCATCCGATCCACCTCGTCCGCCACGGCCGAGGCCGCTGGTGGCATCGATTGCGCCACCCCCATCGGACGCCATCACAGCAACATCCAGCTCCACCAGGCTTGGCGCGGTCGCGGCCACTTCCACCAGGGTCTCTGGTGGCATGGACTGCACTGCTGTGGCAGAACCTCCTAAATTATAGGGCCCACATGCACCTGTCACCGTCCAACAACTTTTGACATCTATGCATACGTTCCCGGTAACTTAAGAAGACTGTCGGGTGTCCTCGGAGAACCCCGAATCATCCACGATTTCCGAGCAAGATCACATTACAGAGTCATTGCAGTATTACAACAGTTTATTCAAATAGATACATCAGAGTAAAAACAGCGAAAGACTTATAATAACATAGTTTACAAACCATTTGTTTCAAACCATACAACTAAGTTCGATAATAAAACAAACCAAAGTAGTGGAGTGGCATTATAATATATTACAAAACACACAACATAAACTGCCCTGCCCAAGGACCACACATTTAATTATCGTCATCGCACTGAACAACAGTCATGCAGCACGATCCAAAACAGATCTGCTCATGAGCCTCACCTGCAACAAGGGTCAACGAACCCTGAGTACAAAAGTACTCAACAAGACTTAACCGAAATAAGAATTTAAAAGAACACAGGAATGCAGGCTCATGGGATTCAAGGTATGGCTTTAGCAATAATCAAGGTTCTTTTTGCGTAAAAGCATTTTAACAAAATTCTTTATATCAACGTTTAAAACTTCATAAAGATCATGTACAAAGCTGACACGATCCGTATTGAGATCATGAAACTTCATAACCAACACCTTCTCAAACCATCCTCAAGTTCCAGTTATTAATACTACGATGATGAACAGTGAGTTGAGTCTCCATAACCGAGGAGCAACGACGATTCGAACCGATTATAACCCAAATGGCAATTCCAGACCACACACGACATATGTAGGTCCCCGACCTATATATACCAACCTACCCTCGGATCCTCTAAAACAAGAACGGGTCCACGCCACCCGAGAATACAAAGACTCCACCAATCCAGGTCCATTGCCACGTGGGTACATGCTATTCCGCCATCTCTCCACTCCCAAAGGCGCGAGTAGCCATTCTCATAATAGAATAACTAAGTTAAGGCTTACAAGTATGTGGTTAGTACTACAAAGTCTCACCTCATGCAATTCAACAATGGATTTGACCTTAATCGACACAAAGTGAAAGAACACCGCCACAAGACCTCCATGTCTTGTGGCTCACACACCTTGAATCCGCCTTGGTCTAGATTTATTACTCCACATTCCCATATCACATGTTATTATATTTAACCAAAGTTCCATTTAAAACTTGCAGATGACAGGTAATCACCCGACTTTCACCGTTCTAAGCATAGCTAAGCAAAACTGGCATATATGAATTTAAAACTGGTAATATGGTAAATATGGAATAACAAGGTTGGTAAGGTACCAATTTGGTTTTCACTTGACTCCTAATCACTTAATGCAGTAAAAAGAAGCAAAAGCGAAATCAATTTGTAAAATACAAGGTAGGGTTGTATGCATCTGGGGCTTGCCTTCGTTGACGGAAAAGTCCGGGTCCGGAGTCGTTCCAGCGATATCAACACCAACCTCCACAGACGGATCAACCTCCTCAACTAGTTGATTAACTACCATGTGCTCACCTTCGTTCACTACACGTAGTAACAATGCCATGCTTAACATGATGCGGATACAAAATATGATGCGCGATGATGGATGCAAAACTTAACAACTTGAATACAATTTTCCTTCGCGGTACAGTTACAAGTTAAACCAACTAAACCATTTTCGCAACACTCACAACAATTGCCAAGGATCGTTACCAACTAATGACCCAAGGACATCACTTAATCAAAAACTCAAACAAAACCTAAATCACTAAAGGTTACTATTTACTTTTATGAATTAATTAATTAATTAATAATTATGAAATAAATCAACTTGTTCCAATTGACCTCAAAATTTTTGTATATGTTCATCACATGATAACTAAGTGACAAACAATTTTCATAATTTTTGGATACATAAATAAGTCTAGAAAAATCCTGGAAACTCATTTATTAATTAATTGAGCAATTTTTATCACATTCAAAAAGTACTGAAAATCAACATTTCATATTTTTCCTAAATAATACACATCACAGAGAAGTCACACAAAAATTTTCATAATTTTTGGAGCTCTAAATAAATCTACACAAAAATAACAAAAACAAACACTATTCATTTAAATCTGAAAAACAGAAAATTCATTTTGAACGCTGAGTCACTGACAACCGGGTCCCACTTGTCATCTTCAACCTCCGACGTTGACCACGGCAGCGACGGCTCTGACCGGCGATTCCTCGCCGACGGTGATTCCAACGGCGACGACCAAGGTACTAAAATGATCACCAAGACTAGGCGCATCGATTGACATCCCTATCTGTACTGATTACGGCCCTATACTAGCTCGACGGCGGCCATGGCGGACACGGCAGCGCGGCTGCGCTATGCCGGCGATAGGAGCTCGGTAACAATGAAACAAACAACACGGGTAGAACCAGGAGCTCACCCCGAACACACTGGAGTTGCTGGCCGAGCCTAAGAAGCAACGGAGACACGGCTCGACGGTCACAGCGGTCACGGCGGAGCAAATTTCGACGACGGCGATGCTCCGGCGACTGCGGTGGAGGAAATGGTCAATCAACCGGGCACAAAGCACCACGGCATCAAGGCAAAGCTGAAGCAAGAGTCAGAAATAGCAGAGGCTCACCGTAACGCGCTGGCCACGGCGACGCGCACACCACGGTGGTGCTGTCGTCCACGAGGAAGAAAACGATGAACGGCGAGTTCACAGCGAAATCAAGCGACAAGGATGGTTCGACTGAGTGCGCAAGGAAGAGGCGAAGCTGTTGAGCGCTTTGCTACGACTGCACAGGCGCTGGTTCGACGGTGAGGGCTCAACGGAGAATGGCGGTGACGGCGGGAGAAAAATAGAGGAGAGGAAAGAACGACGACGACGGCGCCTTGGTCCAAATAACACGGATCAGAAGCTCAAGGAAGCTGCGCTGTGGCCTTCACCGCGCCAGCGCGACGCCAAAAACGGCCACGACCGCGCCTGGAAGCAAACCGAAAATCGCCGGCGATGAGTTGGCTTCCGCGGTTACTGTTCATCGAAATTACAGAATTGTCATCCGCCAAAATTCCCAAATTACTCCCAAATTTTCATAACAACTTAAAAATCTCCAAAAACAATAGTTGTTCAAAATCAAATGTTCTACAACTTTGCTTTTGAAACCATACCCAAATTCGGCCTACATTTTGAAATGAACTTTTGAATTTAAAGCGGGGATATTCAAGGAATTTCTCCTTTTTAAATAACTTCAAATTTTACTAAACAACTTGAAAAACTCCAAAAATAAACTTTGTACAACTCGACAAGCTCTACAACTTTACTTTAAGACTCAACCCCAAAATGTGCTTCGATTTTGAAATGGATTTTCAGGGTCGGATTTAAATATTGAAAATCAGGGTTTTCGGAATTTCAAATCAATACAACGATTTCAAACTTGATTCAAACAATACCAAACAATACTTATAATATAAATGTAAACTTGTTTTAGTGAATGCATAACAAAATTTGCAACATGACCAATGCCTTGCAATGCATATGATGATATGTCCGGTTTTTAATATTTAAACACCCGAGGTGTTACAATCCTTCCCCCTAAAAGAAATCTCGCCCCGAGATTCAAAGCCATAGGGTAAGTAATGGAAAAGGAAATGTGTCAATCCAAAAACATCCAATTCTCATCCATAAAACAACTGAGGTTCCTTTATAAAACACAATTTGTAACAACCGAACTTAACTAACAGTACTCTATTCTATAATGACGCAAGAAACTCTGAAAACTTTTCTAACAAGTAATCTTCTGATTCCCAAGTAGCTTCCTCTTCTGAATGTTGATTCCATTGTATCTTGTAGAACTTTATTGTTCTCCTCCGAGTAACACGATCTTTCTGATCCAACACTCGGATAGGATATTCTGAATAAGTCAGATCTGATTCAAGTTCCACTCCTTCAACTTCAACATTCTGCTTAGGCACTCGGAGACACTTCTTCAACTGAGACACATGGAACACATCATGTACAGCTGATCAATGTTCTAGTAATTTCAAGCGATAGGCCACTTTTCCATATCTCTCCAAAATTTGAAATGGTCCAATATATCGAGGTGCCAACTTGCCTTTAACACCAAAACGGTTTACTCCCTTCATTGGTGATACTTTCAGATATACAAATTCTCCTTTGTTAAACACCAATGATCTCTGTCGTCTATCCGCATAACTCTTTTGGCGGGACTAAGCTATTTTCAAATTACTCTGTATTTGCCTAACCTTGTCTTCCGTTTCTTTCACAAGGTCAACTCCAAAGAATCTTCTTTCTCCGGGCTCAGACCAACTCAATGATGTTCTGCATCTACGACCATAGAGTGCTTCAAATGGAGCCATTCTAATGCTTTCCTAATAACTATTGTTATATGAGAACTCGGCCAAAGGTAAGCATTCGTCCCACTTGTTGGAATAATTAAGGACACAACACCTTAACATATCTTCAAGCACTTGATTGACTCTTTCAGTCTGTCCATCAGTATGCGGATGATAAGCTGTACTATACAGGAGCTTGGTATCCAATGAAGAATGCAATTGTTTCCAAAAACTGGAGACAAACTATGTACCCCGATCGGACACTATGGTCTTTGGTATTCCATGGAGACTCATAATTCTTGCTAAATATATCTTGGCGTATTGGACAGTGGGATATATAGTCTTGACAGGAAGAAAATGTGCTGACTTAGTGAGTCGATCTACAATAACCCATATTGAGTCAAATCCCTTTGATGTCTTGGGTAGACCAACAATAAAGTCCATACTTATGTCCTCCCACTTCCAAGCTGGAATAGGTAATGGTTGTAGTTCTCCAGCAGACCTCAAATGTATAGCTTTCACTTTCTGACAAGTATCACACTTTGCTATATATCTCGCAATTCTATCTTCATTTTTGTCCACCAAAACCTTTGTTTTAAGTCATGGTACATCTTGTTGCTTCCCGGATGGATAGATAACCTAGTAGCATGTGCTTCTTCAAGAATTGACTGCCGCAACTCAGGAACTTTTGGTACTACCAAATGATCCTTGAACCATAGCACACCTTCATTATCTATACTGAAACATTCCGCCTTTCCATTCCTGACTCTTTCCTTGATATGGGCTACACCCTTGTTTTCCTTCTGAGCAACAATAACTTGATCTCGAATAGTGGCTTCAACAATTATGTTGGTCAAACTACCTTGTTGAATTACTTCTACATTTAACTTCTCCATCTCTTGACATAAAGTCAAACCCATTGTTCTTACTGTCAGGCAATTGCAATAACTTTTGCGACTGAGAGCATCTGCCACCACATTTGCTTTACCAGGGTGATAGTGTACTTCCAAGTCATAATCTTTAATCAACTCTAACCATCTTCTTTATCGCATATTCAACTCTGACTGAGTAAAGATATATTTTAAGCTCTTGTGGTCTGTATAAATATGGCACATATTACCAAGTAGGTAATGCCGCCAAATCTTTAGAGCATGGACCACAACTGCTAACTCCAGATCATGAGTCGGATAGTGTTCTTCATGTTGCTTAAGTTGCCCTGGATGCATAAGCAATGTCTCGGCCTTCTTGCATCAACACACATCCAATACCAATACCTGAAGCATCACAATAAACATCAAACGGCTTCTCGATATCAGGTTGGGCTAATACTGGTGCAGTGGTCAACAGTCTCTTCAAAGTCTAGAAAGCCTCTTCACAATCAGATGACCAGGCAAACTTGACTTGGTTCTTCAGTAACTCAGTTATGGACTTTGATACTTTAGAGAAATCTGGAATAAACAGACGGTAATACCCCGCCAATCCCAGAAAACTCCGAACTTGATGAACTGTGGTTGGTGGTTCCCAATCAAGCACATCCTTCACTTTGCTTGGATCAACAGCAACTCCTTCCGCTGACAAGATGTGTCCAAGAAATTGTACTTCCTTAAGCCAAAAATCACACTTGCTAAACTTGGCATAAAGTTGATGTTCCCTCAAGCGAGTCAGAACAATTCTGAGGTGTTTCGCATGTTCTTCCTTATTCTTGGAATATACTAGAATATCATCAATAAACACCACTACAAATTTGTCTAGCTCAGGCATGAATACTGAATTCATCAAATACATGAAATGAGCTGGAGCATTGGTCAAACCAAAAGACATTACCAAATATTCATATAATTCATATCTTGTGGTAAATGTCGTTTTGGGAATATCTTCAGGCTTTATCTTGATTTGATGATATCCTGACCTTAAATCTATTTTGGAGAAAACCTTGGCTCCGGCCAATTGATCAAAAAGCAAATCTATCCAAGGTAATGGATATTTATTCTTGATGGTCACTTCATTCAACGGACGATAATCAACACATAACCTCAGAGTCTCATCTTTCTTTTTCACAAAAATTGTCGGACACCCCCAAGGCGATGAACTAGGTTGTATAAACCCCTTCTCAATCAATTCTTACAACTAAGTTTTTAACTCGACTAACTCCTTAGGTGGCATCCTATAAGCTCTCCGAGAAATCGGAGCTGTTCTAGGTTGCAATTCTATATTAAACTGGACATCCCTATCAGGTGGTAGACCGGGTAAATCTTTAGGAAACACATCAGGAAATTCACATACTACCGGAATATCTCTAATCTCTTTGACGGCAGTTGCACAAACTCTGCCCACTGATCTTCTTAAGGTTGGATGTTGGATGAGAAGTTGAGAAGTTCCATCTGGCAAACTCACCCTTATAGTTCTATTCAAAGCATCTATAACAGCCTTATGCTGATACATCCAATTCATTCCTAATATTACATCTATATCCTGATCCTTAAGGATAATCATGGTAGTGGGAAAAATATGCCCACCCAGGTTTATGGGCACCTGGTATACCATTTCCTTAGTACACAGACGTCCCCCGGGCGACTGTACAAAGAAATTCTCCTTTGTTGTCCCAATTGAAATTTCATACTTCACCATAAATGTTCTATTGATGAATGAATGCGATGCGCCAGAATCAAAAAGTATAACTGCAGGATGATTGGCAAAAGGAAACATACCCATCATCACTGGCTCTCCTTCAGGAATCTCCCCAGCTTGAAGATAGAACACCCGTCCTGTCTTCCTTTCATCTTTGCCGTTCTGAGCATTCTGATTGTTATTCTTGTTTTGTGCCTGAGCCTGTTGTTGATTTGCAGGGGCCTTCTGATAATTGGGATTAGACTGCCTTGGATACGGACATTCTCTCGAGAAATGACCAGGCTTGGCACAATTGAAACAGGGATACTTGTGACCCTAGGGTGTTGAAGCAGAAACCCCAGAAGCATTTGTCGGTTGTGGATTCTGATAAGTTGTAGTAGGACAGACATTTGATTGCTGACCGGCTTGAAACTACGGCGGACGATAAGGAGGACGATTATGATTAACTGGATGATAAATCACCCTCTGCCTTTTTGGATTTCCCCCATAAGATCCAAACAGCATACTCTTTTTCTTTTTGAGCTCTTTATGTTGCCGATACTTTGCCTCTGAAGCAATAGCAATATTCACTGCCTCATGATAAGTGACATTGGTACATGTTGTCATCATAGTCTGTAATTTGGTATTCAGACCCCTCATGAACCATTTCTTTTTCTTGGCATCCGTATTGACATGTTTAGGTGCATATTGTGATAGGTGATTGAATCTTCCCACATACTGCATCACGGTTTGGTCCCCTTGCCTCAAAACAAGAAATTCATCCAGCTTCATAGCCATAACTCCCTCCAGGATATAATGGGCTCTGAAAGCAGTACGAAACTCCATCCAAGTTAACGAAACACCTGCGGGTTGCATGGCCATAAGATTTGCATACCAAGCACCGGCTGCACCTCTAAGTTGCTGAGCAGCAAAGACTGGTTTCTGAAACTCTGTGCATGGTATAAGATCAAACTTCTGCTCCATGGTCCTAAGCCAATCGTCAGCCTCCAATGGTTCATCTGCCTTAGTGAACACTGGGGGTTTTATATCGGTGAAGTCCACATATGTAGCCTCCTGCCTATTATGATGGCGACCACAGTTTCCATGCATCTGATTCTGATTACTTTGAGCCATCTCATGAAGCAAACGCGAATTTTCAACCGTCACATTGACAAGTGCGGCTATAGCATCCGCTAGATTTGTTGGAACTGGTGGTGGATCTGGAATATCGTTCTCATTTTGTGAAGTACCAGGAATATACGAACCCCGCGTACGACGCATCTATTCACAACAACCAAACTTTACTTCACAAGCCTTTATTGATTGATAAAAGAGCGGACTGCAACTCATTACACTAGTTTCACTTATTTAAACACAAAACCGCATTTAAACAAGACTACTTAACTTAAACTAGAACTAACTATTTCACAACTCTACTCCTTTTTGCGATTACATCAAACTTCAGGCTCGGTATCCATTCTAGAAATATTACCGCCTTCATTGTCACTTTCATTGATCATTACTAATTCTTTGGGATCTTCTTCTTCTTCTTCTTCTGATTCACTACCATCGGCAAGGATAACACCGGGATCCATTTCATCAGCTTGGGGTTCATGATTTGGATCTAGGAGATTGCTTAGCCTATGAACTTTCTCATGCAGATAGGTATTATGCTCCTCTAAGTCTTCTACATAAAATTCTAACTCATGAGTTCTAGCTCTAGCTACATTTTCCCTATGCCAAGCCTCGTTCCTTCCTTCCACCGTACGAACTAACATACGTTCGCAGTTCCTGTGAGCGGTGGTGAGACGTCTTAGTTGCTCCTGTAATCTGCCCACCTGAATGACGTCCATAGCCCTATCTCTAGTAGCTTGGGCTAACTCTGCAGAAATCCTCTGTATCTCTGCCTGAGGATCAGGCCTAGAGCTGCTACTGCTAGCACCATCATTCCTAGGGGCTAGTTGGTACCGAGGAACTCCTTTGGGCCTAGTGGACTTACGGGGTGTCTTCTTGGTATGAGCCATACTGTACAAGCAGTATTAATCCAAGTAAAACAATCTGACAATAGTCTCAAGAGCAGTAAGGATGGACTACACACTCAACCCATACACACTACTCACCCCAGACTCAGAGATGAAGGAAGTAACAAGTAACTTTATTATGATGCATGAATCGTTCTGACGAACAAAACCACCAAAGCTTAAAACGAGAATAAACAACATTTGTTTTTATATAGGGCATAATAAGATTACTACTCCACCACACAAAACCTTTTTAATCAAATAAGGAATGGTGAGAAAGAAATAAGACAAGTCAGAAGCAATTTGGACCAAATTAATCAAGTTAAATTTAGTCATCCCAAATCATTTTGAAGTTTTTGTAAACCAATACTACAAAAACTTTGTAACAATCGCTCTGATACCATTCTGTGGCAGAACCTCCTAAATTATAGGGCCCACATGCACCTATCACTGTCCAACGACTTTTGACATCTATGCATACGTTCCCGGTAACTTAAGAAGACTATCGGGTGTCCTCGGAGAACCCCGAATCATCCACGATTTCTGAGCAGGATCACATTACAGAGTCATTGTAGTATTACAATAGTTTATTCAAATAGATACATCAGAGTAAAAACAGGGAAAGACTTACAATAACATAGTTTACAAACCATTTGTTTCAAACCATACAACTAAGTTCGATAATAAAACAAACCAAAGTAGTGGAGTGGCATTATAATATATTACAAAAGACACAACATAAACTGCCCTGCCCAAGGACCACACATTTAATTATCGTCATCGCACTGAACAACAGTCATGCAGCACGATCCAAAACAGATCTGCTCATGAGCCTCACCTACAACAAGGGTCAACGAACCCTGAGTACAAAAGTACTCAACAAGACTTAACCGAAATAAGAATTTAAAAGAACACAGGAATGCAGGCTCATGGGATTCAAGGTATGGCTTTAGCAATAATCAAGGTTCTTTTTGTGTAAAAGCATTTTAACAAAATTCTTTATATCAACATTTAAAACTTCATAAAGATCATGTACAAAGCTGACATGATCCGTATTGAGATCATGAAACTTCGTAACCAACACCTTCTCAAACCATCCTCAAGTTCCAGTTATTAATACTACGATAATGAACAGTGAGTTGAGTCTCCATAACCGAGGAGCAACGATGATTCGAACCGATTATAACCCAGCTGGGAATTCCAGACCACACGACATATGTAGGTCCCCGACCTACATATACCAACCTACCCTCAGATCCTCTAAAACAAGAACGGGTCCGCGCCACCCGAGAATACAGTACTCCACTAATCCAGCCCATTGCCACGTGGGTACACGCTATTCCCGCCATCTCTCCACTCCTAGTACGCGAGTAGCCATTCTCATAATAGAATAACCAAGTTAAGGCTTACCGAAGTATGTGGTTAGTACTACAAAGTCTCACCTCATGCAATTCAACAACGGATGGACCTTAATCGACACAGGCGGAAAGAACCTGCTCACAAGACCTCCATGTCTTGTGGCTCACACACACCGAATCCGCTCGGTCTAGATTTATTACTCCACATTCCCATATCACATGTTATTATATTTAACCAAAGTTCCATTTAAAACTTGCAGATGATAGGTAATCACCCGACTTTCACCGTTCTAAGCATAGCTAAGCAAAACTGGCATATATGAATTTAAAACTGGTAATATGGTAAATATAGAATAACAAGGTTGGTAAGGTACCAATTTGGTTTTCACTTGACTCCTAATCACTTAATGCAGTAAAAAGAAGCAAAAGCGAAATCAATTTGTAAAATACAAGGTAGGGTTGTATGCATCCGGGGCTTGCCTTCGTTGACGAAAAAGTCCGGGTCCGGAGTCGTTCCACCGATATCAACACCAACCTCCACAGATGGATCAACCTCCTCAACTACTTGATTAACTACCACGTGCTCACCTTCGTTCACTACACGTAGTAACAATGCCATGCTTAACATGATGCGGATACAAAATATGATGCGCGATGATGGATGCAAAACTTAACAACTTGAATACAACTTTCCTTCGCGGTACAGTTACAAGTTAAACCAACTAAACCATTTTCGCAACACTCACAACAATTGCCAAGGATCATTACCAACTAATGACCCAAGGACATCACTTAATCAAAAACTCAAACAAAACCTAAATCACTAAAGGTTACTATTTGCTTTTATGAATTAATTAATTAATTAATAATTATGAAATAAATCAACTTGTTCCAATTGACCTCAAAATTTTTGTATATGTTCATCACATGATAACTAAGTGACAAAACAATTTTCATAATTTTTGGATACATAAATAAGTCTAGAAAAATCCTGAAAACTCATTTATTAATTAATTGAGCAATTTTTATCACATTCAAAAAGTACTGAAAATCAACATTTCATATTTTTCCTAAATAATACACATCACAGAGAAGTCACACAAAAATTTTCATAATTTTTGGAGCTCTAAATAAATCTACACAAAAATAACAAAAACAGACACTATTCATTTAAATCTGAAAAACAGAAAATTCATTTTGAACGCTGAGTCACTGACAACCGGGTCCCACTTGTCATCTTCAACCTTCGACGTTGACCACGGCAGCGACGGCTCTGACCGGCGATTCCTCACCGACGGTGAGTCCAACGGCGACGACCAAGATACTAAAATGATCACCAAGACTAGGCGCATCGATTGGCATCCCTATCTGTACTGATTACGGCCCTATACTAGCTCGACGGCGGCCATGGCGGACACGGTAGTGCGGCTGCGCTACGCCGACGATAGGAGCTCGGTAACGATGAAACAAACAACACGGGTAGAACCAGGAGCTCACCCCGAACACACTGGAGTTGCTGGCCGAGCCTAAGAAGCAACGGAGACACGGCTCGACGGTCACAGCGGTCACGATGGAGCAAATTTCGACGACGGCGATGCTCCGGTGACTACGGTGGAGGAAATGGTCAATCAACTGGGCACAAAGCACCACGGCATCGAGGCGAAGCTGAAGCAAGAGTCAGAAATAGCAGAGGCTCACTGTAACGAACTGGCCACGGCGACGCGCACACCACGGTGGTGCTGCCGGCCGCGAGTTAGAAAACGATGAACGGTGAGTTCACAGTGAAATCAAGCGACAAGGATGGTTCAACTGAGTGCGCAAGGAAGAGGCGAAGCTGTTGAGCGCTTTGCTATGACTGCACAGGCGCTGGTTCGACGGCGAGGGCTCAACGGAGAATGGCGGTGACGGCGGGAGAAAAACAGAGGAGAGGAAAGAACGACGACGACGGCGCCTTGGTCCAAATAACACGGCTTAGAAGCTCAAGGAAGCTGCGATGTGGCCTTCACCACGCCAGCGCGACACCAAAAACGGACACGACCGCGCCTGGAAGCAAACCGAAGATCGTCGGCGATGAGTTGGCTTCCGCGATTACTGTTCATCGAAATTACAAAATTGCCATCCGCCAAAATTCCCAAATTACTCCCAAATTTTCATAACAACTCAAAAATCTCCAAAAACAAAAGTTATTCAAAATCAAAAGTTCTACAACTTTGCTTTTGAAACCATACCCAAATTCGGCCTACATTTTGAAATGAACTTTTGAATTTAAAGCGGGGATATTTAAGGAATTTCTCCTTTTTAAATAACTTCAAATTTTACTAAACAACTTGAAAAACTCCAAAAATAAACTTTGTACAACTCGACAAGCTCTACAACTTTACTTTAAGACTCAACCCCAAAATGTGCTTCAATTTTGAAATGGATTTTTAGGGTCGGATTTAAATATTGAAAATCAGGGTTTTCGGAATTTCAAATCAATACAACGATTTCAAACTTGATTCAAACAATACCAAGCAATACTTATAACATAAATGTAAACTTGTTTTAGTGAATGCATAACAAAATTTGCAACATGACCAATGCCTTACAATGCATATGATGATATGTCCGGTTTTTAATATTTAAACACCCGAGGTGTTACAACTGCGTCCTCAGGCACCACCTCCGTCGGCGCTACCAGACCATCGGCCGGCTGCACCGCGCCCACCACGGAAGATGCCGCCTGCTCGGCAACCACCGAGGGCGCGGGCGCCACCACAGGCACCGTCGGATCGGCCAACACGGCCCCAACACCGGGCAGCGTCATCCGTCCCGCCTGAATGGCGAGGCTCTTCTTAGGCGCCGGCCCCAGGGGGTGGCCCATCCGCAAGAACCTACACAAAGGTAAAAGGCATCAGGTCAAAATAGAAAAGGAAAAAGGAGAAAAAACAGGGGAATGAGTGGCTTACAATGTCGCCTTCGGCCGGTGGAAGCGTTTTGGGGACGGATCCCTGGATCCCTGCCCTGACTCGTCTAGGCGGGACCGTTTCGAGCCTACCCCCTGCTCCGAGGCGGGGGGCTCGTCTCCTTTACCTCATGGGGCGCGGCACCAGAGCCGCTCCTCTCCACCATCACCTCGGGGTCAGCGGCGGCAAGCCCGCCTCCCCCCATCCACCGATCCTCGGCCGGCACGCCGTGCGAAGCGGCGGACTCTCTGGCTCCCACCGACCTTGCCAACCCACTTCCCTCCGCGTGGAATGGGAAGGGTCCCTGCACGGACGGGTGGGCACTCGTCAGCACGTCCTCATCCTCCAGGACGCCCCAATCCATGTCGACGGCTACCTTGTCGTCATCATCATCGTCGTCATCATCATCATTGCTGCTCACATCCTCTCCCCGGTCCCGTGCTTCCTGCTTCAGTCGTCTCTCCTTCTTCATCTATTCCCTCGCCTTCTTGTTTCGCTCGGCTGCGAGGCGATTCTCCACCGCCAGGGCCTTGTTCTTTGGCAGCGGAACCAGAATGTCCTTGAAGGCTAGCCCCCCGACTGGTCAAAACATCGCAAAAACGAGTATCAAAAATATGGAAATTCAGCAAAAAGGAAGAGCACGGGAAAAGAAGGCTTACGAATTTGAAGAACCTAGGTTCCGGCCGCATTGGGGGACGTCCAGGCACCTGATACACAATGTCGAGGACGCCGCCCGTGAAATCCTTCATCAGCTCCGTCGCCTCCTTAATGCGTTGCGCCACTTTGGAGAAAGGGAGCGCCTCGTCGACAATCACCGTCCCCTCAAACGACATCCCGGGCACCATCCGATGTAGGGGAAGCACGCGCGCCATCAGCGGCGCCACCCTCCTCGCATGGTAGGCGCCGATGATCCCCGCCCCCTTTACGCCTCATTCCTTCAGAGCTTGGAGGGTAGAGAGAAGGTCGGTAAGGTGCTCTTGTCCTTGAGCTGGACGCCCTAAGTCCACGACTCCGGAGCCTCTTCAATAAGTCACCCGGTGTACCTCGGTAGGGCGGCACTCAGGTCATTCCTGACATAAAACCACTACGAGTGCCATCCCTTGTTAGAGGTCACCAGACGCATTAATGGGTAACCCCTCGACCGGGTATGGCGCAGATGAACGCTGGCACATCCCATCGGCACATTCACCTCCTTCCCCCCGATCCGCCTCTTCGATAAACTGACGGTGAAGAAGTATCGCCACAGATCAAAATGGGGATCAATCCCCAGGAAACCCTCGCACAAAGCAACAAACGCCGCCATATGTTGAATCCTATTAGGAGTTAGATGCTGCAGCTCTACCTCATAATAATCTAGCAGCCCCCGAAGGAATCTATGCACGGGTACGGCAAATCCCCGCTCATGGAAGATGGCGAAAGACACGACATAACCTTTGGGCGGCGCCGGCTCATCCTCGTCACCAGGCAGCAGCCACTCCTGGACGGCGGACAGTGGACGGAGAAGGCCACGGCGGACGAGGCCCTCCAAACGCCGAGAGGTGATGCCAGATCTACCCCACAACTCTATTCAAGCAATTGGGGAGAAAGGTGGGTGGGTGCGAGCTCAACGACGGCTGCGAGGCGGGCGCAAGCTTGACGGTGGCTGCAGCACGGATGCAAGCCGGTCGACGGTGGCGGTGCGGGCGTAGGAGGCTAAAGGCGACTAGCGATAGAGGTTCCAGACACGAAGATGAGTAGGCAGAATACAGGACCCTAGGGGCGAATCCCGTGGTTTTATAGGGGCGATGGATGCGAGAAGTGCAACCGCCCGCCTCGATCCCTGGGCCTGCCACGCGCGTCGTCGCGTCACGTCGCGAGACACACGCCCGCAGTCCCTATCCTCTCCCGCCAAAAATCATGATGGACGGTTCACCTTCCCTAGGCGAATCCGGACTCTCTTCCCACCTGGGGGACGCAAGTTGCAAAGATTTTTTCTCTTTGGCCCACCTAGGGCCTAGAAGCTCGGTAGCCGGCCCAGCTGAGGACGGGTCTACGAACGATCCAAAATCAAGGGCGCAAGCATTACTGGGGTCTCGATCCATAGTCAAACCCCAGTCAGGTTAGCCCTGAATGAGATCCCCGCGACCGGGATACCACGACCCCCACGGAAAAATATCCAACTGACAAGAAACCTAAATCTTACGGACTCACCCACGGAGGGCCCAATACTAATCACCCGAGGGCTCAGGGACTACACCCACCGGGTGCGCTCGCGCGCACCCTCTGGAAAGATAACTCCGACGAGATCGAAAAGAAAAAAGCCCCCTAGCGATTCTACTCGAATCGCCCGAGGGCTCGGGGACTACACCCACCGGGTGCGCTCGCGCGCACCCTCTGGAAAGATAACTCCGATGAGATCGAAAAGAAAAAAGCCCCCGAGCGACGCCCGAGGGCTCGGGGTACCCAACGAGGTGGAACTAATAACCATCGAACATTAAAAGCTCCCGACGGACAAGAGCACGGCTGCACTTCTTGCCCGAACGACGGGAGTTTTTGTTCCGCCTCGCCCGAACGCCCGTGGACCCGCTCCACCTTACCCGATGGCTGGAGGACGACTCCGCCTCGCCCGACGGCTAGAGGACGACTCACCCGACCCCCAAGGGATACACTCCACCTCGCCTGACCCCAAGGGCTAGGCTTGGCCTCGCCCAAACGCTCGAGGGCCGCCTTTACCTCATCTAAACGACCGATGACGGATCTCGCCTCACCCGATATTCGGAGGCTGACTCTGTCTCACCTGACAAACCATGTCCTGTGAACCCTCATGATGACGGCTATAGGGTAAGACAAGATGTTCGGGTCAACCCCAGCATCAGACGCCATGCCCTGCACCACAGCGTCAGATGCCGTGCCCTACACCCCTGCAAGGAAGTACCGTCAGGATATGACAGGACAAGCGCTAGGACCTCCCTCTAGGTGTGGCAGAGCCTAAATAGTGTTGCGAGCGCCTGCTCTCCGCCCTACAGTATCATAGGTGCCGCCCTCAGCCTCCGGACGAAGGACCCGACACGAACATACGACAACCACGATGTCCCAAGGGCCAACCGACAGTCATCACGCCGTCCGACCCCCATGGGGTCGAGGCTCGACAATCCTATCCGACCCACCACCCGCGGGGGCAGGATGGGATGCCCCACTCGCTAAAAAAGGCCAGACGTGGTGCTTATATGTTGTTTACCTACGGATACACCCTATATTTTGGGTCATGTGGTAGATCACGGACATGACACTCCCATTGTGTCCTTTGTAGTCCACTCCCCGATGTAGGTAGCACATAGGATCTGGTTACGAAGGGGGACAAACTCTATTCTAAATCTCCCTTGGTAATATCCCTTATGTGTAGATATGAAGATGATCTTAGCAATGACTATTAGGTGTAATTGCACTAATCAATGTATACTTTGACTTATAATTAAGAATAACTTAGAAATTATTCCTCTAATATTCTACCTGACCATGCTAATGCCATATAAAAGAGTATTCTGAGTGTTTTATCATTATTATTGATCAATACTTACCATATATATTTCCTATCATATGACTTATCCCTGTTATGAGTAGAATATTGGTTATGGTTTACTTCTCCATCAATGGTATAAATTATCAATATTTGTCCATGCTAGATCTTCCCTATGGTAAAATATAAATAATGATACCTAGAATACTCTCGGGTGAAGTGCTATAATGGTATAATTATTTGTGCACTTGCAGATTCCTTTTTATTCATATCTATATATTCCTCCTAGTCACATAAATTAATAAAGAACTATTTAGTATTATTCTAGTAGTAATGCTAGGTAGTACCAACAGTATCTCTAGCAACATCACTAGGGATGACAACCTAGTAAAGTAATGTTTGGAGATATAGGTTTATAATAGGTGGCTATTAAAACAAGTGATAAGTTAATAAATATCAACAAACATTTCTAGCACCGTTGTCGAGGAAAGTAGTTAGACAAAGGAAGTATTGATAAACTTATACTTATTGATGTGATCGAAATAATCATTGGCCTCTGCTCAAATAGGCTTACCCTTGTTTTGTCTACTTGTGTATCTTATGCAGGGTAATGTATGATCAGTTTTGACCTTCTGACAAGCTAGGTTGACGATCCAGAAGCACTACTTAAGAGGGCTAAGGCTAAACACAAAAAAAATTTAGCTTTAGAGTCAAAAGACAACCATATAAGGCAAAGCTTAACACCAGAATTTGAAGCCATGGCTGACAGGACTCTCCGCGAATTCTCTGCTCCAACCACTGCCAACATCCGGACTGGACCCACAGTCAATGTGGGAGACAATGGATTCGAGCTCAAGCTGGCTCTCAAAAACATGGTGCAAGCGAGCCAGTTTTGTGGAAAGGTACATGAAGATGCTAGTGCTCATCTCCAACACTTCCTAGAGATCTGCAATACTTTCATCATCAAGGGAGTAACCAAGGATGCCATACTACTTCACCTCTTCCCACTCTCACTTTTGGGGAAGGCGAAGCAGTGGTTCTACACCAACAAAGATAGAAACACTACATGGGATAACTGCTCCACTGCCTTCCTAGCAAAGTTCTTTCCTATGGGTAAGACCAATGCTCTGCGTAGGAGAATTTCAAGTTTTCAGCAACAACATGATGAATCTGTCCTTTAGGCATGGAAATGCTTTCAAGACTATATATCAAAATGTCCTCATCATGGGATGGAGAATTAGCTACTCATGCAACCATCAGAGGGAAGGTGGATAGATTACACCCTACCCGACAAGAAAGGTGATCCAGGGAAACCTATCATCCCTATCGCCATTGGACCTCATATCTTCTGTGAAGCTGTCTGTGACTTCGAAGCAAGTGTCAATATCATGCCTTAGGTAATTTATGAGAAAATTTTAGGAGATCCTTTGTTGTACACAAATATGCATTTATAGCTTGCAGATCAGTCACTCTGCTACCCCAAGGGAGTCCTTGAAGATGCCATTGTTTGAGTGGGACAATCATATGTGCCCGTAGACTTTATGGTTTTGGAAATAGGTGGAGATGAAAGGGCACCCATTATCCTGGGCTGACCTTTCTTGAGCACCGCAAAAGCCATAATCTACGCGAACAGTGCCAAGATCTGTTTCACGATCAAGGATTAAAAGGAGTTCTCTTTTAAGAACTGCATCTTGCAATCTCCTAGTCATCCACAAAAGGCATACCTGCCCAAAGAGACAACAGTGACCAAGAAGAAGAAGAACCGAAGAAGGAGGAAGAACAAGACCAGTCAGCCACAAGAAGAAACGGTCAACATGATCAACACACTCTGATCTGAGTATGACCACCTCCTCGCTTTATCATTCCTTGCTAAGAAGGATGATCCTGGCGTACCGACGATCAAGTGTACCATTGGAAAAAGAATCTTCCACAAGACCTTCTACGACATTGAATCGGGCGTCAATATAATGTCCAAGGTAACGTATGAATATTTATTCGGTAATGAACCTTTGTTCCCTACATATATGTAGTTGTTGATGGCGGACCAATCAATCCGATTCCCTGAGGGAATAGCGAGGGACGTTATGGTAAGAATACAAATGGTCCTGGACATGGGATAAGAAGAAGACGATACACCCATCATCCTTGAAAGACCATTTCTCAACACCACCAACATGATCATCTACGTCAGATCTGGACAAGTCCACTTCCAATTCCCTAGAGAAAAGGTATGCAGTTATTTCAATAGTTATACTACTTATGAACAGCCGAAGAAGAGCCGCTATAGGAGGAGACGTCGATCATCCCAACGTCAAAGGAACCAACCCCAATGGAATTAATGGGATGATGAAGAACCTAAAGCGCCTGTGAAAGGTGAACCCACTTCGCCTAAGACAAGTCCACAGTCCAAGCAGGTGTGGAAAGAAAAGGTAACACCATCACAAGATGTGCAGCCATCTGGGTCTCCACCGCTGAGACCGGATGATGCACCTAAGGAATGAAGGACTTCTCTCCAGTCAAGTCCTTTCTAGAGGACTTAAAAATCCAAACCCTCACCGTGAGGTAACAAAGGTAGTTATCCATATTTACTTTCTAGCATTGCATAAATTATTTTTCACTTTAGTATATTTACTTTTCTGTATTTGCCTTGCACTATTAAAAGAAAAATAAAAAGTTTCATTACTGCATATAAAATCTTAAAGCCCCATGTGAATAAATCTACGGTGTGTAAACACCTACGGAAGTATTCACTATGATGGCATAAAAATAAAAATATTGAGCATGCATATTTTTTCTTCTGCATTGTAAAAAAATTAAATGGACATCATGCTAAAATTCTGCCAAAAGAAAATCTATCTAAACCCACAAGGACAATAAACCTTTGAATGGCTGACCACTAATCCCTTATCCTAATCTGTGCCATGAGGTTTGATATTCTTATTGGAGTATTTTGCAGGATGAAACATAGGATCAAGAGCAAGTTTACCCGGCTGTCTTCATCCATCCAAAGTACATCTTCCTGAACCGCTGCTATACTCGCTACACATAAGGAACCCAACTTCTGGATGAATGAGAAGGACATCAGTGGGCAAACCCGATCCGAGAAGGATCACTCAACATTCAACAATTGACCACAGCAACATCCAGCTTGGGGGAGGACCATCTCCTATGTATCTAGCTAAGTATTTCCTTCCTTTAGTTTTATTATTTTTGAGTTTGCTTTATGCTAAATATAATAAAATAAAAGATGTATAACAAACTAAAACAAAATAAAAATTTATCTTAGCTAGTTATATATATATTAATAAGGTGTGATCTTAAATTTTAAAAACAAAATAAAAAAGTATGCGTCTAGTTTTCTATTTTTAAGAGCTGAATAAATAAAATGAACTCTAAGGATAATCTCTTGCTATGGAAAAGATAAATAGTTGCTCTGTTGTAATTTTTTTCAAGTACCTAGTTTTTAGCCTTGAATTCTCCCGAGTTTTGGATATGACTGTTTTGATATAAGGATTTACTTTGAACTTGAAACTCGTGGGTAGCATATGCTTGATCTAAATCTAGATAATTGACGAATATGATATGAGAAGGTCTGAGCTGTTGTTTATCTTGTTCCTAGTGATACTAGAGTTCCAGAGATTTATCTTTTGAAAAAATATATAAAAATTCTACATGGTGAGTTCCTTGTATGACAAAGCTTGAATTTCTACCAAAGCCATATATGATATTTAGATTAGGAAAATTTTCACTCTTATATGTTGCTTGCATTGCATTGAGTTTAGTCAAGTTTTGTTGACCCTTATGAGAGGTTTGTCATGCTTTTAAAATCAAGATCACGTACACACCACCCACATATGCACTACTCCCACACTAGGGGTAGACGCAAAAACATGCCATTCTATCTAGATCCACCCAAAAATATTTTACTCCTACGCTAGGAGTGAACACAAAAAATATGCCCTATAGAATATCCACCAAATAAATGCTTCAAATTCTTGTTGCCATCTCTCAAAAGTTTCGTTGCAGCCAAAAGAAGCATGAGGCTATGCAAAAGTTATTCATGAAAAGAAAAAAAAAGAAAAAAAGTGTTGAAAAAAAATGGACAAGTGTCCGAGATAGATAAAACAATGGGTACTCCGATACCCGCATGAAAAAGAAGAGATGAATAAGATAGCTCATGTTTTCTTGCAAAGTTATTTCCAAGTTTCAAAAGAGAGATATGTTTTCAAGGAGCAAAGTAGAATTAGGTTAGCCACCATATACAGCCACCATATATATCCACCATATACATCCACACACATGCACATCTTGATTTGATTGTATGACTTAACTCTCTTTGGATTCGAGGTTTGAGTTTACAATATATGTATTGTAAGTATGCCCTTTCATGCTTTTTCCACTCCTATGAGCTCCACATAAGCTTTAGTTGTAGGAAGAGAAAGGCATAACATTATTATTGCCTTGATGAGGATCCACAAATACTACATATATTGAGAGACTTGACAGTGTCATACAATGGAAGCTCTGAGTTTTATTTTGAAAACCTATAAAAACTCCGAAATAATGGTTGAGCAAAGAACTTGAGACATAGTGCTTGACTTGATTATTCTGTCTTTCAATTGCTCAAGACCCAAGTGAAGGCTAAGGAGCCCCATAGTTGAAGGTAATATGGGTAAGTTTAAAGTCAGATCGGTTTATTTTAATCCGGAGAAGAATTCTTGTTTGAACGCATGTGTACTTTT
Organism: Miscanthus lutarioriparius; assembly: GCA_904845875.1. NCBI lineage: Eukaryota > Viridiplantae > Streptophyta > Magnoliopsida > Poales > Poaceae > Miscanthus > Miscanthus lutarioriparius. The sequence continues at coordinate 16,655,363 of CAJGYO010000005.1, forward strand.
GAGGCATGAAAGCATTGACGCGACTTCTGATCTATTTTTGCTGAGTTTAATTTTGCTAAGGAACTAGCAAAGGTTAAGCTTGGGGGAGTTTGTTGACAGTAGTTAACAAACATTTTAAAACATCAATATAACATGCATAAGGGCATAAATATAATCACAAACAAAGGTTTAGGGGTTTAAACTAACAAATTCCACGAGTTTTGGTAAATCTATGATTTCTGTAGGGTTTATCCAGAAAACTATCAAGATGGACCTACATGTCAGATTTAACTGCGCTTATCCATCGCGAAACGGACACTAGAAGGTTCTAGAGGACACTAGAGGACACCACGCCGAGGCAGAGAGCGAGGAGCTACCAAGTGGGTCCTAGCCCCACCTGTAGGCCACCCGACTCCTAGGCCCACCTGTCAGCCTTTGCATCATCAAGTCGGTTTTTCACCGTCTCATAGGTTGCATCTACGCCGTTCCTTAAGTCAGTTTGATCCAAAGGCTCACATTGGATGCTTCGGCCTATATATATCAGCCCCTGCCCCCCCTAAAGGCATCAAGTCATTTGAGAAGACAAAAATCCTAATCATCCTCAGAGCTCCATCATATTCTAGGGCATAGCTAGTTAGGCTAGGTCTAGAGGGAGGCAAGCAAGCTTCGCTTGGATTCCCGATCGTGTCAAGAGCGTGGTTCGGTATAATCTTTGTACCCCCTCTCTCTTTTGTATCTCCATTATTTTTATATGTTTGCTATAATTGTTATGACGATGTTAGTATTCGTCTTGTTCATATTCTTCGTTATAATATTCGTCGTCTACTTTGATTATATACCTAGTATAGTTGGATTATCATCATATTCATGTATATGTTCGTATAGCATTCACCCTAAGGATCTATGGGTGGGTGGTCGACATTGTGTAAACGTGGTGCTTATACGTTGTTTACCTACGGATACACCCTATATTTCGGGTCATGTGATAGATCGCGGACATGACACTCCCGTTGAGTTCTTTATAGTCCACTCCCCGATGTAGGTAGCACGTAGGATCTGGTTACGAAGGGGGACAAGCTATGTTCTTAATCTCCCTTAGTAATATCCCCTATGTGTAGATATAAAGATGATCTTAGCAATGACTATTATGTGTAATTACACTAATCAATGTATACTTTGACTTATAATTAAGAATGACTTAGGAATTATTTCTCTAATATTCTACCTGACCATGTTAATGCCATAGAAAGGAGTACTCTGAGTGATTTATCATTATCATTGATCAATACTTATCATATATATATATATATATATATATATATATATCTTATCATATAACTTACCTCTATTATGAGTAGAATATTGGTTATGGTTTACTTCTCCATCAATGGTATAAGTTATCAATACTTGTCCATTCTAGACCTTCCCTATGGTAAAATATAAATAACGCTACCTAGAATACTCTCGGGTGAAGTGCTATAATGGTATAATTATCTGTGCGCTTGCAGATTCATTTTTATTCATATCTATATATTCCTCCTAGTCACATAAATTAATAAAGAACTATTTAGTATTATTCTAGTAGTAATGTTAGATAGTACTAACAAGTATCTCTAGCAACATCACTAGGAATGACAACATAATAAAGTAGTGTTATGAGATATATGTTTATAATAGGTGGCTATTAAAACAAATGATAAGTTAATAAATACCAACATGCTTTATACTAGAGTTAAATTTTACATACACGAGGTCACTCATCATGGCATGAAGCATTCTGTTCCTTCTCTTTGAGTGAACGTGAAATAGTGTCGCTATTTGAACGCTAAAGCTATGCAACTTAGTGGCGCTATAGCGTGCAATAGTGATCAAAGTTGGCATAGCGGCAAAAATAGAAATAACTTAGCGTCAGGTCTCTCCCGCCGCTATAGCGTCGCTATTAGCACCGTTATAGCCCGCTATTTTCCATGGTCTATACACCAACTTTGAAAAAGTTTTAAAATGTCAAATTCCAAGCTAGATAGCTTAGATCCATTTTAAAACCATTAGCTGCTAATAGTTGTCTAGTTAATAGCTTATAGTTAATATTAGCTAGCTAACTATTAATTGGTTTTGCTCAACTAGTGAGATAATTGTTAGATAGTATCCACCTAACCATTAGCTAGTTGGACCTGTTTGTATCCGAAAAAGTTAATTATTAGCAACTAACTATTAGCTCTATGGGTTCAAATAGGGCTTTAGTCTATAAATTACTCACTCCATTCCAAATATAAGACATTTTTTTCTAGATATATGGTTTTGTTATGTACTTAGATATTTATTATGTCTAGATACATAATAAAATAATATATTTAGAAAAAACAAAACGTATTATACTTCGTGATGGAGGGAGTATGTTATGTTTCAGTTCCCTCAAAATGAAAGATCCAAGCGGCTGTAAGTGAATTCCGTTTTTTAAAGAAAAATTCCAACAACAACTATATCGCATCATCGCAACCAAATAACCAATAGAAAGCTGTAAAGCTTTACACAAAATATCTTGTTGCAGAAGCAGTGTCGGTGGTTTGTTGGAATCGGACCTCGATGGGCGAGAATCCAATCCAGGCCCCGTTTAGTTGGCTGGCGAAGTTGGCGCCGCCGGAATTTGCTTAAGGTAGCATTTTGTTTGTATTTAATAATAATTATCTAATCGTTGACTAATTAGACTTAAAATGTTCGTTTCGCAAAGTACAACTAAACTGTGCAATTAATTTTTGATTTCGTCAATATTTAGTACTCCATACATGTACCGCAAGTTTGATATGACGGGGAATCTTTTTTTTTTTTTTTTGCATAGTATTCATTTTGGGTAACTAAACGAGGGCCCACTAGACGGCGTCATTTCTCAGGTGCACCAACCACCTCGACAGCCTGGTGGTCCCTCCCCTCTGCTTAAGCCTGCCATCGCCGCCGGTCGGCCCACGTGACCACAGCGTGAGGGCCTCTTCTACGAACAACGGCCTTGTCGTCAATATTCACACAGGCTGACAAGTGGACCAGGCTTTAGTTCAGGTGAAAGCCAAGAAACAAGATTTGCATAGATCCACGGATCAAGTGGAATACAGGGAATTTTACAGTTTTACTACAGCGCAGTGGCATCTTATTTCATGGCAATTGCGTTCGATTAGGCCCGTTTGAGACATGGGAAAAAAGCTCCCTGGTTTTCTGCCCGAAGCGAATTTACTTTTGGGAATTCGTCGTTTCTCGTTCCAAACTTGTATCTCTCACATCCTATCTAAAACTTTGAAATGTTTTGAAATGTCAAGTTCCAACTAGACAGCTTAGGTCCTATTTGAATCCATTAGCTGCTAATAGTTTGTTAGCTAATAGCTCATAGCTACTATTAACTAGCTAACTATTAATTGGTTTTGCCCAACTAGTGAGATAGTTGTCAGTTAGTATTCAGCTAACAATTAGCTAGACTATTAATTGGACCTGTTTGGATCCAACAAAACTAATATTTGCAACTAACTATTACCTCTATGGATCTAAATAGGAGTTTAGTCTATAAATTATACTCACTCCATTCCAATTTATAGACGTTTTGATTTTTCTAGATACAATAGTTTTTCCTATGCACTTAGATATATCTAGATACATAGTAAAAAATAATGTATCTAAAAAAATAAAATATCTTATTATTTAGAACAGAGGAAGTAGATTTTAGTTGATTCGGAATATTTTGAAGATCGAAACATGCTATAAGTGAATTCATTTTTTTAAAGAAAATAATCCAACAACAACTATATCGCAGAAAATTAATCATCGCAACCAATAGAAAGCTGTAAAGGTTTACACAAAATATCTTGTTGCAGCAAGCAGCGTCCGTGGTTCGTTGGAATCGGACCTCGGTGGGCGAGAATCCAATCCACTAGACGACGTCACTTGTTTTTTTGACGTAAGTAACGGCGTCACTTCTCAGGCGCACCAACCACCTCGACAGCCTGGTGGTCCCTCCTCTCTGCTTAGGGCGTCCTCAACAGGTCCATCAAATAGCTAACTGAGTCCGTGTTTAGTTGGTAAAAAGTTGGAAATTTAGCTACTGTAGTACTTTCGTTTTTATTTGGTAATTAGTGTTTAATCATGGACTAATTAAGCTCAAAACGTTCGTCTCGCAATTTACAACCAAACTGTGTAATTAGTTTTTTTTTCGTCTACATTTAATACTCCATGCACATATCGTAAGATTCGATGTGATGGGTACTGTATATTTTTTAGAAAAAATTTTCGCGAACTAAACAAGGGCTGAGGTGGAAACGAGAGACTGAAGAAAATAATATTCTATTTCTTTTTTTAGTTCGGTAACACGCAGCAGATCAGAGCCCACAACATCCGCTCTCACATATCCTCGATCCAGGTGAAATAGGCAGGCGATTTGTTCGTCGCTATCTAGTGCTCTCCCTCCTCTTTTCCTCTATGCCACGTCAGAATGCGTCCTAGTCAGCCGGCGACGTCGTCGATCGTTGGGGACGCCCTTACGATTACGAAGCCTGCCATCGCCGCCGGTCGGCCCACGTGAACGCGGCATGAGGCCTCTTCTACGAACAACGGCCTTGTCGTCAGCATTCACGCAGGCTGACAAGTGGACCAGGCTTAGTTCAGGTGAAAGCCTAGAAACAAGGTTTCAGATCTCTACGGATCAAGCGGAATACTGGGTATTTTACATTTTTTACTACGGTGGCATCTTATTTCATGGCAATTGCGTTCGATTAGGCCCGTTTGAGACATGGGAAAAAAGTTCCCTGGTTTTCTGCCGGAAGCGAATTACCTTTTGAGAATTCATTGTTTCTCATTCCAAGCGAGTCATGATTCAAAAAAAAAAGGAATATATCTATAGTACCAGTCACAGAATTTAGTGAAATGCTATCCGCTTCGAGGAGGTCTGACTTTGTACTCGTGCCCATCATGACATATCTTTTTCATTCGGTTGTGCAGGCAAACAAAGATAACAGTAATGCAGAGAACGCATATTGTCCATAACAATCAAGTCCACTATGGAAATATACACCTTGTTGCGTAATTAACTAAACAAGTTGATATTTGGAGGGTGTCATCTATTCCAATGTGTATCAAAATCAAACTACACAACATAGTTGAACGCACAAGCACACGGGTTTCTAACCCGTATGAGTATAAGTCATGAGTCCAAATCAAATATGGATCACAAGAGATGCATGTGCACTTTAAAATGTAGAAAAAACGGACAGAAGGAACTTCGCTCTTTAATACTCCATATGTTCCGAACTGTCTTTTCTAGATACATAGCTTTTACTATGTCTCTAGATATAATATATATCTTATATATATAATAAAAAATATGTATCTAGTAATCTAGAAAAGCCAGAACGGCTTGTAATTTAAAACGGATAAAGTATTAAGTAACAATAATAATATACGTAATATTATACATGTATATAGATATAGATATTACTTCATGCAATACGTCTGCGTAGTTATAATATGCAAAGGTTTGGTCGTGAAAGGACAGCTACGGCTACAAGTACAACGTACTGGTACGAAGTGTTTACCCGAATTTTCCGGTTCCGGGAAGTCCAAATACCATCGCGAATCATACGCGGCTGCTGCACCGCCGGGTTTTTGCCCGTACGTATTTACACTATTTTTTTGTTGACATTTTTATTTGAGCCATTATTAGCATGGAAGAACATGACGGCCAGGCCTAAATTAATCCAAGTGACCGCGTTTCGTGGGAAATTAACCCAACTGACCATTTCGCCGAGAATAAATCCAGCTGTCCATTTCATAATCGTAACGCAGCAAGTAGCTGTAGTACATCGAACACAGCTAGCGACATCGCCTATTCGCTTGCACTACAGTATACGGAGTATGAACAGCACGTCAGCGCCTCAAGCACAGTGTCATGAAAAACCCGTACTGCTGCGATGCACATCGCAGTAGTACGTACACCCTGTTTCTAGCTTGTGTGTCGTGCCCCCCTGCCCCGTGTTTCACTGTTCAGTCGGCTACAGCACCGCCATCGCTGGCGAGTTCAGAAACCTGACTGCGGTTAGTGATGGATCCAGACTTCCAAGCCCCGGTGCGTTCAGTCGTTCACCCGCAGAAGATGCTGTGCGCCTGTGCGTTGCGCTGCTGCCTGCTGGGCTGAGCAGGAGAGCAAGCACTGCATCTGCACGCAGCCGATGCTCCGGTGGCGCCGACAGCGACTCGTCGGGCGGTCCAAATGGGCAGTCTTTAACTGCGCTCACCGGGTTACCAAAGGCATTGATTCCCCCGGAGCCGATAAGCTCGCGCCTGCTTCCAGTCCAGGGCCCAAGTTGCTCGCTCGGCATCTGCATGTTGCCATGTTCGTCTGCTTGCGGCGTTACTCCTACTGAGCAGCTGAGCCCCCCCTGACAGAAAGCGGAGGGAATGGGGCAATGGGGCATAGCGCGCCCGGCCTCATGACCGTGCATGGCTGCAGGCCGTTTCTGGTGTCCCGAGCACAGGCAGCAGGGTCGCATGTGAGGGGGGCAGAGGATTCACCTAGAATGGATGCGACGTGTGATCCCGACAATTCTGCTGAAGCCTGAAGGAAAAGGATTCGCATCATGTGGGCTGTGCTGTGCAGTACTAGTACTGCATTGCAGAGGGAGAACATCGTTTCGTGATTCCGAATTTCCGATTATTATAGGCTCCGTTTGTTTTTGCAGAATTACGTTAGGTCAAGATCTTTATAGTAGATCTTCACTGCGTTGAACAAGGGAGCTCCTGGCAGACGGAAAGGGAGCACTAAGCCAGTACTAGGGCACATCTCGTTTCCACTTCACAAACATGAATCTCAAAAGCGACAAACAGAGAGAGTCCACACCCACCAGCAATAATTCATCATTCGGGTTTTAATTCGTGTGGAAAAACTCAGCCCCGGATGGCAATAAGCGCGACCTTACCATTTCATTCCATAATAGCATTGGTGAGTGGTGACATCAAACCAAGAATGAAGCCATATTATCAAAGAAAAAATGATGCCATGGATGGAAGTACGACTTCCGCGCCTTCAATCATTACGGCCCACATATCTTTCAGTACTTGATTGAGCCCATGATGCCCAACTGCGTCCATTTTGGCCCGACTCGTGACTTCGTGGCACCTTGTGGGGCTCGATATTTTCGGCGGCTCCAACTGGACAACAAAGGGTCCACTTCCTGCAAAAAGTGGGCAAGCAAGACACGGGGACCTGAGGAAACCCCATGGGCGTGTTCGCTGGTTTTACCGGCCGGCTGAACACCCTCATAGAATACTATTCATCAACCAGCCACTAGTGTTTCTCTTTCACAAAATCAGCCAGTTTCAGTCAAGTTTTAGACCAGCGAACGGAACGGGGGTGGTTCCCGGGCTCCAGCGACGAGAGGTAGGCAGAATCCCTTGCAAGATACTTTTGCCAAATCAACACCAGCAACAGCAAAACGACTACAGAATAGGAGATGCTTACTCTCCATACCATTCAGTCATGCCCCTCACTGCGCAGACACTCTCTGTTCCGGCGTGCTCTGCTAGTCAGGAAGAGATCTTTCATTTCTGCCAGCGGTTCTGAAGATGCTGAAGCCGGTAGTCCCCCGCCGCTTGGTGGCGACAAACGTCAGCAGGAGGTCCTTGCGCAGATCGCCATGCTTCAGGCGCAGAAGGTGCGCATCACGGACTTCTTGGACGAGCGCTCTGCGTACCTGACCAAGTTCGCCAAGGACGCCGACTCCGAGTTCGACCTGATTGGACAGAACGCTATGAAAGAACTTGATGCAGTTGGTGACCAGGTGAGCATCTCTTGCAATCAAAAGTTGAACAGCCTAATGCTATTCACTGTTTGACAAAGAACTGCGGTGTCTGATGAGGCAGATATTGGAGAGGCTCGACAGCAAGATGCAAGCCTTCGAGGAGACGGCTGAGGCACAGAGGCAAGAGATAGAAATGAACGATAAGGTGTTAGAGGACTTTGAAGACTGGATTGAAAAGGAGAAAAACGAAGGAATGTTCTTCCAGAGCCTTGGCAAGGTCAAGCCTCGGAACAAAAAGGAAATAAAGGTGAAAGCCAAGGTGGAAGCACAGAAGGTCAAAGAGATTGCAAAAGAGAGTGCAGGATCAAAAACTCGTATGAACATTTACCTGGGACTGATGGGAATACTCGGGATTACAACTGCCAATGACATCTTTGCAACACCAGAGGTGGAGTGGAGGAAGGTTGCTGCTCTGGGTCTAATTTTCATTGGCCTGGTTGCTCAGGTCATCTACGAGCAGGATATCTCACCACCGAAACCTGAGAAGACAGAGAAAAAAGAAGAATAATAAAGGAGTTGCAGACATCGCGGTAGGATGTAATCTGCCACAGGCAATGTAAACTGTATAAAGTAGCATGAATGGATACAACGTTTTAGTCATTTATAATCCAAGAAATTGTTTAACATGTAGCTTGGCCAATAAACCACAGGTTTCTCTAACCTGAGATCTGATAAACTCAAGCTGTCTTCAATCTTGCATCAGAGATATGTTTCAGCAATGTTATAGCCAAAACTTGGTAACAGTGTTAAATTCTTGATGCGTTAGAAAAATATTGATACAATTTTTATAATCCAAAAAAATGTTTAACATGTAGCTTGGCCAATAAACCACAGGTTTCTCTAACCTGAGATCTGATAAACTCAAGCTGTCTTCAATCTTGCATCAGAGATATGTTTCAGCAATGTTATAGCCAAAACATGGTAACAGTGTTAAATTCTTGATGCGTTAGAAAAATATTGATACAATTTTTATAATCCAAAAAAATGTTTAACATGTAGCTTGGCCAATAAACCACAGGTTTCTCTAACCTGAGATCTGATAAACACAAGCTGTCTTCAATCTTGCATCAGAGATATCTTTCAGCAATGTTATAGCCAAAACATGGTAGCAGTGTTAAATTCTTGATGCGTTAGAAAAATTGATACAATTTTTATAATCCAAAAAACTGTTTAACATGTAGCTTGGCCAATAAACCACAGGTTTCTCTAACCTGAGATCTGATAAACTCAAGCTGTCTTCAATCTTGCATCAGAGATATGTTTCAGCAATGCTATAGCCAAAACATAGTAACAGTGTTACATTCTTGATGCGTTAGAAAAATATTGATACAACTTTTATAATCCAAAAAAATGTTTAACATGTAGCCTGGCCAATAAACCACAGGTTTCTCCAACCTGAGATTTGATAAACTCAAGATGTCTTTAATAATATTGCATCACAGATGTGTATTGTTTCGACAGCCAAAACATATGTTACAATCTTGATGCATTAAAGAAATATATCAATACAATTTTTAGGATCCAAGAGTAACATGTGGTATGGCCAATAAACCACAGGTTTCTCCATCCTGAGATCAGATAAACTCAAGCTGTGTTTAATCTTGCATCAGAGATATGCTTCAGCAATGTTTCAGCAGCCAAAACATGGTAAAAGTGTTATATTCTCAACACATTAAACAAATGTCACCCTAATTTCAACCAAACTGAATACTATTTTAAGAAAAGACACCTGCGTCTGAAGACAAAATCATGGGTGCAAGTAGAAAATACATACACATAATATTAAAAAAAATATCATGTATGTTTGCTAGGTTAACTAATCAACAATTTTAATAAGCACGTAAGTTCATACCTTGTTAAACAAAACCATATATATAGCAGCATAAGTTTTCAGTATGATGATGTTAATCCTTGGTTAGTTAGATCCATAAGAAGTCTTCAAACCATGAAGAATTACAAGGTGTCATATCTGAATTGGACCATATTTGATTACAGCTCTTACTAATATGCTCCAGGTAATGACAGTTGGCATAATACCTGTTGCAAGCACCTCATTCAATAACAGGACTCCTTCAGGTGTCCTATTACAAGAGCACAGACCCTTAATTCTTGTATTGTATGTAACAATATCTGGTTTCAAACCATTATCTAAAATGGCAGTCCAAAGAGATGCTGCTTTATCAATAGAACCAGTCTCATAAAATCCATCCATCAATGTGTTATAGGTCACTAGATTTGGGGAACAGTTCTTTTCTTTCATCTCCAAATAAATACAAAAAGCTTCATCTACTTTCCCAGCAGAACAAAGACCATGAATTAAGATGTTGTGCACCATTACATCAACCTGAAGACCCGCATCAAGAATTTCATCCCAAATATGGAGGGCGGCATCAACCTTCTTGTCTCGACAAAGGCCACGAATCAAAGAGGCATAAGTTCTGATATCTGGTTTAAAACCTCTCTCTAGCATTTCCTTTGTTAAGCTTGAAGCTTCTTGATATTTTTCAGCCTTACACAAACCATCTATTAGTGTGTTATATGTTATGATGGTTGGGCAACAACCATTGCCGGTCATTTCAATGTAAATTTTAACAGCATCATTAATCTTGCATGCTCGGCAGAAACCATTTATTAGTGCATTGTAAACATGAGAATTTGGTTTGCAACCATCCTTCACCATATTCTTATATACCTCATTTGCATCATGTGTTCTTCCATCCTTACAAAATCTATTTATCATTGATGAGTATGAGAACACATCTAATTCTTCCCCACTATTCCGTGCGTCCTCCAAGATTTCAAATGCCCTGTTAGCATAGCCATTCTCACACAGACCATGGATCAGAGTGCCAAAAGTCACCTTGTCAGGGGAGCATGAAGCACCATTCTCCAATTGTTTCAACAACTCTGTAGCTTCACTGACCATTCCACTGTCCAACAGCCCCTTCATCATTATATTATAAGTTGTTATTTGACGAATGCCAGAGAAACCTGTGGAATCCCAGAATTTCCAAGCCTCACCTGTTCTTCCCGCTTCACATAACCCCTTAATGAGTGAATTATACACAGCAACATCAAGAACAAGGCCAGCCTTGACCATGTCTGAGTAGACCCGTGCTGCAGAATCCACATCCCCAGATCGGCACAGCCCATGAATCAAGATCCCATAAGTAACAGTATCTGGTTGGTGATTATTAGCCATCATCCTACTCCATACCTCCCCCGCCTCCTTAAACCTCCCAAGCTTACACAGGCCATCAAGCATCACTTTGTAAGTGGCAAGGTTAGGACTTGCACCAGGATCCCTCACCAGTTGCTCCCAGACCCTCATGGCTTTCTCGAACATGGCAGTTTTGAAACACCCACTAAGCAACGCATTGTAACAAACGGCATCAGCCTGCACTCCATAGTTCGGCATTTCGTCGAGCAGGTCAAGTGCGTTGTCCAACTGGTCATGTTTCGCCAGCCCCGACATGAGGGTAGAGTAGGTTACTCTGTCGGGGGCCACTCCACGACGACGCAAAGAACTGAAGAGCGACACTGCGCGATCGACGTCCCCGCGGGCACAAAGAGAGCGGAGGATGATGTTGTAGGTCTGGAGGTTAGGGGCGAGGCGGCGGCCGAAGGCACCGTGGGAGAGGGAGGCGAAGAACGCGTCAGCGTCGGAGTACCGACGAGCGCGGACAAACGCGTCAAGGAGGGCGTTATGGGAGCGGACGCCGGGGTTGCAGCCGAGGAGGGAGGGGAGATCGCGGAACGCGGCGAGGGCCGCGTCGGGCATGAGGGCGCGGGAGAAGGCCGACAGAACAACGAGCGCCGCGGACTCGGAGAAGCGCGGTCGATGGCGCATGCGCGGGAGGAGACCCAGCAGCCTCGGGAGGTGCGACGGGGAGGAGGTGGCGAGGCGGCGGAGGAGGTGGAAGATGAGCGGCTGCGGCGGAGGGAATGCAGGGCGGGTGGAGACAAGGAGCTCGAGGTGGGACAGCGCGTTGGCTGGGTCGGGCTCGGACTTGATCAGCTCTAGCAGGCGGTGGATGGGCGGCGGCTCAGGGTCCGGCCGCGCCGGCGGCATCGCGCCGTCAGGGGGCCCTCGCCTCGTGCTCGTGCGGCTTCCGATCGAGCGCGGCTGTTCTAACTTGGTGTCGTGGAAACGGGGACGAGCATTTGGGTTGGGAGCTGCCTGTCTGTCCCTGGCCAGCCGTGCCTTGTTTTGTTTTCAGGACCTGGTGGATTTTCCACGTGAATTCGAGTTTACATCCAGGAATCCTCAATATCCGGGTCTCTTGTGTTTTGCTGAGGATTTGATTTGACATCCTCCTTTAGGCGTCCCCAACGGCACGTTTAGTTGGCGAAATTTTTTGAAAAATGATACGGTAGCACTTTCGTTATTATTTAGTAATTAGTGTCACATCATAATCTAATTAGGCTTAAAAGATTTGTCTCGTGAATTTCGTTTAAACTATATAATTAATTTTATTTTTTATTTATATTTAATGTTTTATGCATGTGTCTAAAAATTCGATATGACAGAGAACCTTAAAAAAATTTACAAAATTTTGAGGAAACCGACACTAAATCGCCAGCAGCGGAGAGATTTCATTGGCTGCTGATGAAAGAGAGCACCGAGCTAGCGCTTCTCATCTCGCCTGTCTCGCACGGACACCAAGAAGTCTCCCTCTCTCAGCCCCTCTGCTCTAGGTACAGACGTAATATACTTTTCCTATTCTTTATTATTTTCAATCTCCACATCATTGGCGATATGATTTTAGGGCCCGTTTACATGCGAAAATTTTTAGCTTTTTTTATTATTGTAGCACTTTCATTTGTATTTGGTAAAAATTATTTAATTATGGACTATTTAGACTTAAAAGATTCGTCTCATTAATTATGGACAAACTGTACAATTAGTTATTCTTTTTACCTACATTTAATACTCTATATATATGTCACAAGATTTGATGTGACGAAAAATCTTGAAAATTTTTGGATTTTAGGCTACAATCTAAACAGGACCTTACCCGTTGAGGACGCCCTTACCAGAGCCTAGAGGCCTACTTATCATAGGTCAAACCAGTCAATATGGGGTGGGTCTCATCTGATTGGAGCCGGTTCTCCTACCAAGTCCCATCAATCCATCATGACAACAGATCGTAGCAGGTTAGAATGTTGGATGGTCTCGTCAGATTGTGAAATTCCAGCCATCGCGTACAGCGTACTTCTGCCGTCTCCGCTGCTGCTGCTGTTTGCCGTCCTGCTCAGCACGGATAGGGTCTGTTTTAGATTGCAAATTTTTGCAATTTGAATACTGTAGCACGTTTTGTTTATATTTGACAAATTTTGAACGGACTAACTAGGCTCAAAAGATCCGTCTCGTGATTTACAACCAAACTATATAATTAGTTATTTTTTTTACCTATATTTAATACTCCATGCATATGTTAAAAAATTAATGTGATGGAGAAAGAGCGAAAAAACTTGGAATTTGGAGGCAAACTAAACAGGGCCTAGTTTTGGTTCTCCATTAATCCTTCATTCGTGGAGTTGTTGAGCATTTGAGATTGGATGTCTAGGAAGAACTGTAGGAGCATTCCTTGCTCTGTACTGCATTTTCTTTGTTTTCTCCCAGTCCCAGGACCAGGACATTGTCGAGTCTTCCCGTACCTGGCGCCGTGGACCAATGCCTAACGACAGTGCTGGCGATTAGGCGTGCGTAGTAGGCTACGAAAGCATTACAGCACTTTTTTTTTTAAAAAAAAGCATAACAGTCAAAAGATACGGCCCTGTTCGTTTAGCTGATAAGTCATGATTAAAAATACCGTTGGCTCATTTATTGTTCGAGAAAAATATTGTTCGTTGACTGAAAAAGTACGGCTTATAAGCCAAACGAGTGATGATGTTTAACTTTAAATGGGATCTCTAAGGACAAGTACATTGGTAACTGCTATACACAGTATCACTTTTTTATAGAGTCTGTACTTCTTATATCTTGCTTAAAAGAAGGAAAGTTGGTAAGACTATCACCAACACCACCACCCAAAATACAAGACCCATTCAACGTGTAGGTACTCTGTTGGAGGTTGATTTTAGATGTCCTACTACTTATTTTGGGTTTGGGTGCTCATATGGGTCATCTATTGGAGACAGTCTAACGGGACAGCAAGAAGGCGCCCAGGAGTTTCCTTGCGGTTGCGGCGTCCCCGCACAGAAAGTAAAGACCTGCGAAAAATTCTAGTACGACTGTTTCTGGAGACTACTGTTGACCCTTCCAAGAGGCAAGAGTGAATTGGAATCCCGGTTCGCTTTCTCCCGCTCTGCGGTTGCTTCCTTTCTGAGAGGTGTCAAAGCTTCCGGGTTCTGACTCATAGCTCTATTCGGCTGATACATAAGCCGGCTGAAGCTGTTTTGTTGTGAGAGAAAAATGCTGTAGATTCTAGCTGATAAGCCGGCTGATAAGTAACTCTCGGCGTTCGGGTTACCCGAATAATTCGGGTTGGGTAGTTCGCGTTTTGAGAAATTCGGGTAAAGAATACTGAATACTCCATTCATACTTGACATATATACCTTTAAGTTTTGGAGGGAGTCGAGGCCTGATTGTTGCTGCTTGGTGTTTGTGACTTGGAGGTGTCGACAGAAGGCTGCTCATTCTTTTTCCCTTTGCCGCCATATTCTTCTATCCACTCTGTAAATGCACAACACAGTTACATATTTCATATTACATACAGTAAATACACAAATGCAAGCAAGTAAGGAAATATGATACCTTTTTCTATTATGGCCAATTCCTCCGTACTCTCCTTTATGTCAACAGTAGGCCTTCGAAGCCAATCCCGCGTGCATACTAAAGCCTCTAGCATGAATGGAGTAAGAGAGGTACGGAAGTCATCCAAGATACGTCCACCTGTGCTAAAAGCGGACTCTGACGCTACTATTGTGATGGGTATAGCAAGCACATCACGAGCCATGTGACTCAAAACTGGAAACCTATTTGAATTGACTTCCCACCAACCAAGAATGTCCATTTTATTTTCTGTGTCTTCAGTTTCTTCAGCAATATATTTCTCAAGTTCAGATTTATTGGTGCTGGTAGAACAATTGCTCAGTTTCATCCTCTTGGCGATTTTTTGTTTAAGAATTCCTCCTGCACCTCCCTTAGATTGACCAGCATCAATTACTTGAGTTGTTTCTTCACTTGGAGCATACATGTTCCTGTATTCTTCAAACAGCTCTCTCACACAAGTATTAATTGCTACCCAAACCAATTGACATCTTTCCTCACCAAATATCTCTTCAACGCTAATCTTTGTGTACAAAGATAACTTGTACCTTGGATCAAGGAATGCAGCCACAAATATGAATAAATTGATGTTCTACTTGTCCTTGTCCTTCTCCTTCCCCCTACCCTTGCTCCTCCCTTTATCCCTATCTTGCTCTTGTTGCTGCTGTCCTTGTTGTTGGTGTGCTAAAGTCCCCAGTATTTATCAAATTTCTCTTTCATTCTCATCCCCATTGATACTTGCAAATTATCTTCACTGTT
This sequence comes from Miscanthus lutarioriparius, assembly GCA_904845875.1. Lineage (NCBI taxonomy): Eukaryota > Viridiplantae > Streptophyta > Magnoliopsida > Poales > Poaceae > Miscanthus > Miscanthus lutarioriparius. The sequence continues at coordinate 16,670,705 of CAJGYO010000005.1, forward strand.
CAGCCATTCTTGAATCAACAGATGGACTTCTCCAATCTCATGAAAGAAAGTGTTGCAAGTGACTTGGAGAGAAGAAGAGATACGAACAGTAAGGTCATGGAAATGTTGTAGAAATTGTGCCATCTTCTTTGCATTGTCCCAATCATCTTCATCAGGATGCCCAAAACTATCCCTTGCTTCAGACAGAGCCAACAAGCCTACATCGACGTCCGTCCCCGGCGTCGGCGAGGGAAGGGGAGGGGGAACAAGAGAGAGAGCGAACCTTAACCTGCGCAGCGGCCGGGCAGCAGAGGGCAGTGGCCAGGCCATCCGTGGAAGGGCCAGCATCGGAGGCGGCCGGCGACGCCCGTGCGGACGGGCGGGCACCCGGGGCGGCAGCGCGACGGCGGCATGCGGGGGTGGCGGCGACCCGCGCCTGCGCCCTTGAGGATGCGTGGCTGTCCCGCTACGTCTAGAGAGAGAGGGAGGAGAGAGAGAGAGAGGCGGCAGGGAGAGAGAGGAAAGGCGACGTCAGGAGGGAGGGGCGAGGGAGATCTTTTTATGGAGCCAACTAGCACCGTACATATGCAGAAAAGGCACTGGCCATCGTCTAATCTTCATCCAACGGAGCAAATAAAATTTACTAACGTGGACACCCTGAGCATCGGCCAAAGCAAACTGCTTTAATAAGAGTAGATACGACCACGCCCATCCACAAAAACAACATATAATAATGTCAATAGAGAAGAACAACATATAATAATATCGACAGATTAAGGAGGGTCTGCACCACCGGGCAGTGCAGCCAGGCTGCATAGAATTTTTTTCCACTTCCCACAGCTAGAGTTGGTCCTAAGTTTCAGCTCATCGCACGCTCCACCATCACCGCCGCTTCACCACAGAGGAACCATGGAAAGATTCTACTACGTCGCCGTGGTCACCTCCGTGCTCCTCGTCTTGCTCCACCACCTCTTGATGAGGCGCAAGAAGCAGCAACGGCTGCCACCTGGCCCGCGGTTCGCGTTCCCCATCCTCGGCCACCTACCCTTGCTCAAGAAGCCGCTCCATACCTCGCTCGCCGGCCTCGTGTCGCGCCACGGCCCGGTTGCCCACCTGCTCCTCGGCCGCCGCCACGCCGTCGTCATCGGCTCGGCGGCGCTGGCGAAGGAGTGCTTCTCCGGAGAGGTCGACGTCGAGATCGCCAACCGCCCGCACTTCCCATCCGCGCGTGAGGTCACCTTCGACTACTCGGTGCTCACCGTCGCCAACTACGGCGCGCTCTGGCGCACCATGCGCCGCGTCTCCACCGTGCACCTCCTCTCGGCGCACCGCGTCAACATCATGTCCGACACCATAATCGCCGGCGAGCTCCGCGCCATGGTGCGCCGCCTTGCCAGCGCCTCCGCCTCCGCCTCCGCTCCGGGCGCCGCCGCCAGGGTCGTGCTGAAGCGGAGGCTGTTTGACCTCTCCCACAGCATCCTCATGGAGATCATGGCGCAGACCAGGAACACCTACTCCGACGATGCGGACGAGGACATGTCCAAGGAGGCGCGGGAGATGAAGGAGATCATCGAGGAGATCATCCCGCTTGTTGGTGTGGCCAACCTGTGGGACTACATGCCCCTGCTGCGGTGGCTCGATGTGTACGGCGCCAAGAGGAAGCTCGCGGACGTGGTTAAGCGAAGGAACCTGTTCTTCGACAAGATGATCGATGCAGAGAGGCAGAAGCTGAAGCAGCTGGAACGCAAGAAAGGCGAGGCCGATGCCAACGACTCGGCGGACGAGAAGATGGGCATGATCGGTGTCATGCTATCACTGCAGAAAACAGAGCCTGATGTCTACACGGACACCTTTATCAACGCTCTCGTGCCAGTGAGTAGCACTACTACGCATGTTTCCACGTCCTTATTCTGCTTCTGTGCAGCTAATTATCATGCTTTCTTTCACTAATACTTTTTTCCTCGTATCGTATCTGGATTGAAGAATCTGCTCGGCGCCGGCACGGAGACGACCTCAACGACCATGGAATGGGCAATGTCGCTCCTGCTTAACCACTCAGATGTGCTGAAAAAGGCGCAGGAAGAAATCGACTCCAACGTCGGAGGGGGTCGTCTTGTCGACAAGAACGACCTTCCCCGTCTGCCGTACCTCCATTGCATCATCAGCGAGACGCTTCGCCTCTACCCGGCCGTGCCGATGCTACTGCCGCACGAGGCGTCCAGCGACTGCAAGATCCACGGGTACGACGTCCCGGCAGGGTCGATGATCCTCGTCAATGCGTACGCCATCCACAGGGATCCGGCGACATGGAAGGACCCGGAGGAGTTCAGGCCGGAGAGGTTCGAGCACGGCAGAGCAGAGGGGAAGTTTATGATGCCATTTGGGATGGGGAGGCGCAGGTGCCCCGGTGAGAATCTCGCAATGCGATCCATGGGGCTCGTCCTGGGGGCGCTGCTCCAATGCTTCGATTGGGCCAGGATTGGGGATGCAGAAGTTGACATGGCAACAGCCACTGGCACCATCATGTCTAAGGCTGTCCCACTGGAAGCTCTGTGCAAGCCACGAGCGAACATACCCCTTTTCGCTTGGTCTGGCTTATCAGTTTCTCTCACGACACATCAACAAATTTCAGTCTGGCTTTTCGGTGTTCTTCAGAAAATCTAGAGTGAAATTGTGAAAATTTGTTGATACCAATAAACGATAGTACGGAGTAGTACGTAACTATGTAATGCTTAGATACTGTGTATAGCAGTTTCTTCGTTCTAAAGCTGTCTCCGAAGAGATATTAGATGTTTAACTTTAAATGAGTATATCCGTATATGCAAGTAGTTTCATAGGTTGTCTCATGTATTATTATTTTGGGAAAATTGTCTGGCGGACATTCAAAGTGATGGTCGTTTGCTGATGGACATTCAGTTTTGAGCAGTTTGTCAGAAGACACTCTGGTTCGCTGAAATTAGGCTATAGGACACTTAGACCCGGTTTTCGCCGGTTAAGGAGAGAGAAAATTTTGTTTTGGACATCCGGTGCCCCTGAGCCACACTTGGGTCTGCCCCCAACCTGGTCTGGTTGGACCCCAACGGAGGGGACGGCGGCGCGGGAGGGGAAGGCAGCGCGGGAGGCCGCTGCCGGAGGGGATGGCGTCGCCGGCCTTGCGCTGCTCGTCCTGGCGGCGCACGGCGACCTGGAAGACGGCGAGGAAATCGCGGCCGCGGACGTCGAGGATCGCATTGCAGTCCTTGAAGGGCCGCTCGAGCACGCGGATTTGCTTCCCCGTGGTGGCCTCCTCGGTGACCGCGGGGTCCTCGGGCGGCGTCGAGGGCTGGTGGAGATGGGGCTCCTGCGGCTGGAAGGCGGAGGGGAGCGAGTTGTGGCCGAAGCGGAGGAAGTCGAGGAAGGTCTTGAGGTCGGGGAGGGAGACGGGCGGGATACGGCGGAGGTGCGCGGCCTGGATGAAGTCAGTGTGCATGAGGTCGTGGTGCTGCACGAGGAAGACGGCGGCGGAGAGCGGGTAGGGGCGGCCTGACTGCTTGGAGGCGAAGACGGTGGGGGTGGAAGCCGGGAAGGTCTAGTTAGAGCCGAAGTGGATCTCGTCGCCGGAGAAGATGATCTTGTCCAGCTCGTTGCGCGCGCGGGCTCCGGCAGCCATGGCTCCTCCAGCCGCGGCTCCGCCAGCCGTGGTCGCGAGCTCCACTGTAACACCTCGGGTGTTTAAAATACTAAAACCTGACATGTCATCATATGCATTGCAAAGCATTTGGCATTTGGTGAAGACTTTGAGATGCATACACTAAAACAAGTTTATATTCATGTGGTATGTGTTGAATTGTATTGTTTGACTTAAATTCAAAGTTTGTTTGGATTTTTGAATTTTTCGAGAAAACCCCGCTTTTCAGCATTTAAATCCTACCCTGAAAATCCATTTCAAAATCTAATCATAATTTGGGGTTGATCCCAAAAGCAAAAGTGTAGAGCTTGGCTAGTTATACAAAGTTTGTTTTTGGAGTTTTTCAGTTGTTTAGAAAAATTTTGAGTAATTCAAAAAGGCGTAATTCGTTAAATTTCCCTATTCAAATTCAAAAGTTCATTTCAAAATCTAGACCGAATTAGGAGATGGTTATAAAAGCAAAGTTGTAGAACTTTTGATTTTGAACAACTTTTGTTTTTGGAGATTTTTGAGTTGTTATGAAAATTTGAGAGTAATTTGTGAATTTTGGCGAATGACAAACTTGTAATTACTGTGAACAGTGTCCACCGTCGAGACTACACCGCCGGCGACCTTCTTCGGCGTTCCAGGCGCGTCGTGGCCGTCCTTGGCGTCGCGCTGGCATGGAAACGGCTCCGTCGTGGCTTCCTTGAGCTTCTGAGTCGCGTTATAAGAACCGAGACGCCGTCGTCGTCGTTTTTCTTCCTCCTCTGCTTTTTCCGTTGCCACCACCGCAGCTCCGTCGAGCTCTCGTCGTCGACTTAGCGCCGTTGCCGTCTTGGCAAAGCCTGTCCCAGCTCCGCTTTAACCTTACGCGTCCAACCGACCCACCAATTCAGTCTATCTCCACCGGAAACTCGCTGTCCACGTCTTTCTTCTTCGCGGCCGGCAACTCCTCCGCCGAGCGCGATTCGCCGTGGCCAGAGCTCCACGGTGCCTCTTCGTCCCTGGTTTTGGCTGATTCTGTTTCGTCTCGATGCTGTAGTACTTAATCCATAGCTGGTTGCTCATTTTGATCACTGCAGTCGCCGGTACACCATCGCCGACGATGTTTTGCTCCGCCGTGATCACCGTGATCGTTGTCACGCCTCTCCGTTGCTTCTCCGACCTCGCTCCTTGCTTCAACGCGTTCGGGGTGAGCCTCTGGTGCTTCCTGAATCCCTTGTTTGAGCTCTACCGGTCGCACACCGTCGACGTAGCGCCGCCGTGCCACCGCGTCCGCCATGGTCGACGACGAGCTAGTATAGGGCCGTAATCAGTGCTGATAGGGACGTCAATCGGTGCGCCTAGACTTGGTGATCATTTTTGTACGTTGGTCGTCGCCGGTGATCTCACCGTCGGCGAGAAATCGCCGGTCAGAGCCGTCGCTGCCGTGATCAACGTCGGAGGTTAGGGATGACAGGTGGGGTCGGGTTGTCAGTGACTCAGCGTTCAAATGGATTTTTCTATTTTCAGATTTGAATGAATAGTGTCTGTTTTTGTTATTTTTGTGTAGATTTATTTAGAGCTCCAAAAATTATGAAAATTTTTGTGTGACTTCTCTGTGATGTATAGTATTTAAGAAAAATATAAAATAATGTTTTTCAGTAATTTTTGAATATGATAAAAATTGCTCAATTTATTAATAAATGGATTTCCATGATTTTTCTAGGCTTATTTATTTATCCAAAAATTATAAAATTTGTTTTGCCACTTAGTTATCATGTAATGAACATTTACAAAAATTTTGAGCTCAATTGGAATAAGTTGATTTATTTCATAATTTTGAATTAAATAATTAATTCATAAAAGCAAATAGTAACCTTTAATGATTTAGGTTTTGTTTGAAATTTTGATTGAGTGATAACCTTGGATCATTAGTTGATAATGAACTTGGCAATTGATTGGGTGTTGCGAAAAAGGTTTGACTAGTTTGACTTGCAACTGTACCGCGAAGGAAAGTTGTATTCAAATTATTAATTTTGCATCCATCATCGAGCATCATGTTTCATATTCCACATCATGTTAAACATGGCATTGTTATTACGTGTAGTAAACGAAGGTGAACACGTGGTAGTTAATCAAGTGGTTGAGGAGGTTAATCCATCTGTTGAGGTCGGACCGAATACTTGTGAAACGTCGCAGGAGCCGGACTTTTCCGTCAACGAAGGCAAGCCCCGGATGCATATAACCCTACCTTGTGTTTTATAAATTAATTTTGCTTTTGCTTTCCGTTACTGTATTAAGTGATTAGGAGTTAAGTAAGAGCCTAATTGGTGTATTACCATCCTTGTTATTCCATATTTACCATATTACCAGTTTTTAAACTCGTATATGCCTAGTTTTGCTTAGCTATCGTGAGAACGATGAAAGTCGGGTGATTACCTTACCGCAAGTTTTAAATGGAACATTGGTTAATTATGTTAGCATGTGATATGGGAATGTGGAGTAATAAATCTAGACCGGGCGGACTTCGGTGTGTGTGAGCCACAAGACATGGAGGTCTTGTGAGCGGGTTCTTTCCGCTGTGTGTTTTATTAAGGCACGTCCGTTGTTGAATTGCATGAGGTGAGAATTTGTAGTACTAACCACATACTCCGTAAGCCCTGAACTTGGCGATTCTATTACGAGAATGGCTACTCGCGACCGGGAGTGGAGAGATGGCGAGAATAGCGTGTACCCACGTGGCTATAATCGGATTGGTGGAGTATCAGATTCTCGGGTGGCGCGACCGACCCGTTCTTGTTTCAGAGGATCTGAGGGTAGGTTGGTATATGTAGGTCGGGGACCTGCATATATCGTGGTGGTCTGGAATTCCCAAATGAGTTTATAATCGGTTCAATCGTCGTTGCTCCTCGGTTATGGAGACTCAACTCACTGTTCATCATCGTAGTATTAATAACTGGAACTTGAGAATGGTTGATGAAGGTGTTGGATATGAAGTTTCATGATCTCATTAGGGATCGTGTCATCTTTGTATATGAGTTTATGAAGTTTAAATTGTTGAAATAAAGAATTTTGTTAAAGAGCTTTTACGCAAAATAACTTTGATTATTGCTAAAACCATACCTTGAATCCTCGAGCACGCATTCTTGAGTTATCGCCTTATTTCGGTTAAGTCTTGTTGAGTACTTTTGTACTCAGGGTTCGTTGACCCTTGTTGCAGGTGAGTCTCATGAGCAGATCTGTTGTGGATCATGCTGCATGACAGTTGTACCTTGTGATGACGATGAGAAGTAATTATGTGGCCCTTGGGCAGGGCAGCCTCATTGTGTGTTTTGTATTATATTATAATGCCGCTCCACTACTTTGGTTTGTATTAATATCGAACTTAGTTGTATGGTTTGTAAACTATGTTATTATAAGTCTTCCGCTACTTTTACTCTGATGTATCTATTTGAATAAACTGTTGTAATACTGCAATGACTCTGTAATGTGATCCTGCTCGGAAATCGTGGATGATTCGGGGTTCCCCGAGGACACCCGACAGTCTTCTTAAATTACCAGGAACATATGCATAGATGTCAAAGGTCGTTGGACAGTGACAGGTGCATGTGGGCCCTATAATTTAGGAGGTTCTGCCACAGAATGGTATCAGAGCGATCGTTACAAAGTTTTTGTGGTATTGGTTTACAAAAACTTCAAAATGATTTGGGATGACTAAATTTAACTTGATTAATTTGGTCCAAATTGCTTCTGACTTGTCTTATTTCTTTCTCACCATTCCGTATTTAATTAAAAAGGGTCTTGTATGGTGGAGTAGTAATCTTACTATGCCCTATATAAAAATAAATGTTGTTTTTGTGCATTATAAACTTTGATGTTTTTGTTCGTAAGAACGATTCATGCATCATTATTAATTCACTCGTTACTTCCTTCACCTCTTAGTCTGGAGTTGAGTAGTGAGACTGGTTTGAGTAATGTAATCTATCATAGCTGCTCTTTAGACTTTGATCAAATGGTCTTACTTGGATTAAATTGGTTTCCTACAGTATGGCTCGTACCAAGATGACGCCCCGTAAGTCCACTAGACCCAAAGGAGTTCCTCGTCACCAACTTGCCCCTAGAAACGATGGTGCTAGCAGTAGCAGTTCTAGGCCTGATCCCTAGGCGGAGATACAGAGAATTTCTGCAGAATTAGCACAAGCTACTAGAGATAGGGCTTTGGATGCTATACAGGTAGGAGAATTGCAGGATTAATTGAGGCGTCTCACCACCGCACACAGGAACTGCGAAAGCATGTTAGTTCGTATGGTGGAGGGACGAAATGAGGCTTGGCATAGGGAAAATGTAGCTAGAGCTAGAACTCATGAGCTAGAATTCTATGTAGAAGATTTAGAAGAACATAATACCTATCTACATGAGGAAGTTCATAGGCTTAGCAATCTACTAAACCCGAATCATGAGCCTCAAGCTGATGCCATGGACCCCGATGTCATCCTTGCCGATGATAACGAATCGGAAGAGGAAGAAGAAGAAGATCCTGAAGAATTAGTAATGATCAATGAAAGTGATGATGAAGGCGGTAATAATTCCGGAATGGATACCGAGCCTGAAGTTTGAAGCAATCACGGAAAAGAGTAGAGTTGTATAATAGTTAATTATGGTTAAGCTATGTATCTTGTTGGTGCATATAGGGTCTGGTGTTTATAGTAATAAACCCTATGTTATGTGACTGGAGTCAGCTGTTGTGCAATTCAATAAAGGCTTGTGAATAAAGTTTGGTTTGTTATGAGCAGATGCGTCGTACGTGGGGATCACATATTCCAGGTACTTCACAAGATGATGATGATATCCCCAACCCGCCACCGATGCCGACCAATCTGGCTGATGCTATCGCTGCATTAGTCAATGTGACTGTGGAAAATTCTTGTTTGCTTCATGAGATGGCTCAAAGTAATCAGAATCAGATGCATGGAAACCGTGGCCGCAATCATAACAGGCATGAGGCTACCTATGTGGATTTCACGGATACAAAACCCTCGGTGTTCACCAAGGCAGATGAACCACTGGAGGCTGATGACTGGCTTAGGACCATAGAGCAGAAATTTGATCTTATTCACTGCACAGAGTTTCAGAAACTAGTGTTTGCTGCCCAGCAACTTAGAGGTGCAGCTGGTGCTTGGTACGCAAATCTGATGGCCATGCAACCCGCAGGCGTTCCGTTAACTTGGACAGAATTTTGCACTGCTTTCAGAGCCCATTATATCCCGAAAGGAGTGATGGCTATGAAGCTGGATGAATTCCTTGCTTTGAGGCAAGGGGATCAAATGGTTATGCAGTATGTGGGAAGATTCAATCATCTGTCACAGTATGCATCTGAACATGTCAATATGGATGCCAAGAAAAAGAAATGGTTCATGAGAGGTCTGAATACCAAACTGCAGACAATGATGACAGCCTGTACCAATATCACTTATCATGAGGCAGTAAATATTGCAATTGCTTCAGAGGCAAAGTATCGGCAACATAAGGAGCTCAAGAAGAAAAAGAATGTGCCGTCTGGACCTTTTGGTGGAAACCAAAAGAGGCAGAGAGTGATTTATCATCCAATAAACCATTATCGTCCTCCTTATCGTCCGCCGCAGTTCCAAGCCGGGCAACAGTCAAATGTCCATCCTGCTATAACCTATCCAAACTCACAGTCAACCAATGCTCCTGGTGGTAATGCTCCAACGTCACAGGGTCACAACTATCCGTGTTACAAATTGTGGAAGGACCGGTCATTTCTCCGGGAATGTCCATATCCTAGGCGAAAGCTAATCAAAACTATCTCAAGACCCCCGCCAATCAACAACAGGTCGTGCACCAAACAAGAACCACAATCGAATGCTCGGAAGGGCAAAGATGAGAGGAAGACAGGGGCGGGTGTTCTATATTCAAGCTAGAGAAATTCGGAGGGGCCAAAGGATGATGGGTATGTTTCCTATTGCCAATCACCCTGCAGTTATACTTTTTGATTCTGGCACATCGCATTCATTCATCAATAGAACATTTGTCATGAAGTATGAAATTTCAATTGGGGCAACAAAGGAAAGTTTCTTTGTACAATGCCTGGGGGACGTCATGTACTAAGGAAATGGTGTACCAGTACCCGTAAACTGGTGGGCATATTTTCCCACGACCATGATTATCCTTAAGGATCGGGATATAGATGTAATATTGGGAATGAATTGGATGTATCAAATATAAGGTCATTATAGATGCTTTGAATAGGACTTTAAGAGTAAGTTTGCACGATAGTAATTCTCAACTTCTCATCCAACTTCCAACCTTAAGAAGATCAGTGGGCAGAGTTTGTGCAACTGCCGTTAAAGAGATTAGAGATATCCCGGTAGTACGTGAATTTCCTGATGTGTTTCCTGAGGATTTACCCGGTCTACCACCTGATAGGGATGTACAGTTTAACATAGAGTTACAACCTGGAACAGCTCCGATTTCTTGGAGAGCTTATAGAATGCCACCTAAGGAATTGGTTGAGTTGAAGGCTCAGTTACAAGAATTAATTGAGAAGGGGTTTATCCAACCTAGTTCCTCACCTTGGGGATGTCCGGCAATTTTTGTGAAAAAGAAAGATGAGACCCTGAGGTTATGTGTTGACTATCGTCCGTTGAATGAAGTGACCATCAAGAATAAGTATCCATTACCTCGGATAGATTTGCTTTTTGATCAGTTGGCCGGAGCCAAAGTTTTCTCCAAGATAGATTTGAGATCAGGGTATCACCAAATTAAGATAAAGCCTGAAGATATTCCCAAAACGACATTTACCATAAGATACGGATTATATGAATACTTGGTGATGTCTTTTGGTTTGACAAATGCTCCCGCTCATTTCATGTATCTGATGAACTCAGTATTCATGCCTGAGCTAGACAAGTTTATAGTGGTATTTATAGATGATATACTAGTATATTCCAAGAATAAGATGTAACATGCGAACACCTCGTAATTGTTCGACTCGTTTGAGAGAACATCAATTGTATGCCAAGTTCAAAGCAAGTGTGATTTTTGGCTTAAGGAAGTGCAATTTCTTGGACATGTCTTGTCACCAAGGAGTTGCAGTTGATCCCGGCAAAGTGAGGGATGTGCTTGATTGGAAACCGCCAACCACAGTTCATCAAGTTTGGAGTTTTCTTGGATTGGCGGGATATTACCGTCGGTTTATTCCAGAATTCTCTAAAGTATCAAAACCTATAACTGAATTGTTGAAGAACCAAGTCAAGTTTGTCTGGTCATCAGATTGTGAAGAGGCTTTCTAGACTTTAAAAAGGTCATTGACTCTCGCACGTTGTTAGCTCAACTTTGATATCGAGAAGCCGTTTGATGTTTATTGTGATGCTTCGTGTATTGGTATTGGATGTGTGTTGATGCAAGAAGGCCGAGTCATTGCCTATGCGTCCGAGCAACTTAAGCAACATGAAGAACACTATCCTACTCATGATTTGGAGTTAGCAACTATGGTTCATGCTCAAAGATTTGGCGCATTATTACCTTGGTAATACGTGCCATATATATACAGATCACAAGAGCTTAAAATATATCTTTACTCAGTCAGAGTTGAACATGCGACAAAGAAGATGGTTAGAACTAATTAAGGATTACGATTTAGAAGTACATTATCACCCTGGTAAAGCAAATGTAGTTGCAGATGCTCTCAGTCGAAAAAGCTATTGCAATTGCCTGACAGTAAGAACAATGGGTTTGACTTTATGTCAAGAGATGGAGAAGCTAAATGTAGAAGTAATTCAACAAGGTAGTTTGACCAACATAATTGTTGAAGCCACTATTCGAGGTCAAGTTATTGCTGCTCAGAAGGAAAACAAGGGTGTAGCCTATATCAAGGAAAGAGTCAGGAATGGAAAGGCGGAATGTTTCAGTATAGATAATGAAGGTGTGCTATGGTTCAAGGATCGTTTGGTAGTACCAAAAGTTCCTGAGTTGCGGCAGTCAATTCTTGAAGAAGCACATGCTACTAGGTTATCTATCCATCCGGGAAGCAACAAGATGTACCATGACTTAAAACAAAGGTTTTGGTGGACAAAAATGAAGATATAAATTACGAGATATATAGCAGAGTGTGATACTTGTTAGAAGGTGAAAGCTATACATTTGAGGTCTGCTGGAGAACTACAACCATTACCTATTCTAGCTTGGAAGTGGGAGGACATAAGTATGGACTTTATTGTTGGCCTACCCAAGACAGCAAAGGGATTTGACTCAATATGGGTTATTGTAGATCGACTCACTAAGTCAGAACATTTTCTTCCTGTCAAGACTATATATCCCACTGTCCAATACGCCAAGATATATTTAGCAAGAATTATGAGTCTCCATGGAATACCAAAGACCATAGTGTCCGATCGGGGTACACAGTTTGTCTCCAGTTTTTGGAAACAATTGCATTCTTCCTTGGATACCAAGCTCCTATATAGTACAGCTTATCATCCGCAGACTGATGGACAGACTGAAAGAGTCAATCAAGTGCTTGAAGATATGTTAAGGTGTTGTGTCCTTAATTATTCCAACAAGTGGGACGAATGCTTACCTTTGGCCGAGTTCTCATATAACAATAGTTATCAGGAAAGCATTAGAATGGCTCCATTTGAAGCACTCTATGGCCGTAGGTGCAGAACATCACTGAGTTGGTCGGAACCTGGGGAAAGAAGATTCTTTGGAGTTGACCTTGTGAAAGAAACGGAAGACAAGGTTAGGCAAATACAGATTAATTTGAAAATAGCTCAGTCCCGCCAAAAGAGTTATGCGGATAGACGATGAAGACCATTGGTGTTTAACAAAGGAGATTTTGTATATCGGAAAGTATCACCAATGAAGGGAGTTAACCGTTTTGGTGTTAAAGGCAAGTTGGCACCTCGATATATTGGACCATTTCAAATTTTGGAGAGATATGGAAAAGTAGCCTATCGCTTGAAATTACCAGAACATTTATCAGCTGTACATGATGTGTTCCATGTGTCTCAGTTGAAGAAGTGTCTCCGAGTGCCTGAGCAGAATGTTGAAGTTGAAGGAGTGGAACTTGAACCAGATCTGACTTATTCAGAATATCCTATCCGAGTGTTGGATCAGAAAGATCGTGTTACTCGGAGGAGAACAATAAAGTTCTACAAGATACAATGGAATCAACATTCAGAAGAGAAAGCTACCTGGGAATCAGAAGATTACTTGTTAGAAAAGTTTCCAGAGTTTCTAGCGTCAATATAGAATAGAATAATGTTAGTTGAGCTCGGTTACTGCAAATTGTGTTTTGTAAAAGAACCTCAGTTGTTTTATGGAAAAGTTCTGGATGTTTTTGGATTGACACATTTCCTTTTCCATTACTTACTCTATGGGTTTGAATCTCGGGGCGAGATTTCTTTTAGGGGGAAGGATTGTAACACCTCGGGTGTTTAAAATACTAAAACCTGACATGTCATCATATGCATTGCAAAACATTTGACATTTGGTGAAAACTTTGAGATGCATACACAAAAATAAGTTTATATTCATGTGGTATGTGTTGAATTGTATTGTTTGACTTAAATTCAAAGTTTGTTTGGATTTTTGAATTTTTCGAGAAAACCCCGCTTTTTAGCATTTAAATCCTCCCTGAAAATCCATTTCAAAATCTAAGCATAATTTGGGGTTGATCCCAAAAGAAAAAGTGTAGAGCTTGGCTAGTTATACAAAGTTTGTTTTTGGAGTTTTTCAAGTTGTTTAGAAAAATTTTGAGTAATTCAAAAAGGCGTAATTCGTTAAATTTCCCTATTCAAATTCAAAAGTTCATTTCAAAATCTAGACCGAATTAGGAGATGGTTATAGAAGCAAAGTTGTAGAACTTTTGATTTTGAACAACTTTTGTTTTTGGAGATTTTTGAGTTGTTATAAAAATTTGAGAGTAATTTGTGAATTTTGGCGAATGGCAAACTTTAATTACTGTGAACAGTGTCCACCGTCGAGACTACACCGCCGGCGACCTTCTTCGGCGTTCCAGGCGCGTCGTGGCCGTCCTTGGTGTCGCGCTGGCACGGAAACAGCTCTGTCGTGGTTTCCTTGAGCTTCTGAGTAGCGTTATAAGAACCGAGACACCGTCGTCGTCGTTTTTCTTCCTCCTCTGCTTTTTCCGTCGCCACCACCGCAGCTCCGTCGAGCTCTCGCCGTCGACTTAGCGCCGTTGCCGTCTCGGCAAAGCCTGTCCCAGCTCCACTTTAACCTTACGCGTCCAACCGACCCACCAATTCAGTCTATCTCCACCGGAAACTCGCTGTCCACGTCTTTCTTCTTCGCGGCCGGCAACTCCTCCGCCGAGCGCGATTCGCCGTGGCCAGAGCTCCACGGTGCCTCTTCATCCCTGGTTTTGGCTGATTCTGTTTCGTCTCGATGCTGTAGTACTTAATCCATAGCTGGTTGCTCATTTTGATCACTGCAGTCGCCGGTACACCATCGCCGACGACGTTTTGCTCCGCCGTGATCACCGTGATCGTTGTCACGCCTCTCCGTTGCTTCTCCGACCTCGCTCCTTGCTTCAACGCGTTCGGGGTGAGCCTCTGGTGCTTCCTGAATCCCTTGTTTGAGCTCTACCGGTCGCACACCGCCGATGTAGCGCTGCCGTGCCACCGCGTCCGCCATGGTTGACGACGAGCTAGTATAGGGCCGTAATCAGTGCTGATAGGGACGTCAATCGTTGGCCTAGACTTGGTGATCATTTTTGTACGTTGGTCGTCGCTGGTGATCTCACCGTCGGCGAGAAATCGCCGGTCAGAGCCGTCGCTGCCGTGGTCAACGTCGGAGGTTAGGGATGACAGGTGGGGTCGGGTTGTCAGTGACTCAGCGTTCAAATGGATTTTTCTATTTTCAGATTTGAATGAATAGTGTCTGTTTTTGTTATTTTTGTGTAGATTTATTTAGAGCTCCAAAAATTATGAAAATTTTTGTGTGACTTCTCTGTGATGTATAGTATTTAAGAAAAATATAAAATAATGTTTTTCAGTAATTTTTGAATATGATAAAAATTGCTCAATTTATTAATAAATGGATTTCCATGATTTTTCTAGGCTTATTTATTTATCCAAAAAATATTAAATTTGTTTTGCCACTTAGTTATCATGTAATGAACAATTACAAAAATGTTGAGCTCAATTGGAATAAGTTGATTTATTTCATAATTTTGAATTAAATAATTAATTCATAAAAGTAAATAGTAACCTTTAATGATTTAGGTTTTGTTTGAAATTTTGATTGAGTGATGACCTTGGATCATTAGTTGATAATGAACTTGGCAATTGATTGGGTGTTGCGAAAAAGGTTTGACTAGTTTGACTTGCAACTGTACCATGAAGGAAAGTTGTATTCAAATTATTAATTTTACATCCATCATCGAGCATCATGTTTCATATTCCACATCATGTTAAACATGGCATTGTTATTACGTGTAGTAAACGAAGGTGAACACGTGGTAGTTAATCAAGTGGTTGAGGAGGTTAATCCGTCTGTTGAGGTCGGACCGAATACTTGTGAAACGTCGCAGGAGCCGGACTTTTCCGTCAACGAAGGCAAGCCCCGGATGCATACAACCCTACCTTGTGTTTTACAAATTAATTTTGCTTTTGCTTTCCGTTACTGCATTAAGTGATTAGGAGTTAAGTAAGAGCCTAATTGGTGCATTACCATCCTTGTTATTCCATATTTACCATATTACCAGTTTTTAAACTCGTATATGCCTAGTTTTGCTTAGCTATGCGTAGAACGATGAAAGTAGGGTGATTACCTGCCACCTGCAAGTTTTAAATGGAACATTGATTAATTATGTTAGCATGTGATATGGGAATGTGGAGTAATAAATCTAGATCGGGCGGACTCGGTGTGTGTGAGCCATAAGACATGGAGGTCTTGTGAGCGGGTTCTTTCCTTTAATGTCGATTAAAACACGTCCGTTGTTGAATTGCATGAGGTGAGAATTTGTAGTACTAACCACATACTCCGTAAAGCTTTGAACTTGGTGATTCTATTACGAGAATGGCTACTCGCGCACTAGGAGTGGAGAGATGGCGGAATAGCGTGTACCCACGTCGTGGCTATGGGGTTTGGATTGGTGGAGTCTCGTATTCTCGGGTGGGCGCGGACCCGTTCTTGTTTCGAGGATCTGAGGGTAGGTTGGTATATGTAGGTCGGGGACCCGCATATATCGTGTGGTCTGGAATTCCCAATTTGGGTTTATAATCGGTTCAATCGTCGTTGCTCCTCGGTTTTGGAGACTCAACTCACTTTGTCATCATCGTAGTATTAATAACTGGAACTTGAGAATGGTTGATGAATGTGTTGGATATGAAGTTTCATGATCTCATTACGGATCGTGTCATCTTTGTATATGAGTTTATGAAGTTTAAATTGTTGAAATAAAGAATTTTGTTAAAGAGCTTTTACGCAAAATAACTTTGATTATTGCTAAAACCATACCTTGAATCCCTGAGCCTGCATTCTTGAGTTATCAGTTCTTATTTCGGTTAAGTCTTGTTGAGTACTTTTGTACTCAGGGTTCGTTGACCCTTGTTGCAGGTGAGTCTCATGAGCAGATCTGTTGTGGATCATGCTGCATGACAGTTGTACCTTGTGATGACGATGAGAAGTAATTGTGTGGCCCTTGGGCAGGGCAGCCTCATTGTGTGTTTTGTATTATATTATAATGCCGCTCCACTACTTTGGTTTGTATTAATATCGAACTTAGTTGTATGGTTTGAAACAAATGGTTTGTAAACTATGTTATTGTAAGTCTTCCGCTACTTTTACTCTGATGTATCTATTTGAATAAACTATTGTAATACTGCAATGACTCTGTAATGTGATCCTGCTCGGAAATCGTGGATGATTCGGGGTTCCCCGAGGACACCCGACAGTCTTCTTAAATTACCAGGAACATATGCATAGATGTCAAAGGTCGTTGGACAGTGACAGGTGCATGTGGGCCCTATAATTTAGGAGGTTCTGCCACATCCACCGAGCGCAGTGGAGGCGGCGGGGGCAGCCTTGCCCATAGCTCCTTTGACTGGGCGTGATGAAGGCGACAGGGTGGCCTCACACGCGGGCGTTCTAGTGAGGCGCCGTGGAGGCAGCCGGGCCTCACCCACCGGCGCGCAGGCGCGGCCCGCTGGAGGCAGCGGGGTGCCCTCGCCTAGAGTCGTGCCGACCAGCTCATGTCATGGAGGAGGTAGAGGACGAACTGGCCACGGGCGTCGCGAGTGTGAGGTCACCAATGGCGTGCAGCAGCGACATGGGCGGCCGGTGTGAGACCTGCTCTAGGATGACGTTGAGGCTGCCCTCGCGCCCGTGGCCGGCGAAGCCGTGGCTGGCGGAGCCCGCGCCTTCCCCTCCAGCAGCGCCCTCCCGCACTGCCTTCCCCTCCCGCGCCGCCATCCCCTCCGTTGGGGTCTAACCAGACCAGGTTGGGGACGGACCCAAGTGTGGCTCAGGGGCACCGGATGTCCAAAACAAAATTTTCTCTCCCCTCAACCGACTGAAACCAGGCCGCGGTGTCATGTGGCCTAATTTTAACGAACCAGAGTGTCTTGTGGCAAACTGCTCAAAACTGGGTGTCCGCCAGCAAATGACCATCACTTTGGATGCCCGCCAGACAATTTTCCCTAGAAAGAAATGGCTGTTTCGCAAGTAACTACCTCATGAGTCATGAGCTAAATTTTAGGATTACATGAGACAACTTATACACTACTCTCTCAGTTCCAAAAAAGGATACAATTATAGAATAGTGTTATATTAAAGTATGTTAAGTTTGACCAAATTTATATAAAAGTATTAATACTTGTCATACTAAATAGGCACCATTAAATTTTATCCTATTTTTTCGTCCATCTCCCCCTGACTACATGGGCAGTGGAGATTTTCTTCCATCTGCTTTTTTACAACAATGGATACAGAGTCCAATTCTTATATGTATTGGGTCGCGTCCTCCATATCTTGTATATGACCCGGGCTCAAGACCTGTGCTCATACAAGATAGAACAAGTCGTGTCTAGCCCAGGCTGGATAACGAGCTGGCTCGGCTCGTTCTGGCTCGTTAAAATAACGAGCTAGCTTGGCTCGGCTCGTTATCCTAACGAGCCAGAAAGCCAGCTCGGCTCGACTCGTTAAAAGCTCGAGCTGGCTCGTTAAGCTCGCGAGCCAGGTATAAAAAATACATAAAATATAATATTTGCATTTATCTAAAGTTTAAGAATAATAATAATATAAAAGAAATGCATCTAGACCAGTTACCAGTCAATTTATAGAGTCTAGACCAGTTACCAGTCAATTGTAAAGTGCAAGACATGAAGTAATACAAAAACTAATATAAGTTTTGATACTTTTTTTCCTGGAAGCTTGGCTCGTTTAGCTCGCGAGCAGCTCGCGAGCTGGCTCGAGTTGGCTCGTTATAGCTAACGAGCTAAAATCTTGGCTCGGCTCGGCTCGTTATGATAACGAGCGGAGCTGAGCCGAGTCGAGCCAGCCACGAGCCGAGCGAGCTAACGAGCTTCGAGTTTTTCGTCCAGCCTTACGTCTAGCGATGATACAGAGTTCGATTCTTATATGTATGGATTGGATTCCGTTGCAACGCACGGACACGTTTGCTAGTTGTTATGAAAAGAGACAAAGACTTGAACACATGGTTTTGACTTTTGACTATTTTAATTACAGTATATAAAAATGTAAAAAAATGTAATTTTATTAAAATTACTCCACCAAAATATAATAATGTCTTAATTTCTTCATACCAAACTTAAAAGTTATCAGTAATCAAAGATTTAAAAGTTTGACTTAACTTGTGTAAAACGATTAAAAAATATGGAATTGGAAAAGAGTATTTGCCTACAGTGTTTTTAGTCATATTTTAAAATTGAATCTTAAGTCTTAATCTAACTACAGCGAAATTAAATTCCATATTTCATGTTTGGAGCGCTAACTAAAATTGAAGATTCCCCGTGGATGAATCTACAACACCAGTTAGTTCGGGGCTTAAACTTCACCTACCACTGTTTAAAGTGTGGGGTCTCTTGTAAACCCTCTTAATGAGAGTTTCATGAGTATTAAATAAGCTGATGTAGTATAGTACTGTGAATAGAGATGTGATAAAAGTTTCATTGAGTAAAATGAGTTTCATAAGGATAAAACTTTTCTATACTGTTTCCAACACAAAGGAGTCTTTGAAACTGTGAGATGAAACCCCACTTATACCACCCTTACGAATTTGGAGCTATGGAAGGCTAAAATAAGGGGCTAGAAGTGGAATGATGATAAGGAGCCTCTCCTACTAGCTGTTCCTAGGTCCACATATAATTTTCCTAAAAAATTTAGCATCAGAACATGTAGGATAAACGACGCGAGATATCAATTGACATGGCACACCCAAATATGGTCAATGCTCTAAGGCCAATTTCTTGCCTCACTAGTCCAAGAAAAGAGAATCAGAGGGGAAGTTAATGACCTCCAGCCCACTCGATTTAGCTCACTATGGTTGCAGGGCACTCCCAATGCAGAAACCACTATAGTTTCTATGGACATTAATTGTACTGCCACTTAAGCGTTTTGCTGATATGGCAAGGTAGTTATTGAAGAGAGAGAGCAAAAATCATAGAAATCGGGTCTAAGTTAGAAACCATGTCTACACGAGAACCAAGACATGAAGGGATATGATTGATAGAGAATTGAGAGAGTGTATGTGATTAGATAAAAAGTTGTTCTGTAGAAACTATCCATTGGAACCATGGTTTCTATATATAGTGTCTATGAAAATTAATAGGTATAGAAACTATATGTAGTTTCTAGTATTGGGATTGTCCTTATGCATCAACACTTAAAGCAAGCACAATAATGATCTTATAACTAAGTCATCATTTTTTACTAACTTGGAGGTGAAAATAGGTGGGGAGAGAGAGCAAAGTTTAACTCTCATGCAAGCAATAAGCTGAGCACATGAGCCTATGCATTGATGGGTCTGGATAGCAAGTGGAAGCGAGGAGTAATATGAAAGATAATGTGGGACATTGGTAAAAAGTAGTACTTCATATGTTCCTAGACCTTTTTAGATACACAGTAAAAGCTATGTATGTAGATATAGCGTATGTCTAGATACATAGCAAAAGCTATGTATTTAGAAAAGTTAGAATAACTTATAATTTAAAACAGAGAGAGCACCATATAAAAAACTTTTACTGACAAATATTCACTCCATTCCAAATTATAAGTCATTCTGGCTTTTCTAGAACTTTTATTAAGTATCTAGACATAGCTTATATCTAGGTGCATTGCAAAAATAATACGTTGAAAAAGTTATTAGAATGACTTATAACTTAAAACAGAGGGATCAGAGTAGAAGACGTAGCCTGACTAATAAAAACTATGTATTTAGAAAAGCTATAAATAACTTATAATTTAGAATAGAGAGTATCATATAATAAAAAAACTTTTATTGACAAATACTCACTTCATTCCTAATTATAAGTCGTTCTGTTTTTTCTAAAACTTTTATTACGTGGCTAGACATAGCCTATATTTAGGTGCATTAAAAAATATATCTAAAAAATCATAATGACTTATAAATTTAAATGGAGAGATCGGAGAATTCAGAGTAAAAGATGTCGCTTGACACTTACAGCCTATAATAACTTATACTCCCTCTGTCCCAAAGTAGAAGGCGTTATATGATTCAAACTTTGTCTCAAAATACTTACACTCTCACTTTCCAATGCACATTTCTCTTCTCTGAATACACCTTTTTTCTTTTCCCAATACTCCACATCTCTCTCTCTATCTCTCTCCATCTTATTCTCTGTGCACAACATCTTTTTACATCTCCTTAATTCCCATGCCCAAACCTAAAACGTCAACTATTTTGGGACAAAGGGGTAGTCAAGTACTCCCTCCATCCCTAAAAAAGTTTGTTTTGGCCTCTTCATCGGTGAATTAGACGAGTTTGCCCTGGCCTCTTCGGTTACAGCGCGGTCATTAACACGGACATTAACGCGGACATTAACACCCGAGCTGCGCTAGCGCCCGACTGCACCTCCTGCCTTGGGCCGCGGTGCGCTAACCACTCCAGATGCGAAACGTTTGTTGTCTGGGAGAATCCGCAACCCTATTTAATAAGGGCAGTCAGGGAAAATACCTCCTAATTAATCACTCCTTGGTATCCTAAATCATGTCCAAAATGAACTTTTTTAAGGGATGGAGGACGTTGTGGTAGAACCGCCCGAAATAACACGCTTACGGAGGTGCTCGTCTTCCACCAGACACTAAGCACCCCGAAAGCAAGCTACAGCGGGCGGTATCCGTCGGGCACACCCCAAGAGAGAACCCGAAAGATCCATATTTTTTCCCAAGGATCCAATAATGAGAACGAGTTACAATACTTGTCCATTTCATACATCATAGTTTCTTAAAAGTACATTATTACAATACCAAACATCAGAGTGCGGAATAATAAACAGCGGAATTTAAAATAAACATCTAGCGATAAGAACGAGGATCCGTCTGAACCCACCAGAAGAATCCTCCACACAAAGGTACTTCTCATGCATCACCTGCAACAGGGGTAAATAAACCTTGAGTACACAATGTACTCACAAGACTTATCCGACTAGTGGGAATAATTTTCTAACTCCAAGGAATATGATAAGCTTTATGGTTTGCTGGTTTTCTTTTAGCAGCAAGCAATACTAATAGTGAGTCCTTATTTATGTTATTATTATCAGCCGTATTAAGTTATTATCCATCCAGTATGTATAAGCACCTATTCTACTTTCAAGCAAGTGGTAAGCAATCAGGTTTCCTTTTCATCACCTTTCATCTTTCATGTTCTTACTACGGTGCTAGACACGAAACAAGTCGTACCGGATCGCCCAGCGATTCGCGAATGAATGCCCCCAGCTAGGTGCCCCGAAGACACACGCCCCGCTTGTACCCTAGGCACAAACAGGACCAACCCATCACTCTCCTATCCTGGGTGTCCAGGTCCCTATCCAAACTTGGACTCCAAGCCCCCACTCCTGAGTCCCGGACTCAGTGCGGTGCAAGGACCTCCACCATCTTCGCCTCCAATCAGTCGGTCCGGAAAGAGCCGGATCCACGACAAGAGAGCAACAAGCCTTCCCTGCGCCCATACCCAAGTATGTGCTCGGGACACTAGATCTGTGACTTGCCTAAAGCCATATGCAATGATTGGTCCTTAATTGATACAAACAAGAAAAAAGTGTAACCGAGCTATGCCCTGTTGGCCGCAGGACACAACCCTTTACACCCACCAGAACCCAACCATATCCCTGCTCGCTCACCATTTTCCTTTCCACAATTTTATCATGAGTGATCATATTTATCACCTATTTGCGAGTAACGGCAGGTTACTCACGCTATCGATATCCTGAGCATAGCAGCTACTCGACCTGTACTAGTAGGACTCATAGGTAGATATATTTATGCATATAGTTTCCATAAAATGCCTATAACATAAATACACATCATAGATATATATCCAGTTATTATTCAAAGTAAGGGTTATGCACCGGGGCTTGCCTTGGGTAGGCGGGTGTCAGCAAAGTCAGCAACTGATGGCTCCGGGAGGTCCTCCTACATGAGGATCCCCTCCTCGTACTCTTCGATGACTTCGTCGTACTCCTGCTCGCCCGCAGTCAGGAACTCTACCAACTCATTGTCTACATGCATGAAATGATGATGCAACGCTTAGTAATACGGCAACAGCAACTCTTAAAATAAGAATACATCTACCAAGCTACTAAGCTAACTCTAATGACTAATATGCAAAGTTAGCTATTATTCGCACTAAACAGGTATGAAACATTTCATGTATTATCTTAGCAACTAAAGGCATCCTTATTGTTAATATCAATTTACTATATATATGATAAAACAAGGTGCACTAGCTCCCATATTTATCAACCTATTCGAAGGCCACAAAAATTACAGTGGGCACATAATAATACAATGAACCTACTGTAAAAGAATTTTAGGGCTAGCACTTCTACCAATGCATCACAAAAATTCATTCTCTAAATAACCATAATAATAATACGTATTTTGAAGTAATAAAGTAACCCTAATGGTATCACTGAACTAGACGAACTAATTACACTAACAGATGGATCATGAATTTAGGAATCTAACAAAATTTATTTCACAATAAATAAATAAATTCAAATGAGCTCTAGATATGAAGAAATGATATTATTGGAGGAGGCTAATCATGCTATTGGACTTGTTGACTTGCACCTGGCTGTGGGTCTATGATCCATGATGTGATGAGGGAGTGTGTGTGCTGGTTCATTTATGCAAGTCAAGGAATTAATGGAGGAGATGTAAATCTTGCCAAGTGGTATGCTAATAATTAGTGAATGACAATAATTTGTCATTTGACTTTGTGGCTATGGAGCTCTCATGTGGAGAGAGATGACATGCTTGAAGGGCAACTTGGACTTCACGACACTTTGTTGGACGTGATGACCAGGTGGATCCAAGTGAATACTATGTGGGTACATTAGTGTGGGTCTAGAAATAATGGATGAGACCATGGGTCAAGGAAATAATGGAGAAGGAGAATGAAAGAATTCTTGCAAGTTAGCTACCTCGGTCGATTACAGCTCGATGAGAAATCGATAGACACAGCTTTCACAGGCAAGAACAGAGGAACTTGATTTGAGAGAAAGAAGCAAGTGAGCAGCGAAGCGGGACAGCTTAGCGGGCTCGGCGTGTCCTTTTAAAGACAGGAGACATGGGGATGGAATTAAGAAAGAGGAGGATAAGGAGGACGGTGAGAAGGTTAGGCATGGCTACTGTGAATGAACTGGAGAAGCGTGTAGCAGTGTGTGGTTGTACTTGAGACTTCAATGTTGATAGACGAATGTGAAGTGCAGTAGACCGTGGACCTAGACTGGGTATGTACTAGCTACTGAAGCTTTGCCTTGCCGTGTTAGCTCCGGCTAGACAAATGAAGTTTCTCGCCAACCACTCATCAAGTCTCAAACGGGGTCATCGATCAGGTCTACTTCTGTACTCAAATTTAGAACGGCGATCATTTGCCCCGCAGCGGATGCCCCTCTCTGTGCTAGCGCGGTCACCAGGTGAAAGGTCCTAATGGCTAGAGGGGGGTGAATAGCCTATTAAGAATTTCTACAACAACACTTAACAAACCGGTTAGACAATTATGAGGCGAAGCAAGTGTTGCGCTAGCCTACTAAAAATGCAAGCCACCTACCACAATTCTAGTTAATATAGTTTCTATCCACACAATAGCTATGTCACTACACTAAGTTAGTGCGCTCTCAAAAGCTAACTAAAGAGCTACACTAACCAAACTAACAAGCTCTCACAACTAGCTACACTAAAGAGCTTGACAACTAGTTTGCGGTAATGTAAAGAGAGTGAGCAAGAAGGTTATACCGCCGTATCGAGGAAGGAGCCAATCAATTACAAGAATGAATAACAATGAAGACCAATCACCTCGGAATCAAATGATGACACAATGATTTTTTTACCGAGATTCACTTGTTTGCCGGCAAGCTACTCCTCGTTGTGGCGATTCACTCACTTGGAGATGCATGCGCTAATTGGCATCACATGCCAAACCCTCAATAGGGTGCCACACAACCAACACAAGGTGAGAATCACACAAGCCACGAGCAATTCACTAGAGTACCTTTTGGCTCTCCACCGGGGAAAGGTCAAGAACCCCTCACAATCACCATGATCGGAGCCAGAGACAATCACCATCCTCCGCTCGATGATCCTCGCTGCTCCAAGCCATCTAGGTGGCGGCAACCACCAAGAGTAACAAGCGAATCCCGTAGTGAAACACGAACACCAAGTGCCTCTAGATGCAAACACTCAAGCAATGCACTTGGATTCTCTCCCAATCTCACAAAGATGATGAATCAATGATGGAGATGAGTGGGAGGGCTTTGGCTAAGCTCACAAGGTTGCTATGTCAATGCAAATGGATAAGAGAGTGAGCTTGAGCTGGCCATGGGGCTTAAATAGAAGCCCCATGAAATAGAGCCGTTGTACCCCTTCACTGGGCACTTCTTGGGGTGATCGGACGCTGGACCTCAGCGTCCGATCACGTGATGCGTGCCACGTGTCCCCTCTCTTCAAATGTCGATCGCCCGATTTCAACGGTCAAGTGATGACCGGACGCAGCAGCTCAAAGTGACCGGACGCTGAATCCCAGCGTCCGGTCATTTCCAGTAAGCATCCAGAGATGACTTTTCATGACCAGACGCGTCCGGTCATGCTCGACCAGACACACGGTGACTCCCCTGTGTGCTGCCACATCAGCAGGACCGGACGCAGCCCTTCATCGTCCGGTCACTAAGTGACCCAGCGATCCAGTCAGAGACCGACACCAACGTCTTCATGCTCCACTTGACCGGACACGCCGGTCCTACCGAGACCAGCGTCTGGTCACTTATAGTGACCTCTGTCTTTTCTGTCTAGGGCGCTGGTGGCACCGTCAGACTGTCCGCACTCTATGGGCGAACACTCCTCCGGTGAAGTATCTTACCCTTGTTCAAATGTGCCAACCACCAAGTGTATCACCTTGTGCACATGTGTTAGCATATTTTCACAAACATTTTTAAGGGTGTTAGCACTCCACTAGATCCTAAATGCATTTGCAATGAGTTAGAGCATCTAGTGGCACTTTGATAACAGTGTTCCGATACGAGTTTCACCCCTCTTAATAGTACGGCTATCGATCCTAAATGTGATCACACTCACTAAGTGTCTCGATCACCAAAACAAAATGGCTCCTATAATTTATACCTTTGCCTTGAGCTTTTGTTTTTCTCTTTCTTCTTTTCAAGTCCAAGCACTTGATCATCACCATGGCATCACCATTGTCATGTCATGATCTTCATTTGCTTCACCACTTGGAATGTGCTACCTATCTCATGATCACTTGATAAACTAGGTTAGCACTTAGGGTTTCATCAATTCACCAAAACCAAACTAGAGCTTTCAATCTCCCCCTTTTTGGTAATTGATGACAACCCTTTCACAAAGATATGAATTGAAATTCATTTGAATCCATGTTGCTTGCCTAAGCATATTTACCATGTGTAAAAGGATATGGACAAGTTTCATGAATCCCATATGGTAGCAATTGCTCCCCCTACATATGTGCTAAGAGTTTGGATTGTAGCTTGCACATATGCTTAGATAGGAAATATAGGAGTCAATGTCTACCAAATGATGCTAAGGTATAAAAGATGGACCTTTGAAGCGTGATACCAATCGGAGTGCACCATTATACCATCCTTAGCATCATGGTTAGCTCGATACCACTTGGAAACACTTGGAAATGAAATCACTAGATAACCTATGCATGCTAGATTTTCATTTCACCATTTAATCTTACAACTAGCATACACCACACAAGCATGTATGTTGAAATTTAAAACTTGTGCCATGTAAGCAAACATATGAAATGCACATTCAAATGCACCATACAAGTTTATGAGCTTTCTCCCCCTACTTGTGTGCTCAAAATTTTAATTGATCCCTTTCCTTTATCATATCTCTCCCCCTATATTAAGTTCTCCCCCTATCACCTATATCTTTATTTCTTTCCCCCTTTATTGTCTTTTCACCATCTTAGTACACTAATATCTTTGTTTTTCTCACCATGTACTAATATCTTTGTTTTTCTTCCCCTTTGTCATTAATGACCACAAATGTTCAAAATGTAGATAGGTTGATATTATCAATGTCAATCAATGGGGTGAGGATCATTTTCCCAAATTTGGTTCAAACTAGAATGTTTGCCAAAGATATTTAACTCGGTTTGATCCAAGGACAAGCTTCTTCACACCTCCAAATAAGGGTTATCTTGTACCATGTTGAGTTAAATACTTATAGCTCATTTTCTAGATCAAACAATAGGTTTACAAGCCCACAAACATATCATATGCTACCACTAGATCAAAATAAGCATAGAAGCAATAGTGGTACCATGTAATCATCAAATTCATTTGATTTTTATGAATGAGCCTATTACATGTGAAAGATGTCTTGATGCACTAAACATGTCCTTAGCAAGGATGTATGACATGCCAATCAACTTTTACCTTGGATTGCTCGATGGAGAGGCATGCCATATAAGTGTGGGGGGTGCATCAACACATATTTGAGAAATCCAATATGTTCAACTCATTCCTTAGCTTGCAAAACCTTTTCTCATCAAATGGCTTGGTGAATATATCGGCAAGTTGATCTTCAGTGCCTACACTCTCAATGCAAATGTCCCCTTTTTTGTTTGTGATCTCTTATGAAATGGTGGCGGACATCAATGTGCTTTGTTCTTGCATGTTAAACCAGATTGTTGGTCAACTTGATTGCACTCTCATTGTCACATAGCAATGGCACTTTCTTGAACTTGATTCCAAAGTCACTCAAAGTGGCCTTCATCCAAAGTACTTGTGCACAACAACTACCAGCGAATATGTATTCGGCTTCGGCGGTTGATAATGCGACACTATTTTGCTTCTTTGATGACCATGAAACAAGTGATCTTCCCAACAATTGGCATGTGCCCGAGGTGCTCTTCCTTTCAACCTTGCATCCTGCATAATCTGAGTCGGAGTAACCAACTAGCTCAAACTTTGCTCCTTTGGGATACCACAAACCAATATTTTGTGTATGCTTCAAGTACCTCAATATTCTCTTTGTAGCCTTCAAATGACTTTCTCTTGGTGAGGCTTGAAATCTTGCACACATGCATACACTAAACATGACATCCAGCCTTGATGCGGTCACATAGAGTAGGCTTCCAATCATAGACCGATACAATTTTTGATCCACCATATTTCCACTTGCATCACTATCCAAGTTGCCATTTGTTCCCATTGGTGTACTAATGGCTTTGCTATCACTCATGCCAAACTTCTTGATCATGTCCTTGATATACTTGCCTTGACTCACAAATGTATCATTCTTCAATTGCTTGATTTGAAGACCAAGGAAGTAACTTAACTCTCCAATCATGGACATCTCAAACTCATTAGCCATCATCTTTCCAAACTCATCACAAAAGTCTTGATTGGTTGATCCAAATATGATGTCATCAACATTGATTTGCAACACAAATAAATATTTTCTATTATTCTTGATAAAAAGAGTGGTGTCAACCTTGCCCATTATGAACCTTTTAGAGAGTAGGAAGTCCCTCAATCTCTCATACCATGCTCTAGGTGCTTGCTTCAAGCCATACAATACCTTCTTCAACTTGTACACATGGTCGGGCTTCTTGTCATCTTCAAAACCGGGAGGTTGCTCAACATATACTTCTTCATTGATGTAACCATTTAGAAATGCACTCTTAACATCCATTTGATAGAGCTTGATGTTGTGGGCACAAGCATGGGCTAGCAAGATTCTAATTGCTTCTAATCTAGCAACCGGGGCATATGTTTCTCCAAAGTCAAGACATTCAACTTGTGTATAGTCTTGTGCTACCAATCTTACTTTGTTCCTTACTACTATCCCATCTTGATCTTGCTTGTTTCTAAAAACCCATTTTGTTCCAATCACATTGTGTCCCTTTGGTCTCTCTACTAATTCCCATACTTGATTTCTTGTGAAGTTATTCAATTCTTCATGCATAGCATTCACCGAATCAATATCCTTCAATGCTTTATCTATCTTCTTTGGTTCAATGGATGACACAAATGAGAAATGCTTACAAAATGAAGCCAATCTTGATCTTGTTTGTACACCTCTAGAAATATCACCAATGATAGTGTCCAATGGATGATCCCTTGCAATATTTGTTGGTTGGAGCATTGGAACTTGATTGCTTGTATTTACTTGATCATTGGGTTGAGATGATGTACTAGCCACTTGTTCTTGTTCTTTGTCATGAGAGCCACTTGTACTAGCTTGAGTTGTATCATCTTGCACATTTGAGTTAGAGAGCACTTGCACTTAATCATCTTCATCATTATTCACTTGCCTAGGCCTCAATTCACCAACATCCATGTTCTTCATGTCATTTGAAAGTTGAATGCCTCTAATATCTTCCAAGTGCTCATTCTCTACTTGTGAACCCTTGGTTTCATCAAATTCAATATCATGAACTTCCTCAAGAGTACCACTATCCAAATTCCAAACTCTATATGCTTTGCTTGTAGTGGAATAACCAAGTAGGAATCCTTCATCACATGTTTGCTTTTGTTCTTGCATTCAAATGGAGGATACATTAGCATTTTTGCTTTTGTTCTTGCATTCATGCTTTTTATGACCAACTTGCTTGCAACTAGTGCAAAACCGACCATTGTTCTTCACAAAACTAGTTTTGTGAGGAGCAAAGGCCGCCTTGCCTTTCTTGGGGTATAGCCCAATCCCTCTTTGTAGAGAGAAGCTCTTTGGCTACCCAAGCACATAAGCAAGCGGTCCTCACCACCATAGGCCTTAGCCAAGGTGTGAGTGAGCTTATTGACCTCCTTCTTGAGGTTCTCATTCTCAACCATTAGTGAGGCATCACAAGTGAAACCATCACTACTAGATGAGGTGGAAGTGGAAGTACTATCAGAAGGGTTAGTGGGAGCAACAATGATAGGCATAGATAATGATTCATCAATTATATCACAAGTCAAGCCTACATTACAAGTTTTAATATGCTTCTTTTTATTTTGCTCATCAAGCAAAGAGGAATGAGCCTTTTCAAGCTTTTTGTGAGCCATGCCAAGCTTCTCATGGGCTTCCTCTAGCCTCTCATGAGATGCATTGAGCTCATCAAAGGCTTGCTTAAGGGCTTTTAGTTCCTTACGCAAGCTTTTGTATTCCCTTGTCTTGATGTCAAAGTGTTCTCTAGCACCTTCTAGCATGTCAAATAGTTCATCCTTAGTAGGTTCATCATCATCACTATCACTTTTATTTTCATTTTCATTATCATGTTCCTCATCACTTCCATCATCACAAATTTGTACCTTAGTGGCCTTAGCCATGAAGCATGATGGAGTGTCGAAGAGAGAAGGCTTCTCATTGATAGAAATGCTTGCAAGTGCCTTCTTCTTGGTGGTCTTGTCATCATCACTATCAACATCATCACTTGAGGAAGCATCACTATCCCAAGTGACCACATATGAACCACCCTTCTTCTTGAAGGTCATCTTGTCCTTCTTCTCTTTCTTTTCCTTCTTGTCCTTCTTGTTCTTTTTGTTGTCATCATCATTGTCGCTATTGTATGGATATTGAGCAACAAGATGATCTTTGCTTCCACATTTGAAGCACCTTCTTGACTCTTCCTTGTTCTTGGATGAAGATTTCTTTATTCTAGCACGGTACCCTTTCTTCATCATGAACTTGCCAAATTTCTTGACAAAGAGAGCCACCTTCTCATCATCATCATCATCATCCATGAACCATCATCTTCACTTGATGTATCTTACTTTGCCTTGCCCTTGGATGATGTGGCCTTGAATGCCACACTCTTCTTCTTCTTCTTCTCATTTTTCTTCTCATCTTTCTTCTCCTTCTTTTCTTCCTTCTCATCATCATCTCTATATGTATCATCGGTCATTATATCTCCCAACACTTGGTTTGGTGTCATGGTGTCCAAACCACTTCTCACTAGAATAGTGATCAATGTGCCAAATCTTGAAGGTAAGCATCTTAAGAACTTGTGGGAGAAGTCCTTGTCCTTCACCTCTTCTCCAAGTGCTTTGAGATCTTTGACAAGCACTTGAAGCCTATGAAACATCTCCGGCACATTCTCATCCTCCTTCATCTTGAAGCTTGCAAACTTCTCTTTGAGAATGTATGCCTTTGCACCCTTCATAGCTTGAGTGCCCTCAAATGAATCTTCCAACTTCTTCCAAGCCTTATAAGCCATCTCAATATTCTTGATTTGCTCAAATGTTCTCTCATCAATTGCATCATGAATAGCACTTAGAGCAATGTCATTGTTTTGGAGAAGCACTTCTTCGGCCGCGGTGGGATTCTCTGGATCACCAATCTCAATTTTGGTTTCTACCACCTTCCACACTTTTCTATTGATTGACTTGATATGTGTGGTCATCTTTGATTTCCAATATGGATAATTTATGCCATCAAATTGGGGTGGCTTCTTGGTGTTGTTGATTTGAGCTATTTTTACACCGAAGGTTGTTAAGCCTTAAATCACGGTGACCTTGGCTCCGATACCACTTGAAAGGTCCTAATGGATAGAGGGGGGGGGGGTGAATAGCCTATTAAGAATTTCTATAACAACACTTAACAAACCGGTTAGATAATTATGAGGCGAAGCAAGTATTGCGCTAGCCTACTAAAAATGCAAGCCACCTACCACAATTCTAGTTAATATAGTTTCTATCCACACAATAGCTATGTCAGTACACTAAGTTAGTGCGCTCTTAAAAGCTAACTAAAGAGCCACACTAACCAAACTAACAAGCTCTCACAACTAGCTACACTAAAGAGCTTGACAACTAGTTTGCGGTAATGTAAAGAGAGTGAGCAAGAAGGTTATACCGCCGTATCGAGGAAGGAGCCAATCAATTACAAGAATGAATAACAATGAAGACCAATCACCTCAGAATCAAATGATGACACAATGATTTTTTACCGAGGTTCACTTGCTTGTCGGCAAGCTACTCCTCGTTGTGGTGATTCACTCACTTGGAGGTTCACGCGCTAATTGGCATCACACGCCAAATCCTCAATAGGGTGCCGCACAACCAACACAAGATGAGGATCACACAAGCCACGAGCAATTCACTAGAGTATCTTTTGGCTCTCTGCCGGGGAAAGGTCAAGAACCCCTCACAATCACCATGATCGGAGCCAGAGACAATCACCACCCTCTGCTCGACGATCCTCGCTGCCCCAAGCCGTCTAGGTGGCGGCAACCTCCAAGAGTAACAAGCGAATCCCGTAGCGAAACACGAACACCAAGTGTCTCTAGATGCAAACACTCAAGCAATGCACTTGGATTCTCTCCCAATCTCACAAAGATGATGAATCAATGGTGGAGATGAGTGGGAGGGCTTTGGCTAAGCTCACAAGGTTGCTATGTCAATGCAAATGGCCAAGAGAGTGAGCTTGAGCTGGCCATGGGGCTTATATAGAAGCCCCCATGAAATAGAGCAGTTGTACCCCTTCATTGGGCACTGCTCGGGGTGACCGGACGCTCCGGTCATATTGACCGGATGCTAGACCTCAGTGTCCGGTCACGCGATGCGTGCCATGTGTCCCTTCTCTTCAAATGTCGATCGCCCGATTTCAACGGTCAAGTGATGACCGGACACTGAACCCCAGTGTCCAGTTGTTTCCAGTAAGCATCCAGAGATGACTTTTCACGATCGGACGCGTCCGGTCATGCTCGACCAGACACACCCAGCGTCCGGTCACATGGTGACTCCCCTATGTGCTGCCACATCAGCAGGACCGGACGTAGCCCTTCATCATCCGGTTACTAAGTGATCTAGCGTCCGGTCAAAGACCGACGCCAACGTCTTCATGCTCCACTTGACCGGACGCGCCGGTCCTACCGAGACCAGCGTCCGGTCACTTACAGTTCTGGCGCGTGGATGAACAGTGTTTCTGAAGTGAACAGTGGTTTTATGGTGAACAGTGGTTTTATGGTGAACAGTGTTTTCTGCGGTGAACAGTATTTTCTACGTTGCTACAGTCTGTCGCGTGGAAAAGGTGTCTGACCTTCGTTTGTAAAGCAACTGAGCAGCGAGCAAGCGGAGTGCGCAGCGGGCAGAGCTTGTGATTGAGATTAATGTGTAGCATGTACGATGCTGCTGCCGGTCGGTCATGTGCTGCCAACTTGACTTGCTTGACACGACAAAGTAAAAAGCACTGCGTCTCACCAAAGAATGTACGATGCGAGTGCCGAGTGCGTGCATGGGAAATTAAGGAGGAGAAGAATAATAAGAGCTAGAGTTGAATCAGGATGACAATAGTGAGTTGAGCTGTGCTTGAGAGTATTTGGACAAGGAATAAATTAGAGCTCACACAAAATGTTGTTTTATGGTATCCCAAAGGAGCAAAGTTTGAGCTTGTTGGATATTCAGACTCCGACTATGTGGGATGCAAGGTTGAAAGGAAAAGCACTTTGGGCACTTGTCAATTATTGTGAAGATCACTTGTTTTATGGTCATCAAAGAAGCAAAATAGAGTTGCATTATCAACCGCCGAAGTTGAATACATATTCGCCGGTAGTTGTTGTGTACAAATTCTTTGGATGAAGGCCACATTGAATGACTTTGAAATCAAGTTCAAGAAAGTGCCATTGCTATGTGACAATGAGAGTGCAATTAAGCTAACCAATAATCCAGTTCAACATGCAAGAACAAAGCACATTGATCTCCTCCACCATTTCATAAGAGATCATCAACAAAAAGGGGACATTTGCATTAAAAGTGTGGGCACCGAAGATCAACTTGTCGACATATTCACCAAGCCACTAGATGAGAAGAGGTTTTGCAAGTTAAGCAATGAGTTGAACATATTAGATTTTTCAAATATGTGTTGATGCACCCCCACTTATATGGCATGCCTCTTGTCGGTGTTGCGAACAAACACCGGCTAGTAAATTTATATTTATGCGCGTTAGGCCCGGATGGTGCGCTAAAGGACACAAGGTTTATAATGGTTCGGGCTGAATGTCCCTACATCCAGTCTGTTGCTGCTCGTGTTATTAGCATCGAAAATGGTTCATAGTAAGGGGTACAAACGGTCGAGAGAGGGACTAGTCCCAGGTATCTGATGGAAGGGTTGAAAGGATGCTAAGAGCCTGGTAGCGGCCTGGCTGTGTGCGTGGTGTGTCGTGTGTGTGTGGAACCAAACTCTCTATGAGTTCATCTGTGTGTGAGTTGTCCGTCAAAAGTCGGTCCCCTCAATGGGGAGCCCTGCCCTCCCTTTTATAGACCAAGGGAGGAGCAGGGGTTACAGATGGGAGAAAGAGGAAAATACCAAGGGTATAGAAGGTCCTTCGAAGGATATGGGTCTTCCTTTTTTCTGCACCTGCCCTTCTAACATGGCAGACCGTGTCAGAAGTGGCTTGTTTGTTGATCTTCTAGGCCATGCCCTAGCCCCATTTAGCAAGTGGGTGCGTCCCATCCCATGCCGGCGGATGGTGCGTCGTGCTGGAGAGCCGAGCAGTGACCCCTCGGGGAGTAATTCGTGAAGCGACCATACGTCCGTTACTATAGATGATGTGAGTTCTGTCTTGGACCATAGCGGTCATCGTATGCCGGTGTTAGTATCCGCACCCGAGGACTAAAGGCGGCGCCTACTACACTGTGGGGTAAAAGCTGGCGCCCTCAACACTATTTGGGCATTGTTTTGAGGAAAAGGGCTTTAAAGCGCCCGTCCCATCGTGTTCTGATGGTGCCTTCCTGCAGTCGCACAGGGCATGGCCCCTGACATCGTGGTTGACTCATACATCCTGTTGTACCCCATGTTTCATCTTTAGGAAGGATCAGAGTGTAGTCACGGGGCAAGGCGGAGCTAGCCCTTAGTCGTCGAGTGAGGTCAAACTCGCCCTCGGGCATCGGGCGAGGCGAAGTATTGCTTTTAGCCATCGGGCGAGGTGAAGCCTGGCCCCGAACGTTGGGTGAGGCGAGGCCCGCCCTTAGCCCTCGGGCGAGGCGGAGACTAGCCCTCAGCCCTCGGGTGAGGCGGAGCCGGCCCCCAGCCATCGGGTGAGGCGGAGCTGGCCCTCAGCCGTCGGGTGAGGCGGAGCTGGCCCACGGGCCTCGGGCGAGGTGGAGCCGGCCCTCAGCCATCGGGTGAGGCGGAGCTGGCCCACGGGCGTCGGGCGAGGCGGAACCAAACTCTCGTCATTTGGGCAAGAAGCGTAGTAGTGCTCTTGTCCGTCTAGGAGTGTTTAACGTTCGATGGTTATTAGTTCCACCTCCTTGGGTACCCCGGTATTAGGTCCCCGACAGTAGCCCCCGAGCCCCCGGGTGATTCGGACAGAATCGCCTGAGGGGTGTTTCAATTTCGTCGGAGTTAATTCGCCAGAGGGTGCGCGCGAGCGCACCCGGTTGGTGTAGCCCCCGAGCCCCCAGGTGATTCGGACAGAATCGCTCAGGGGGTGTTTCGGTTTTGTCAAAGTTAATTTCGCCAGAGGGTGTGCGCAAGCGCACCCAGTGGGTGTAGCCCCCAAGCCCCCGGGTGATTCGAGTAGAATCGCCCGGGGGGTAGTATCGGACCCTCCGTGGGTAAGGCTGTAAGACTTGGTTTTTCATCAACTGGATATTTTTAAGGGAATCGTGGTATCCCGTTCATGGGGATTTCATTCAGGGCCAGCCTGGCTGGGGCTTGACTGCGGATCGAGGCCTCGGTGATGCTCGCGTCCTTGAGTCCTGGTCGTTTGTGGGCCCATCCTTTGTCGGGGCGGCCCTTGGGCTCTGGGGCCCTAGGCGGGCCAGAGAGAAAGGCTTTGTGACCCATGTTCCCTCGGTGGGAAGAGAGTCTTGGTCTGCCTAGGGAAGGCGAACCGCCCGGCACGACTTTTGCGGGAAGGGATAGGGATCGTGTGCGCGTGTCCCATGATGTGACACGGCGGTGTGTTGTGGTGGGCTCAGAGATCGAGGTGGACTGTTGCCCTTCTCGCATCCATCGCCCCTATAAATCCACGGGGTTCGCCCCTAGGGTTCCGTACTTTGCCTCCTTGCCCTCGCATTCTTAGCCTCCGCCGCCAATCGCCTGAGCTTCTCGCACCCGTATTGCTCCCGCCATCAAACTCGCCGCTGCCTTCTCCCCTGTGCTGCTCTTGCCATCGTAATGGACCCAGGGTATAGATCCAATATCTCCCCTCAGCACCTAGAGGGCCTTGTCTGCTGAGGCCTCCTTCGCCCATTGACCGCCGTCGAGGAGTGGCGGCTGCCCGGTGAAGAGGACGAGCTGCAGCCGTCCGAAGGGTACGTCGTGTCTTTTTCTCACTTCCACAAGTGGGGATTTGCCATGCCCTCCCATCAGTTCCTTCGGGGACTGTTGGACTACTATCAGGTGGAGCTACAACACCTTATCCCCAACGGGATGCAGCACATTGCGGTGTTCGTCGCCCTGTGCGAGGGGTTCTTGGGGATCAGTCCCCACTTTGACCTATGGCGGTATCTCTTAACGGTCAATCTTCTGAAGAGGCGGGTCGGGAAGCAAGAGCTACACACGCCGGTGGGGCGCACTGGTATCCACCTCCGCAGCAACCAGGCAGAAGCGTACCCGCTAATGCGTCTGTCCACCTCCAACAAGGGGTGGCATTCACAATGGTTCTATGTCAAGAATGACGCCGCCACCCCCTTGCTAGTTTTCACCGGGCGCTACATAGTGGAGACCCCAGGGTCGTGGGGGTGGGGTGTCACGGGCAAGGAAAAGAAGCACCTCAATGGCCTTCTTACCGCCCTCTGAACTCTGAAGGACAGGGGCATGAAGGGATCGGGGATTATCGGCGCCTACCATGCGAGGAGGGTTGCGCCGCTGATGGCACGCGCGCTTCCCCTATATGAGATGGTGCCCGGAGCATCGTTCAAAGGGACGGTGCTTGCCGACGAAGCGCTCCCTCCCTCCAAAGTGGCGTAGCGCATCAAGGAGGCGATGGAGCCTATGAAGGACTCCGTTGGCGCTGTCCTTGTCTTCGTGTATCCGGTGCCGGGGCATCCCCCAATGCGTCCAGAACCGGGGTTTGTTGACTTCGTAAGTTTTCTTTCCCCTTGCTCCTCTTTTCACTTGAATTTTTGACCCCCTGATGCTAACCTCGGGATAGCGGGACCAGCCAGGGGGGCTGTTATTCAAGGATAGCCCGGCTTCGCTGCCGAAGGACCCAACCCAGACGGCAGCTAATCGCGCCGTGGCCGGTTGGGATAAGAAGACGAGGGAGCTCATTAAGAAAAAGGCGATACGGAAGTAGCAAGCTCGAGATCAAGGAGAGGAGACTGGTAGTGAAGACGATGATGATGACAACGAGTCTGAGGAGGTAGCAGCCGACATGGATTAGGGTGACCTGGAGGACGAGGGCTCGCTGTCCACGCAGGGACCCTTCCCGTTCCACGTGGGGGGAAGTGAGTCCACGAGAACGGTGGAGCCGGGCCTGCCCCTGGGTCTGGTGGGAGCCGGTGGATCCACCGTCACCCTCGGGGTGCCGGCGGGGGATCGGTGGATGGGAGGGGACGGATCCGTGGCCGCCCCCAAGGTGCTGATGGAGGGCGGCGGCTCCGATGCCGCGCCCCGTGAGCTGATGGAGGGGGGAGGCGACTATAACACCTCTGGTGTTTTGACCTAGCACTAAAATTTGACATGTCATCATATGCATTGCAAAGCATTCATGGAGTAGAAAAATTTGAATGCATTCACTAAATAAGCTTTATTTCATAATGTTGTTATTTCATGTGATGTGTTTCAAAATCCTAAATAAAGATCATGACCACAAGGGTCAAATTTCATGTGATCATGTGAGGCCATGTGTCATTGGACTCAAATAACCCTAATGGGCCATGTTACTGGTCAAAAATCAAAGTTAAAGTAAAAGAAAGACACATCAAATTTGAATTTAAATTCAAATTATAAAAGTCCTTTTTGCCCCTTTTGACTAATTCAAAATCCATGTGGAATTTGGGGTTGAGGCAAAAAGCAAAGTTGAAAATTATTTTATGTGGATCAACTTTGGTATTCAAAGTTTTTCAAGTTAACATATAAAATTTGGAGTACTTTTGAAATAATTCAAATACTCAAATGCACCCCAAATTCAAATTTCAAAATGGAGGCAGAATTTGAAAATGTTCATTGAAGCAAAGTTGTAGAGTTTGAAAAGTTGAGCAACTTTCATTTTTGGAGATTTTCAACTTCTTTAGAAAATTTGAGAGTAATTTGCAAAATGAACTTGGTGGCAATTCTGTAATTTCTCGGAACAGTAGCCGACCACCGCCCCACCGCCGGCGTCCTTTCTCCGCCCTTCCAGGTGCGTCTGCGACCACCCTCGGCTTCGCGCTGGCACGAGCAGCTCACTGCGTGTCGTTCCCTCGCACTCTTGGCCGCGCTATAAAGCTCCGACGCCGTCGTCGACTTTGATTGCTCTCCTCTGTTTTCCGCCGCCACCGCTTCAGCTCCGGCGAGCTATCCTTGCCTCCTCAGCGCAAGATAGCCCCGGAAAAGCAGTGTCTCAGTTTCGCCTGCTCCTTGCGCCTCCAACCGACTTGTTGCTACCACTTGATTTCGCCGAGAACTCGCTGTCTACGTTCTTCTTCCTCGCGGCCGGCGATCTCGACCGAAACTCCGTTTCACCGCGGCCAGCATCATCCGGTGAGTCGTTGTCCTTGCTTGTTGTCGCTACAGCTTCGTCTCAACGCTGTGATGCTTAATCCATTCTTGCTTGGTTGTCTTGCTCACTACAGTCACCGAAACTTCATCGCCGACGAAGTTTGCTCCGCCGTGACCGCTGTCACCGTCGATCCGCGTCACCGTAGCTCCTCTGGTCTCATTCTTTGCTTCAACACGTTCGGGGTGAGCTGCTGATCCTTTCTAAGCCTTTTATTTGATCTCTACTGGCCTTGTTTCTCTGGCGTAGCGATGCCGTGCCACCACATCCGCCATGGCCGGTGTCAGCCTTGTTCCGTGTCGTAATCAACCTCCGTAGTGCCACAGATCGATGCGTCTAGTCGTTGTGAACGTTTTGGTGCTATGGCCGTCGCTGTTGGGCTCACCGGCGACGGGTTCACGTCGGTCAGCGCCGTCGTCGTCGCGGTCAAAGCCGGAGGTTAGGGATGACAAGTGGGTCCCATATGTCAGCGACTGTATAGTTCAAATTGAATTTTTCTATTTTTAGAAATGGATGAATAGTGTCTATTTTTGTTATTTTTGTGTAGATTTGTTTAGAGCTCCAAAAATTATGAAAAGTTTTGTGTGATCTCTCTGTGATGAATACTATTTAGGAAAAATATGAAACTTGAAATTTGAATAAATTTTTATTGTTCAAAAATTCAGTCAATTAATTGATAAATGGAATTTCCATAATTTTTGTAGGTCACTGTATAGGTCCAAAAATTATGAAATTTATTTTGGTACACTAATTTGTCATGAGGAAGCTTACATAAACTTTTGAGGTCATTTGGAACAAGTTTATTTTTGGGCTTATTTCCAAATTAATTCAAAAATAAATAAAAGCAAACCCAAAGTGTTTGATTAGTGTTTGATCTTGTTTTGGTCATGTTTTGTGACTAGTAGGGTTCCAAGATCAGTTTGGTCAACTCACATGTGTGGTTCTTGCTGGTAGAATTGCAAGTTGGTTTTGTTGGCTTGCAACTGTACCGTGAAGGAAAATCGTATTCGGGGTGTTGTTACATTTCATGTATCGTGAAAGCATCATGTTTACATTATCATCATGTTAAAGCATATGTTATCATTTTGTGTAGAACCCGAGAGGGAAACGATTCTAGTTGAGCAAGTCCTAGAAGAATCCCCGGTTGTCACGGGATTTGATAATTGTGGTACTGATCCGGAACCTGAGATCGTCAACGAAGGCAAGCCCCGGTTTATGCATTAAACCATTACCTTGTTTACTTTGAAAAGTTTATCACCTATGTTACTTATTGCATTAAGTTGATTTACTTCAAATGTTACCTACTTGATGCATTGCCTACCTTGTTGATTGTTTACCACCCTTGAAGATGATTTCATTTACAAAGGCATAGAATGCTTGGAATGCTTATGGTAGGTTTTCAAAGTAAAAGTTTCAATACAATCAAAGATGGCATACTGGCCAAAGAAAGAAAGAAAGAAGGTAGAATGAACTAGAGACTAGTCGGGTGACTTATCTTGAATGTTGGGTAATGTTGTCGACTATGTCGCTTAAAGGTGTAACACCCCGGGTGTTTTAAATACTAAAACTGTCATGTCATCATATGCATTGCAAAGCATTTGGTCATATTGCAAACGTTGATATGCATTCACTAAAACAAGTTTACATTCATGTATAAGTGTTGAATTGTATTGTTTGAATCAAGTTTGAAATACCTGTATTGTTTTGAAATTCCGAAAAACCTTAATTTCAGTATTTAAATTCTACCCTGAAAACTCATTTAAAAATCTAAGCATATTTTGGGGTTGAGCTTAAAAGCAAAAGTGTAGATCTTGTCAAGTTGTACAAAGTTGGTGTTTGGAGTTTTCAAAGTTGTTTAGTAAAATTTGAAGTAATTTGAAAAGGCATAATTCTTTAAAGTGTCCCCTTTTGAATTCAAATTTGAATTTCAAAATGTAAAATGAATTTGGATATGGTTTCAAAAGCAAAGTTGTAGAACTTTTGATTTTGAACAACTTTTGTTTTTGGAGATTTTTGAGTTGTTATGAAATTTTGAGAGTAATTTGTGAATTTTGGAGAATGGCAATTCTGTAATTTTTATGAACAGTGTTCACCGCTCTTGCTACATTGCTTGGCGTTTCCTTCTTCGGGCGTTCCAGCGCGGATCGTGGGCCGTTTTGGCGTCATATCAAGGCGCTGTGATGAAGAACCACAGTCAAGCAGCTTCCTTGAGCTTCCTGGCCATCCTTTAAAGCTCTGGAGTCGTCGCGCTCTTCTTTTTTTCCTTTGCTCTGCTTTTCTTCCCGTCACCTTGCTCATCTCCCATGAGCCTGTGCCGTCACTGCTGTCGTTCTCGCCATCGCTGATAAGCTAGCTCCAGCTCCGCCTACTCCTTGCGCATCCAGCTAACCCCTCAATTTAGTCTGATTTCACCGGAAACGCCATAGCGAACGTCTTTCTTCGCGGCAAAACAGCGACTTGGTGATCCCGCTTTCACCGTGGTCGTGGCCCTCCGGTGAGTCGTTGCTTCGATTAGCGTAGCTCCACTTTCGCCCTCGATCTTTGTGATGCTTAATCCGTTGTTGCTTGCTCATTTTGATCACCACGATCCACCGCACACACACCATCACCGACGATCCTTGCTCCGCCGCCGTTCTTTGTGCACGCCGACCCGCGCCTCTGCCGCTTCTCCACCTTGCTCTCTCGCTCCATCGTGTTCGTGGTGAGCTACTGGTGCTTCCTGTACCGTTTATGTAATCGCTACCGAGCTCCTGTCGCCGGCGTAGTGCCGCCGAAATATTGCCAAGTCCGCCATGGCCGCTGCCAAGCTCTTAGATCGTAGTAATTGCCTAGCTAGTGCCTTCAATCGATGCGCCGTGATGATGTGGTCATTTTGGTACCTTGACCGTCGCTTTGGATTCACCGTCGGCGAGTTTATACCATCAGCGCCGTCGTCGTCGTCGTAGTCAACGCGCGAAGGTTGAAGATGACATGTGGGGTCCAATGTCGTTGACTCAAATACTCAAATGAGTTTTCTGCTTTTTCGATTTATATGAATAGTGCTGGAATTTGTTATTTTTGTGTAAATTTATTTAGAGCTCCAAAAATTATGAAAATTTTTGTGTGACTTCTTTGTGATGTATATTATGTGACAAAAATTTGAAATATTGATTTTAAGTATTTTTGGGGTATGATAAAAATTTCTCAATTAATTAATAAATGACTTTCCATGATTTTTCTAGGCTTAATTAATTATCCAAAAATTATGAAAATTGTTTTGCCACTTAGTTATCATGTAATGAACATTTACAAAAATTTTGAGCCCAATTGGAATAAGTTGATTTATTTCATAATTTTTAATTAAATAATTAATTCATAAAAGCAAATAGTAACCTTTAATGATTTAGGTTTTGATTGAACTTTTGATTGAGTGATGTCCTTGGGTCATTAGTGGATAATGATCTTTGGCAATTGATGTGTGTATTACGAAATGATTTAGTTAGATTAGCTTGTAACTGTACCGTGAAGGAAAGTTGTATTCAAGTTGCTAACTTTTGCATCCATCATCGAGCATCATATTTTGTATCTCGCATCATGTTAAGCATAGTATTATTACTACGTGTAGTGAACGAAGGTGAACCTGTTGTGGTTAATCAAGCGGTTGAGGAGGTTAATCCGTCGGTTGAGGTCGGGTTGGATAACTGTGGACCGACTCCTGAATCGGACTTTTCCGTCAACGAAGGCAAGCCCCGGATGCATTTAAACCTACCTTGTGTTTTACAAATTGATTTCGCTTTTGCTTTTCAATACTGCATTAAGTGATTAGGAGTTAAGTGAAAAACCAATTGGTGCATTAGCAACCTTGTTATTCCATATTTACCATATTACCAGTTTTAAATTCGTATATGCCTAGTTTTGCTTAGCTATGC
Organism: Miscanthus lutarioriparius; assembly: GCA_904845875.1. Taxonomy (NCBI): domain Eukaryota; kingdom Viridiplantae; phylum Streptophyta; class Magnoliopsida; order Poales; family Poaceae; genus Miscanthus; species Miscanthus lutarioriparius. The sequence continues at coordinate 16,712,589 of CAJGYO010000005.1, forward strand.
TTAGAACGATGAAAATCAGGTGATTGCCTGTCACCCGCGAACTTTCAATGGAACTTTGGTTAATTATGTTAACATGTGATATGGAAATGTGGAGTAATAAATCTAGACCAGGCGGACTCGGTGTGTGTGAGCCACAAGACATGGAGGTCTTGTGAGCGGGTTCTTTCCGCCCGTGTCAATTAAGGTCCGTACCGTTGTTGAACCGCTTGAGGTGAGACTTTGTAGTACTAACCACATACTCCGGTAAGCCTTAACTTGGCTATTCTATTACGAGAATGGCTACTCGCAAGACCGGGAGTGGAGAGATGGCGGAATAGCGTGTACCCACGTGGCAATGGGCCGGGAGTGTGGAGTATCAGATTTCTCGGGTGGCGTGGACCCGTTCTTGTTTAGAGGATCCGAGGGTAGGTTGGTATATATGTAGGTCGGGGACCTACATATGTCGTGTGGTCTGGAATTCCCACCGGGTTTATAATCGGTTCAATCGTCGTTGCTCCTCGGTTATGGAGACTCACTTCTCTGTTCATCATCGTAGTATTAATAATCGGAACTTGAGTATGGTTTGAGAAAGTGTTGGATATGAAGTTTCATGATCTCAATACGGATCGTGTCACTTTTGTATATGATCTTATGAGATTTTAAATATTGATACAAAGAATTTTGTTAAAGTGCTTTTACGCAAAAAAGAACTTTGATTATTGCTAAAGCCATACCTTGAATCCACGAGCTGCGCATTCCCGAGTCTTATCGGTTTTTATTTCGGTTAAGTCTTGTTGAGTACTTTCATACTTTCGTGGTTCGTTGACCCTTGTTGTAGGTGAGGCTCATGAGCGGATCTGCTTTTGGATCGTCTTTGCATGTCTGTGTTGTTCAATCATGACGATAAGTAAATGTGTGGCCCTTGGGCAGGGCAGTTTTATTGTGTGTTTTGTATTATATTATAATGCCACTCCACTACTTCGTTTTGTATTAATAATCGAACTTAGTTTGTAAGGTTTGAAATAAATGTTTTGTAAACTAAGTTATTGTAAGACTTCCGCTGATTTACTCTGGTGTAGATATTTGAATAAATGTTGTAATACTGCAATGACTCTGTAATGTGATCCTGCTCGGAAATCGTGGATGATTCGGGGTTCCCCGAGGACACCCGACAGTCTTCTTAAGTTATCGATAACATATGCATAAATGTCAAAGGTCGTTGGACAGTGACAGGTGCATGTGGGCCCTATAATTTAGGAGGTTCTGCCACAAAAGGCCACTCATTGTGGAGCTTTTGAATGAGACACTTTGTAGTACTGGTCACATACTCTGGTAAGCCTACTTTGGCTAATCTGATACTAAGACGAATGCCCACGCACTGGGAGTGGTGAGATGGCGGGAGTAGCGTGTACCCTCGTGGCTTGAATGTGGCCGGATTTGAGGCGTGCTGTGCTCTCGGGTGGCGTGGAGACAGCTTAGTACGGGAGGACCCGGTAGTGAGGTTGATATATGCAAGATTAAGTTCTACATATGTCGTGTGATAAGGAATCCCCAGCTAGGACTTGAATCAATTCGAATTGCCGGTGCTCCACGGATATGGAGACTCGATTCATTATAGAAGTAATGCAGGACTGGTGAATTACTAAAACATGAGAAAAAGAATGGAATGAGAAGGATTGGAACATGGGATATGAACACTTAGTTGGGATATTGAACTAAAGTACTTAGGGGTAAAACTTGAAACTAGGATCAAGAATAGTAAGCTTTTGGAAAAGAACTTTTGAATCTTTCTACATCCTTACCTTGACCCAATACCTGCATCCCTAAGACCTTCACCCTTTTTGGTCGGGTCAGTCTTGTTGAGTACTTTTGTACTCAGGGTTTGTTAACCCTTGTTGCAGGTGAGTCGCATGGGCAGGCTTGTTTTGGTCCCTGCTGCATGTCAGTGTTTGAAGTCGATGACGATGAGGAATGATGAATGGCCTTTGGACAAGGCACTAGTTTGTGTGAAATAAATAATGTTAATGTAATATTATCCCGCTACTATGGTTGTATGACACTTATGGTTATGTAAGTTTGAAACAACTGGTTTGTAATATTAAAACTTAAGTCTTCCGCTTTATAATCTCTGGTATGTATATTGAAAACTATTGTAATCTGCAATGACTGTGATTGGGATCCTGTTTGAAAAAGATTCATGGATGATTCGGGTTTCCCGAGGACACCCGACAGACCTGTTAAGTTGTTGGGAACTTGTGTACGCTATCTGAGGTCTGTTGAGACATCAATAGGTGCATGTGGGCCCGATTTCTTAGGAGGTTCTGCCACAACGACGGAGGGGGCGGCTCTGTCGCCGCGCCCCATGAGCCGATGGAGGGGAGCAGCCCTGTCGCCGTGCCTCATGAGCCGATGGAGGGGATGGCCCTGTCGCCGCACCCTCGGAGATAAGGGTGACGAGCCCCCTGCCTCGGAGCAGGGGGTAGGCTTGAAACGGTGCCACCCACATGAGTTGGAGCAGGGGTCTGGGGGTTTGTCCCCAAAACGTACCCGCCGCCCAAAAGCGCCAGAATATGTCACCGATTTCCCTCATTTTTTTCCTTTTTTGTTTTTCTGTTTCGATCTTATGCCTTTTCCCTTTTGCAGATTCTTGCGACGGGGCCACGCTCTGGGGCCGGCACCCAAGAAGAGGCTTGCCCTTCAGGCGGGACGGATGGCGCTGCCTGACGTCGCCCTTGTTTTGGGCAGGAGCGGTGCTGACGTTGCGGCCTCGTTGGCCGGTCCGACGGTGCCCGCGGTGGTGCCCGTGCCCTCGGTGGTTGCCAAGCAGGCGGCCGTGACCGTGCCAAGCTAGGAGTAGCTGGACGCATCCATGGTGGTGTCCGAGGGGGTGGCGCAATCCGTGCCTCCGGCGGCCCAAGTGACGGCGCCTGACGCGGGCCGGGCAGAGTCGGATGCAGCCGCAGTGGCGTCCGAGGCAGCAGCGCAGTCCGTGCCACCGGAGGCCTAGACGGAGGTGGCCACGACCACGACAAGCTCGATGGGGTCGGATGCTACCATTGTGGCATCCGAGGGGGTGACGCAATCCGTGCCACCGGCGACCCAGGCCGCGGCGCTCGAGGTAGGCCGTATGGAGGAGGACATGACCGGAGGGTCTCCGGGCGTCATGGCGGTGGTGGAGAGGACCCACAGAAGGTCATCCCTGGCCCTATTGTCAGGAGGTAGCCGCTCCCCTGTGCGGGGCGAGCCGCCGCTCTAGTGGATGGCCGCTCAGGACCCAACGTCGGTTCTTTTCTCGCTCGACGATGCTTCCGAGAGCATGGAGCGGGAGAATCTTGACATCGGGTTCTTGGCTGTGATGGATGCCTTGAGCCCGGCCAGTGGTGCCCTGTGCAAGATCCTCATTCCTACTGGCCAGGTACCCGCTTAATCTTCTCCCTTGTTTTCTTCTCTTTTCACGTATTTTTGTGTATTCATATTTTTGATACCGATCCTCTTTTCTGTGTATCATTGCTCGTAGCTGGAACAAATCCTGGTTACTCCGTGAGCAAAAGGCAGAGTGGGACCATCTTATCGAGGAGGCCTAGCTGTGAGGAGATGTGGGCGCGCAGCTTGCTGTCGCCCAGCAGCGGGAGGCCGAGGCGTGTCTGGACGTGGAGGAGTTCCATGGGATGTTCGAGGACTTGTCAGCGAGGGTGAAGCTGGACGAGGAGGCGGCCGCCAGGCTTCGAAAGGAGTGGGACAAGCTACTATAGAAGGATGCCACAGCCAGTGAGCAGGCCGTCAAGCTCCTGGCGGAGCTGGAGATGGAGCGGGACCTCAAGCTGATGGCTGAGGAGAGGTCCGCAGCGTTGCAGTAGAGGGCAGACCAGGACACCGAGGTGATCGCTCAGTTGCGCGAGGAGCGGGATGAGCTACGCCGAATCGAGGAAAGACTTTGCTCGAGCGTGGCACAGCCCATGAGGATCGTGACCAGGCCGAAGGTTGGACGCCGAGAGCATCGCTGCCAGGCTAGACAAGGAGCTTACCGAAGTGTGAGGGATCCTTCAAACCGAGAGTGACGAGCATGACCTTCTACAAGCCGCTGTCGGGGTGGTCATAGATGCCCTAAGGGTGGCGCAACCGGTGGAAACTAGCTCGCTCGCGGCTCATGCCGCGGGTATCACGACGCGGGTGGGCCAACTTGAGGAGGACGCCTTTCACGCTAGGATCACCCAAGCCTTCGCTGTCGCCCATTCCCATTATGATCGGGAGATCAACCTGGAGGTAATGAGCCAAGGCTTCGCACCTATCTATGAAGATGCTGAGCTGGACGAGATGGAGAAGGTGGTGACTCCACTTGCGCGGAACCTGGCGAATAGGCTGAAAGAAATGGTTCTCCCTCCGTGGAAGTAGTTAGTTGAATCTGTTTTGATAAACATTTATTCATAATATGTGAACAAGTGTCGGTACTTTCATGTCCTGGAAACGGTTTCATGGATTCGTTTCATAATTTTTGTTTCGTTTGTTCGGTCTTATCTTCTTCCTTTTTTGTGATGAAAAGAAGTTTATGTGATCCGACACTTTCGCTCATTTAGACCCTAAGGCCTGAGGTGTGTAGGGGAAGTTTTGATTGTGCTGGTGAGCAAAAATTACTATAGCCGTCTGGGTGTGGGTTTCTTGCAATCTTACCTATATGTTCCCCCGAACCTTGCCATCAGTCTTGATGCGAGGAAAGGTCTGTTGTAATGACCGTTACGAAAAAAGAAAGGAGGTATTCGTGCCTTTATCAGCCCCTGAGTGGGATCCGACCCCTTGTGGTTGCTGGGGCTAGATGTTACTGGAGACGGGCTTACTCTTACTTAAGATTATGGCGATCGCTGCGTGACCGTGCGTTTGGTCTTTACTGCTGGCTCGGCCTTCCCCGAGCCCCCGCGCATGGCGGGGATTTGGTCGAGGGCCGGCTTGTTTCATAACATTCGTTCCATCTACAATTCTTCACAATTGGAGGGATTGGGGTAGTGTCACTTGCCTCGGTGGCTCGAATGACGTGCCTGATGAGCTCGCTAACGGAGGTGTTCGGGTAAAACCCGATCCCGCTGCTTTGCAACAGGGTCGGCAAAAGCCCTCGGGTGGGGTTTCGTTATTCCTTGACCTACCTTCCAACAAATTCCCCCTCAATGGGGATTCTATGGGCTCGGTATAAGGCCGGATTGAACTTAGAATTTTGAGATGACCCTGTCCGCCTTAATGCGGGACGAGCGAAGGCCGCTGAGGCTCATCTGCGTTTTCTCCCTGGCTCTTGTTTGACACGAGGTGGCCTCGGACCTTTTGCGGGTCAGCCTTCGAACCTCGGTCTTTCGATCTCGGATCGAGCGGCTCGAGCCCCCGAGCCCTGTTAGGGTCTGATAGGGGTCGGCCGTGTTTCACGCGTTACCCCATCCTCGGTTTTCACAGCTGAAGGGGCTGAGTTGATGACACTTGCCTCGACGGCTCGAGTGTCGCGCTCAATGAGCTCGCTATCGGGTACATTCGTGTGGAATCCGGGTCCATCATTTGCTGACGGGGTCGGCAGAGCCCTCATGTGGCACTCCACTACTTCTTAACCCGCCTCCCAGTAGATGCCCGAGCCGTTCGATAGGCTCAGGTGGCTCGCTGGCCTCTCCTCGGTGGAGACTCTGTGGTTTTGGCTCGGGGTTAGAATCGAATGAGAAAAGGTCGAGATGTCCCTGTTCGCTTCTGAGCGGGGTCGGGCAGGGCTGCTGGGGCTCATCTTAGTTATTTCTCCCTAGCTCTGTTTGACATGAGACGGCCTCAAGCCCTTCGCAGGCCGACCTTCGAACCTCGGTCATTTGTCGTTTTGTATCAAATGAGGCGACAGCCACTTCGTGACGCGACACAAAGCATTGGGATGCAGCAAGTGCATAAGTTTAATGTATGATTTAATTGAAACGAAAGCAGGTGTTGGTTATGTTACCTTGTTGGTATGAGCGATGGGGAGCTCTTATCGGATATGTCCGTGCGGGGTTTGAGTCCGACGTTTATGACGGGGCCGGCGTGACCTGCATGAGCATCGCGATTTTTCATTTTCGTCTCTCGGTGGCAATTCGAGCCGTACGATTGACTTTTAAGCGATCTGGCAGCTTCCCCTAAAGGGGGTTCTGTAGGTGGACCCCTCCAAACTCATCTTGGGAAGGCAGGAGCTAAGGCTTGTGATGTGGGGAACTGTGAATGCGATTATGCTGGTGAACAAAAACACCGTAGCCGTCGGGGCGTAGGGTTTGGTGGTTCGTCTAGTTGTATTCAATGTTTTATACCCACACGACATGCTTCCGGCTTTTTAAACATAAGGAGGGGTCGGGCAAAGAGGATGTCTAAACAGGTAGACACTCTCGGCAGCCCCCGAGGGACGTCCGTGCCCCTGCCGTTGCTGGGGTCACAAACTCGGTAATGAAATGAACACGCAAAGTAAGGAGGCAGAGGTGCTTATCTTTCAGTGGTTTGTTCGTTCGTTGTTCTACCTGGGCCATTCGCTCGACCCAAGAGGCCCGTTGGGCTCCCCTGGACGGGGGTTCGGTTGTCGGGTAGTTCTGTGGTCTTGCTTGGGGAAGCAGAGAGTCGCCTGTGTGTGGGTGCGCGTCGGTTCTCGTGCCCGGTGTGTGGTGGTGGGCCATGCCTGGGCAAAGTTCTGCTTGACCAGGCGGCATCTCATCAACCAGGGTGCATCCTGTCGGTCCAGGTGCGTCCCCTCGGGTTCCTGTCAGCATTGATTTCCCATCTGCATTGAATAGGGGAAGGCAGAGAGTTTTTCATCCCCACCTTTCACCTTTCCTTAGCCGCTGCGCCTCTTCCTTAAATAGGGAGGGGGAGGGGAGTTCTTGTCCCACTTCTTAGCCTGCCTCTGAGCCGCTACCTCTTCTTCTTCTCCCTTTCCACTGAATGCATCCGTGCATCATGGCGGTTCCTGAGTTAGGGAGGGTAATGCCAGAGAGAGAGAGAAACTCACTGACCCGCTCATAAATCTAAAGTGTGATGTCGAGCTGGAGGTCATCCAATGTAGATGAGATGGTGCGGGTCGCCTTTGCCGAGAAGGGGTTGCTGTCGTCGAAGGAGGAGGGGCACTGGAGGGTGCCGAGCGTCGTTGGCCCCGCCGTCGTTCGTTGCGGCCTTCCTTCGGCGGCAGGCGCCCCCCGTTCAAACGCCGTTGTCGGGGTTGCGGCTCATGACGATGGCATAGTCCCCGGATGCCCCGGTGGAGGTGCCATTATCAGGGTTGCGGCTGATGACGATGGCGTAGTCCTCGGATGCCTCGGCGGTGGGCACCACAGTCGCCGGCGTGGTGCTCGATGTTGTAGATGACGGCGCCTTCGAGGATGCTGTGGGGCGGTGGGACGTCGCCGATGGAGAGCGTGGTGTGGCGGCCGCGGTAGATGAACTAGCTCGTGTACATGCCCGGATGTTGCTGATGGAGAGTGTGGCGCGGCGGCTATAGTAGTACTCGTAGTAAAGCTAGGTAGAGACTGTAATTGAATAAGTTTGTGGGGCAGCCCCCGAGTGAACAGTCCTTTGAATTTTAAGAGTACATTAGTCCTTTTCATGATGAAATCACTTTGTAAGTGGTGAATTTGTGCAAAAATGAACAAATTTTCATCTTTTGTTACGGCAAACAGCTTTTCAGCTTCCTCTTTTTGTAGAAGAGGTTTCGGTGCCCTCCGACCCTTCCCATGGTTCAAGTTGCAAAAAACTAGGAGTGCAGGTGAATTAATTCTGATTATGCTAGTGAGCAAAGAGGTCGTAGCCGCTGGGGCGTGGGTCTCCCGCAGTCCTACCAGTTGTACTCAGAATTTGTTCCTAAAATCTTAGTCCTTAGGACTTGTTATGAGAAGAATGGAAAACTTAGAGAATGTTTGCAAAGATAACACATGAAGTGTTTGCAAGATAAACGTACTTGTATCATTTGTATCAGCCCCTGAGTGAGGTCTGACCCCTCGCAATTTGTAGGGGTCAGATGTCACTAAAGATCGGGGATTTGTAAAAACAAAAACTGATAAGGAAAAGTATGCGTTTATTTAAGGGTAAAAACGACGTAGTTGTTCGATGTTCCAGGCGTTGGTGAAGACCTTGCCGTCGATGGTTTTCAACTTGTAGGCACCTGGATGGAGTACTTCTACGATGACGTATGGCCCTTCCCAGGGTGGGGAGAGCTTGTGACGGTCTTTGTTGCTCTGTACAAGGCGGAGAACAAGGTCCTCGACGTTGAAGGCTCGGTCCCACACCCGTCGATCATGGTACTGCCGTAGTGCCTACTGGTACTTGGCCGAATGGAGGAGGGCGTTGTCGTGGGCTTTGTCTAGTTGGTCCATGGCATCTTGGTGGGATGCCTCGGCTCCCTGTTCGTCGTATGCTCTAATTCTTGGCGCTCCATAGTCGAGGTCCGTTGGGAGAATGGCCTCGGAACCGTAGACCATGAAGAAAGGTGTGTAGCCAGTGGCCCGGCTGGGAGTTGTCCTTAGGCTCTAGAGCATCGCTGGGAGCTCGGCGACCCAGCGCGCGCCGAACTTGTTCAACCGATTGAAGATCCTGGGCATGAGGCCCTGTAAGAGCATGCCGTTTGTGCGCTCGACCTACCCATTCGTCTGGGGGTGCGCGATGGCCGCCCAATCGATCCGGATGTGTTGTTCATCATAGAATCGAATGAATTTCCTACCGGTGAACTATGTGCCGTTATCTGTGATGATGGAGTTTGGTACTCCCAAATGATGGATGATGTCGAGGAAGAACAGCACAGCCTGCTCGGATTTGATCGTGGAGATCGGTCGAGCTTCGATCCATTTCGTAAACTTGTCTATGGTGACAAGTAGGTGGGTGAAGCCCCCGGGTGCCTTTTTGAGTGGGCCAACTAGGTCGAGCCCCCAGACTGCAAAGGGCCATGTGATGGGGATCATTTGGAGTGCCTGGGCTGGGAGGTGAGTTTGCCGAGCGTAGTACTGACACCCTTCGCAGGTGCGTATGATTTGCTCGGCGTCGGCTACTGCAGTGGGCCAGTAGAAGCCCTGTCGGAATACGTTCCCAACCAAGGTCCTCGGCGTGGCATGGTGACCGCAGACCCCATCATGGATGTCGCTCAGTAGAAGTCTTCCCTGTTCACTGGGGATACAGAGCTGCAGGATCCCAGTGTGGCTCCGTTTGTAGAGTTCGCCCTCTACAAGAATGAAGGACTTGGCGCGACGTGTGAGCCGTCGAGCTTTCGTCTTGTCCGTCGGTAGTGTGTCGCGGAGGAGGTAGTCGAGGTAAAGTGTTCTCCAGTCATTCAGAAGGTTGGGCTCTACTGCTGGATCCTATTTAAGCTCCATGACCTCAGGGTCAGACGGAGTAGTCGATGGGTCGGCCCTCGGGGCCAGATCAGATGGGCCATCGTCGGCACGTTCTGACCCCTCGTAGCGCACCGAGGGCTTGTGTTGATCACTGGCGAAGACACCCATCAACACTGGATCTCGGCCAAACGCTGCTTTCATGAGCGCATCGGCCGCTTTGTTGAGGCGCCTTGGGATGTGATTGAGTTCGAGGCCGTCGAATCTGTCCTCCAGCCGTTGGACTTCTTGGCATTACACCACCATCTTGGCATCATGGTAGCTTGACTCCTTCATGACTTGGTTGATGACCAGCTAGGAGTCACCCCTAATGTTGAGGCGTCGGATGCCCAATTCGATGGCGATTCATAGGTCGTTGATGAGCGCTTCGTATTTGGCGATATTATTTGATGAGGGGAAATGGAGCCGAACCATGTCCCTCATGCGGACCCCGAGGGGTGATACGAAGACTAGCCCCATGCCGGCGCCCTTTTTCATCAGCGACTCGTCGAAGTACATCGTCCAGTACTCTTGATCGACGACCACCGGTGGCATCTGGACATCGGTCCATTCCGCGATGAAGTCAGCCAACACCTTGGACTTGATCGCTGTTCGGGTGCATACACGATGCCTTGATCCCATCAGCTCAAGTGCCCATTTTGTAGTTCTTCCCATGGCATCCTGGCTATGGACGACCTCGCCGAGGGAGAACGACGCCATGACTGTCACAGGGTGTGACTCGAAGTGGTGGCGTAACTTCCTCTTGGTGATGAGTACGGCGTATAGGAGTTTCTGGATTTGGGAGAGTGGGTTTTGGAGTCGGACAGTACCTTGCTGATGAAATACACAGGGCATTGCACCTTGAAGGCGTGCCCCTCTTCTTCCCGCTCTACTACCAGGGCGGTGCTGACCACTTGCGTGGTGGCCGCTATGTATAGCAGGAGGGATTCTCCGTCGCTTGGAGGAACTAGGACCAGGGGTTTTGTTAGAAGTAGCTTGACCATGTTAAGCGCCTCCTGGGCCTCGGCTATCCACTTGAAGTGGTCGGCTTTCTTCAGGAGTTGATAAAGGGGGAGTCCTCGTTCGCTGAGGTGCGAGATGAATCGCCTAAGGGCGGCGAGGCACCCTGCGATCCGCTGAACCCCCTTTATGTTCTGGATCGGGCCGATCCTTGTGATGGCTGAGATTTTCTCTGGGTTGGCTTCAATGTCGCCCTCAGAGATGATGAAGCCGAGCAGCATGCCCCTCGGGACCCCAAAAACACATTTCTCGGGATTGAGTTTGATGCCATTTGCTCGGAGTTTAGCAAAGGTTTGTTCAAGGTCGGTGACAAGGTGGCCAGCCCATTTGGACTTAACTACGATGTCGTTGACATAGGCCTCAGCGGTCCACCCAATGAGGTCCCCGAAGCAGTTGAGCATACAGCGTTGGTAAGTTGCCCCAGTGTTCTTCAGACAGAACGGCATTGAAATGTAGCAGAACGATCCGAAGGGGGTGATAAAAGACGTCGCGAGCTGGTCGGACTCTCTCATCATGATTTGGTGGTAGCCGGAGTACGCGTCAAGGAAGCAGAGGGTTTCGCACCCTGAGGTAGAATCAACTATTTGGTCTATGCGTGGAAAAGGAAACGGGTCCTTTTGGCACGCCATGTTGAGACCCATGTAGTCGACACACATCCACCATTTCCTGCTCTTCTTTCATATAAGAATGGGATTTGCTAACCACTCTGGGTGGTGTACTTCCCTGATGAATTCGGCGGCCAATAGTTTTGCTATCTCTTCTCTGATGGCCCTACACTTTTCCTCGTCGAAGCGGCGCAGGTGTTGCTTCACCGGCTTGGAGCCTGGGTGGATTTTCAAGGTATGCTTGGTGACCTCCCTTGGGATGCCTGGCATATCCAAGGGTTTCCACACAAAGATGTCTTTGTTGTCACGGAGGAAGTCGATGAGCGCGCTTTCCTATTTGGAGGAGAGCACGGTACCAATGTGTACCGTTTTACCCACGGAGCTACTGGGGTCTATAAGGACCTCCTTGGAGCCTTCTGCCAATTTGAAAGACCCGGTTGATTTCTTCGCATCGAGCGCTTTTTCGCAACCTCCTCCTTGAGGGCGGCGAGTTCCCCGGAGGCAACAACTGCGACGGCGTGGCCGTAGCATTCGACTTCGCACTCGTAAGCATGCTGGAAGGAGGCGCCGACGGTGATGACCCCGTGGGGACCCGGCATCTTCAACTTGAGGTATGTATAGTTGGGGACGGCCATGAACTTTGCGTAACATGGACGTCCCAGGATGGCGTGGAAGGTTCCAGGGAACCCCACCACGTCGAAGGTGAGGGTCTCGGTCCTGTAATTGGACTGATCCCCGAAAGTGACGGGCAGATTGATCTGTCCTAGTGGCATGACCTGTTTGCCAGGCACGACTCCGTGGAAAGGTGCTCGGATGGGGCGGAGGTTCGTCCGGTCGATGCCCATCTCGTCGAGCGTCTTGGCGTACATGATGTTGAGGCCGCTGTCTCCGTCCATTAGTACTTTCGTGAGTCGCTTTGGGCCGACGATCGGGTCGACAACAAGCGGGTACCTTCCTGGGTGTGGGACGGCATCCGGATGGTCGGTCCGGTTGAAGGTTATGATGGATTCTGACCACCGGAGGAAGGTAGGCGTGGCCGGTCCGGTCGTATAGACCTCATGGCGCGCGACCTTCTGGCGTCGTTTGGAGTCATAGGCCATTGATCCTCTGAAGATCATAAGGGTGCCATTTGGTGTCGGGAAGGCGTCGTCTTTCTCCTCGGTGTTGTCTATAGTGGGGGGCGAAGCCTTCCCCTGCTACCCTTTGTTGGAGCTTTCGGAAAAGAATTTGTGCAAGAGGCCACAATCCTTGTACAGATGCTTGGCCGGGAAAGCATGGTTTGTGCATGGCCCCTCGAGCATTTTTTCGAAGTGGTTCAGAGTGCCCTCCGTGGGCTTTCGGCCACCCTTGCGGTTAGCAGTGGCCACGAGCGAGTCATCATGCCGTTGCTTCTTATTCTTTCTTTTGGCGGAACAGTTGGAGGCACCTTGGCTGACGCCCTCGTCCGGCCTCGCCTTGCCGTCGGAACGGTCGAAGATTGCTCCGACCACCTCCTCTCCTAAGGCGTGGCTGGCGGCAACATCCAGGAGTTCCTTGGTGGTCCGCGGGCCCCTTGCATCCTAGCTTATGAACCAAAGACTCGTAGGTGGTCCCGGATAGAAAGGCTCCTATCATGTCGGTGTCGGCGACGTTAGGGAGCTCGTTGCCCTACTGGGAGAAGCACTGGATGTACCCGCAGAGGGTTTCATCGGCCTTCTGGTGGTAGTTCTTGAGGTTCCATGGGTTCCCAGGGTGCATGTATGTGCCCTGGAAGTTCCCCACAAAGATTTCCCTCAGATCCGCCCAACTCTGAATGGGGTTGGATGGTAGGTGCTCCAACCACGCTCTAGCCGAATCGGCCAAGAATAGTGGGAGATTGCGAATAATGAAATCATCATCATTCGCGCCACCAGCTTGACAGACAAGTCGATAGTCTTTGAGCCAAAGCCCGGGGTTTGTCTCCCCAGAATATTTAGGGATATTGGTAGGCGGTCGGTACCTTGGTGGGAAAGCAGCGTTGAGGATGTGCCGGCTGAAGGCCTGAGGGCCTGGTAGGCCAGGGCTCGGGCTTCGGTCCTCGCTGCTGTTGTAGCGTCCGCCGCGTCGAGGATGATAGCTATGGTGGGCTCCTTCCCTTGGGTATCCGTAGGTGCACCTGCGGGCGTTGATGGTGCTGCGCGCGTCACAGTTGTGGCCGAGACGTTGATGTACCGGGACAGCGGTGTGCTGCTTGCCGCCTGGCGGTGTCTGGTGAACCGACGCGTCCTGGGCGAGGCGCACCGAGGGCGTGCGCTGGCTGGCATCGAGCTCACATCGCTGAGACAATGAGCTTTCCTCCTGCTACGCCGCCGCACGCTTGAGCAACGTGCAAATTTCTCGGTGGGCCCGGCGATCCTCAGACGTCGTGGCCTCTGGAAGGCCGTGAAACAAGGCTATCACAGCGGCGATGTTCTGGCTTGCCCGAGCGAAGTGAGGGAGGGTCCTGTCATTGATGAGGATCCTTTGGTGCACATTGCGGGCCGTGGCGCGTGCACGCCCACCATTTCCACGGCGTTCGATCTCACGATTGATCTCCGCGTACTCCCGCATGAGCCCTTGTCTGGCCTCATCGATCTCTAGCTTCTCGGCTCTTAGCTGCTCCATCCTCCACGAGATGGGGCCACTGCCTCCCCTCCGGTCCTGCTTTCAGGGTTGCCTATTGTCAGTGTTTCGAACAAGCACTGGCTAGTAAATTTATAATTATGCACGTTAGGCCCGGATGGTGCGCTAAAGGACACAAGGTTTATACTGGTTCGGGCTGAATGTCCCTACGTCCAGTCTATTGCTGCTCATGTTATTAGCGCTGAAAGCGGTTCATAGTAGGGGGTACAAACGGTCGAGAGAGGGACTGGTCCCAGGTCTCTGATAGAAGGCTCGAAAGGAGGCCAAGAGCCTGATTGCGGCTTGGCTGTGTATGTGAGTTGTTCGTTGAAAGTCGGTCTCCCCCTTTAGTGGGGTGCCCTGCCCCTCCTTTTATAGACCAAGGGGAGCAGGGCTTACATGGCGGAGGAAGGATAAAAAACCAGAGACCAAGAAAGTCCTCTAAAAGCGCTGGGTCTTCTTCTTCCTCTGGGCCAGCCCTCCGTCTGACACAGCCGGACAATGTCAGAGGGGCATGTTCACTGGGTATGCGTGCGTTGACAATGTCATGCCCTGCAAGTGGTCACGTCCCATCCCACCCCTACGGGCGGCGTGTCGGACAGGGGTGTCGCCCTGCAACACTGTGGGGGGCGAACGGTGCGGCGCCCGTACGAGCTGTCACTACAGGAACGTGAGTCTCGTAGCGGTGTTTGTGTTAGGCTCTGTGTCTGAGGGTTGAAGGCGGTGCCCACAACACTGTTCGGGCTCTGTCAGGTCTGGCAGGGCCTAAAGTGCCCATCCCGTCATACCTCGATGGTACTTGTTAGTGGCACAGGGCATGGTCCTTGCTGCCGTGGTTTGACTCTAACGTCCCATCTTACCCTATTCCTGTCATCATGGAGGGCAGGGTGAGGGCATCAGGTGAGGCAATGTTCAGCCCTTGTCGGCCAGATGAGCGAGGCCAGCCCTTGGTTGTTAGACGGGGCGGAGCCCACCCTCGGACATCGGGCGGGGCGGAGCTAGCTCCCAGACATCGGGCGGGGCAGAGTCTGGTCCTCGGGGGCAGACGAGGCAAAGTCTGGCCCTCGGGGGTCGGGCGAGGCAGAGTCTGGCCCCCGGGGGTCAAATGAGGTGGCGTCTGGCCCTCGGGGGTCAGGCGAGGCGGAGTCTGGCCCCCGGGGCTTAGGCGAGGCGGAGCCTGGCCCTTGAGGGGCGGGCGAGGTGGAATCGATCTCCCCTGCTCTTAGGCGAGAGGCGTCGTTGCGCTCCTGTCTGATTGGAAGTGTCAACGGTGTTTATTAATTCTCCCTCATTGGGTACTCTAGTATTAGGTCCCCGACAGTAGCCCCCGAGCCTCCGGGTGATTCGGGTAGAATCGCCCGGGTGATGTTTCGGCTCGCCAGAAGGTGTTCTAATTTGCCAGAGGGTGCGTGCGAGCCCAACCGATGGGTGTAGCCCCCGAGCCCCCAGGTGATTTGGGTGGAATTGCCCGGGGGATGTTCCGGCTTGCCAGAAGGTGTTCTGATTTGCCAGAGGGTGCGCGCGAGCGCACCCGATGGGTGTAGCCCCCGGGTGATTCAGGTGGAATCGCCCTGGGGTGTTTTCAGACCCTTTGCGGGTAGGACAGTGAGATTCGGTTTTTCTTAGCTGGATAGTTTCTAAGGGAACCCTGGTGTCCCGTTCGCAGGCCTGTTGCCCGGGCTTAGCCTGGCCGGGGTTTTGACTGAAAAGGTCAAAGTCCTGTTGGCGCTCGTGTACCAGAGTCCTGGTCTCTTGCGGGCCCGTCCCTCGTTTGAGATGTCCGTCGGGATGGTTGGACCAGAGAAGAATTTTTTCTGGCCCACGTTCCCTCTGTTGGAGAAGAGTCCTGGTCTCCCCAGTCTTTCTAGGCCTAGATGGACCAGAGAAGAATTTTTTCTAGCCCACGTTCCCTCTGTTGGAGAAGAGTCTGGTCGCCCGGGGAGGTGAACCGTTTAGTGTGATTTCGATGGGAGCGGATAGGGATCGCGGGCGTGTCTCGCGACATGACGCGATGGTGCGCGTGGTAGGCTTGGGGATCGAGGCGGACGGTTGCCCTTCTCGCATCCGTGGCCACTATAAAACCACGGGGTTCGCCCCTAGGGTTCCGTACTTCGCCTCCTCACTTTCGCATCCGTAGTTTTTCACCGCCAATCGCCCTAGCTTCCCATGCCAAGACTGCTGCTGCCGTTAGGTTCACATCCGCGTTCACAGCCACCGTTGAGCTCGCGTCTGCACCGTCGCCCCCGTTGAGCTCGCACCCACCTTCCTCATGACGTTTCGATGGAGCTATGGGGCAGATCCGGCATTACTTCTCGGCATTTGGAGGGCCTCGTCTGCCATGGCCTCCTCCACCCACTATCCGCCGTTGGGGAGTGGCTGCTGCCCGATGATGAGAGTGAGCCGGCACTGCCCGAAGGGTACGTTGTTTCTTTTGCCATCTTTCATGAGCGGGGATTTGCCATACCCATGCATAGATTTCTTCGGGGGTTGTTGGATTATTACCAGGTGGAGTTGCAGCATCTTACCCCCAATGGTGTCCAACATATGGCGGCGTTTGTTGCCTTATGTGAGGGTTTCCTGGGGATTGATCCCCACTTCGATTTGTGGCGGCACTTCTTCACCGTCAGTTTGTCGAAGAGGAAGATTGGGGGGAAGGATGTGAACGTGCCGATGGGATGTGCCAGCATCCATCTATGCCCCACCCGGTCGAGGGACTACCCGCTGATGCATCTGTCGACCTCCAATAAGGGGTGGCATTCGCAGTGGTTTTACATCAAGGATGACCTGAGTGCCACCTTACCGAAGTACTCTAGGCGTCTCATCGACGAGGCCCCAGAGTCATGGCAGTGGGGCTGTCCGACTCCGGGGAAGAAACACCTTGCCGACCTTCTCGCCGCCATTCATGCTCTGAAGGTCCGGGGCGTGAAGGGGTCAGGGATTATTGGTGCCTACCATGCGAGGAGGGTGGCATCGCTAATGGCACGCGCGCTTCCCCTGTACCGGATGGTTCCTGGAGAGTCATTCGAAGGAACGGTGCTCATTGATGAGGCGCTTGCTCCTTCTAAGGTGGCGCAGCGTATCAAGGAGGCGATGGAGCCTTCGAAGGACACCGCCGGCTCTGCCCTCGAACATGTGTATCCGGTGCTAGGGCATCCCCCAATGCGGCCGGAACCTGGGTTTTTTGGATCTGTAAGCTTTCCTTCCCCGTGCTCTTCTTTTCACTTGAATTTCTGACCCTTGAATACCAACTTTGGGATGGCAGGACCAGCCAAGGAGGCTAACCTTCAAGGACTGCCTGGTCCCATTGCCGAAGGATCGGGTTGTGGCGGCGGCGAATCGCATCACGGCCGAGTGGGAAAAGAAGGCAAGGGAGCAGAAGAAAGAGGAGAAGCAGCGGAAGCAGGAAGCACGGGATCGAGGAGAGGATGTAAGTAGTGATGGCGACGATGATGACGACGATGATGATGACGATGAGGTTGCTGTCGGTGTGGATTGGGGCGTCCTAGAGGACGAGGGCACGCTGACCAGTGCCCCTTCGTTCATGCAGAAACCCCTCTCGTCCCGCGCGGAGGGAAGCGAGTCCGCAAGGTCGGTGGAGGTTGGAGCCGAAGAGTCCGCCGCTTCACGCGGGGTGCCGGCAGAGGATTGGTGGGTGGCCGGATCTGAGGAGGTCCCCGAGGTGCTGATGGAGGGGGGCGGTCCTGTTGTCGCGCCCCATGAGAGGACGTAGGTGGGTGGATCTACCACACAGCCCGAGGTGTTGACCGAGAGGGGTGGCTCTGCCGCCGCGCCCTCGGAGATGAGGGAGATGAGCTCCCCTGCCCGGGAGCAAGGGGCAGGTTCGAAGCGGTCCCGTCCCGATGAGTTGGGGCAGGGGTCTGGGGGTTCGTCCCCGAAGCAGTCCCATCGGCCGAAGGCGTCAGGGTAAGCCACTGACTCCCCTATTTTTCTTCCATTTCATTTTTCTGTTTTGACTTTATGCCTTTTTCTTTTGTGTAGACTCTTGCGGATGGGCCGCCCTCTAGGGCCGGCGCCCAAGAAGAGCCTCGCTCATCAGGCAAGATGGGCGGCGTTGCCCGACGTTGCTCCTATTTTGGGTAGGAGTGGTGACAATGCTGCGGCCGTGTTAGCCGACTCGACGGTGGCCGTGGCGGCGCCCACGCCTTTGGTGGTCGCCGAGCAGGCGGGATCTTCCATGGTGGGTGCGGCACCACCGGCCGAGGGTCCTGTATCGCCGATGGAGGTGGTCGTGACCATGCCAAGCCAGGATCAGCCGGGCGTAGCCACGGTGGTGCCCGAGAGCGTAGTGCAGTGCACACCACTGGAGGCCTAGGTGGGGGTGGCCGTGACCGCACCGAGCCGGGAGCAGCCGGACGCAGCCATGGTGGTATCTGAGGGTGCGGTGCAGTCCGTGCCATCAGAGGCCCAGGTGGAGATTACCGTGGCCACGACAAGCCCGGTGGGGCTGGGTGTCGCCTTGGTGGCATCCGAGGGGGTGACAGAATCAGTCCCGCCGATGGATCCGCCCATGGCGCTCGAGGCGGCCCAGATGGAGGAGGACCTGGTTGGAGGTTCCTCAGGCATCATGGTGATGGTGCGGGGGACCATGAGGGAGTCGCCCCTGGCCCCTTTGTCGGGAGGCAGTCGCTCCCCTGCGCGGGGTGAGCCGCCGCTCCAGTGGATGGCCGCTCAGGACCCAACGTTGGCCCTTTTCACGCTCGACGACCATGCTGAGAGCATGGAGCGGGAGAGTCTCGATGTCGGGCTTTCGACCATGATGAATGCCCTGGACCAGGTCAGAGGGGCCCTGCATGAAATTGTTGTTCCTACTAGCTAGGTATCTGCTCGTTCTTCCTCGTTTTCCTCTTTCTTCAAGTACTTTTGTGTTTTCATATTTTTGATACTGGTCTTCTTTTTAGATCCTTGTTGCTCGCAGTCGGAGCAAATCCCAGTTCCTCCATGGGCAGAAGGCGGAATGGGATTGCCTCGCCGAGGAGGCTCGGCTGCGAGGAGATGTGGGCGCGTAGCTTGCTGCCACCCAGCAGCAGGGGGGCCAGGCGCGTCGGGACGCGGAGGAGGCCCACAGGATGCTTGAGGACTTATCGGCGAGGGTGAAGCTGGACGAGGAGGAGGCCACCAAGATCAAAAAGGAGCGGGATGAGCTAGTCCAGAAGGATGTCGAGGCCAGTAAGCGGGCCGCTGAGGTCCTGAACGAGCTGGAGACGAAGCCGGATCTCAGGTGGGAGGCTGAGAATAGGTCCTCGGACCTTCAGCGGAGGGCGGGCCAGGATGCCGCGCTGATCGATCAGCTGCGCAGGGAGTGGGATGAGGCGCACCGGGCCGAAGAAAGACTTCGCTCGGAGCGCAGCACGGCCCGCGAGGAGCACGACCGGGCCATCCAAGAGCGCAACAAAGCACGTCAGGAGGCTGAGTCCCTCTGGACAGATCTTGGAGCCATGGTGGCCTGAAGGCTGGAGGTCTAGGAAGCTTCTGTCGGGCTGCGTGCCAATCTTGCCGAGGCGCGGGGGCTTCTCCAAGCCAAAGGTGATGAGTATGATCGCCTGTCCTCCACCGTTCTGGTGGTCTATGACAACCTGCAGGTGGCACAAGAGGAGGGGACCAGCTCCCTTGCGGCCTGTGTCGCTAGTTCACTGCTCGGGTGGGCCAGCTTGAGGAGAGTGATTTTCACGTCGGGATCACCCAAGCCTTCACCGTTGCCCATTCTCATTACGAGAAGGAGAACAACCTGGAGGTGATGAGCAAAGGTTTCGCGCCTACTTATGAGGATGATGAGCTGGATGCGATTGAGAAGGTGGTGGCTCCTATTGTGCAAAACCTGGCGGATAGTCTGAAAGAAATGGTTCTTCCTTCGCGGAAGTAGTTAGTCGAATAAATTTGATAAACACTTATATGTAACATGTGAACAAGTGTCGGTACTTTCATGTCTGGAAGCAGTTTCGTGTTTTTGCTTCATAATTTTGTTTTGTTTGATCTCACCTTCGTAGTCGTCTGGGCGTTTGGTTTTTTGTAGTCCTACCAATCTATTCCCCTGAACCTTGCCACTAGTCTTGATGCGAGGAGGGAGTCTGGTGTAATGGTTGTTTTGAAAAAGGAAGGGAGGTAGCCGTACCTTTACCAGCTCCCGAGTGAGATCTGACCCCTTGCAGTTGCTGGGGTCGGGTGTTACTGGAGATCGGAGCGAGAGAAGCAAGCTTGCACTTGTATTTTCCCCTCCCCCTTACTTAGGAATTTTGGCGATTGCCGTGTGACCGTGCGTTCGGTTTTTACCTCTAGCTCGGCCTTCCCCGAGCCCTCGCGTGTGGTGGGGATTTGGTCGAGGTGTCATTTGCCTCGGTGGCTTGAATGATATGCCTGAGCTTGCTAACGGGGGTGTTCAAATGGAATCCAATTCTGTGGCTTTGTGGCAGGATCGGCAAAGCCCCTAGGTGGTGCTCCATTATTCCCCGCCTTGCCTTCCAATAGATTTCCCCAAATGGGGACTCTATGGGCTCGGCAAGGGGGGGGCTCCGAACCTCTATCCCTGGATCAAGCGGCTCGAGCCCCTGAGCCCTGTTAGGGTCTGATAGGGGTTGACCGTATTTCACGTGTTACCCCGTCCTCAACTTTCGCAATCGGAGGGGCTGAGTAGATGACACTTGCCTCGGCGACTCAAGTGTCGCGCTCAATGAGCTCGCTAACGGGTATGTTCGTGTGGAATCCGGGTCCATCATTTGCTGACGGGGTCGATAGGGCCCTCTGGTGGCATTCCACTACTTCTTAACCCGCCTCTCGGCAGATGCTCGAGCCGTCCGATAGGCTCGAGTGGCCCACTGGCCTCTCCTCGGTGGAGATTCTATGGGTTTAGCTCAGGGTTAGAATCGAACGAGAAAAGGTCGAGATGTCCCAGTCGCTTCTGAACGGGGTTGGGCAGGGCCGCTGGGGCTTGTCTCGGTTGTTTCTCCCTGGCTCTGTTTGACACGAGGCGGCCTCGAGCCCTTTGCGGGCCGGCCTTCGAACCTTGGTCTGTTGCGACTCATATTGAATGAGGTGGCTGCCGTTTCATGACGCGACACGAAGCGTTGGGATGCTGTGTTTTGCATATGCAATGTGAAATTTTAATTGAAATGAAGGTGTGTAACATCCCTGATGTTAAAAAAAAGTAATTAAGAAAGTGATCACGTCATTATAATGCATAATCATCATGCATCAACTCATGAGTGCATTTCATGTTTATATTATAGTATGCAAATGTTATTTTATGGAGTGTTTTATATATTACCTGAAATAATGTTAATAATAATGATTAGAAAACTTTGTGGATCTTAATATGGGAATCTTTTAAACAAGTCAAATTCTTCCTTAATAAAAGTTTTATAATTTTTGTTGCAATGCTTGGTGTGAAACTTGTTTTATGATATGTGTTGACTTGTATGGATGAATCAATTTCAAAACATTTGTGTTTAATTGGATTTCCGAAAACCCGAATTTCCAGCATTTAATTCTACCCTGAAAACCCATTTCAAAATCTAAGCACATTTTGGGGTTGAGCCTAAAAGCAAAAGTGTAGAGCTTGTCAAGTTATACAAAGTTTGTTTTTGGAGTTTTCAAAGTTGTTTAGAAAAATTTGAAGTAATTTGAAAAGGCGTAATTCTTTAAATGTCCCCTTTTCGAATTCAAATTTGCATTTCAAAATGTAGACCGAATTAGGGGGTGGTTATAAAAGCAAAGTTGTAGAACTTTTGATTTTGAACAACTTTTATTTTTGTAGATTTTTTAGTTGCCACATAAATTTGGGAGTAAATTGGGATTTTAAGCGAGTGGCAAATATGTAATTTCGGTGAACAGTGCCCGTGGAAGACACCTCACCGATGACGAGCTTCTACTGCATTCTGGTCGTCGCCGTGGCCTTCTTCGGCTCCGTGCTGGCGAGGGAAAGGCTCCTGCGTGGCTTCTTCGTCCTTCCTGGTCGCATTTTAAAGCCTCCGACGTCGCCGTTCTTCTCCGTTTGCTTCCTCGGCTTTTCTCACCGCCATGGCCGCCGCCGCCAAGCTTCCGTGCCACCACTGCTCCCTCTCCTACAGCCCTCCTGCGTCTGCACTGAGTGTCGCTACGCGTCCAACGCCTCACGCCGCCCCTCCCGCGCCCATTTTCCAGTCACCACGCCAGCCGTATCACCGTCGCCACCGGAGCAGCCACCGGCATTCCGCCTGTGCGTGCGGCCAGGCCAACCTGGCCCGCCTCCGGCCGACCTGAGCATCCACACGCATGTGAGAAGGTCCCTGGATGCTCCCCGCCGCTTCGCCGACGCCGTAGACGACCACAGCCGCCGGAGCCGTGAGCCCGACCACTCCCCTGCGCTGCCGTCGAGAGGTGGAAGAAGGTGGACCACGCGTGTAAATAGTGGACCACTCCCCTGCGCTGCCGTCGGAGCCGTTCTCCAGGGGGTTAAGTGAAGGAACCGTGACTCTGGTGAATAGTGCCTTTTGGACCTATTTGCTTTGAAATTAGCTAAACTTTGGAAATTCATAGTAATTCATAGAAAAATCGTAAAATAGTAAATGAGTACTTTTTGGAATCCTTGTGAAATTGTCTATGCAGTAGATCTATAATATGACATGTTTTAGTTTAAAGTTTTAGCTGCAAAAATAGATTTGTGCAGTAGGGTTTTAATGCTAGTTGAATTTGTTATTTTTCATAACTGCAGATCTAGGGCTCCAAATGAAGTGAAATTTTTATGACATGCTACTCATGTGATGGATAATGTTTGGTAAAAATTTCATGATTATTGGATGAAGTATGAGTGAGTTATTGGTTTATCTCGCTCTCACATGATTTCTAGAAATAGCAAATTTTCTTTTTCATAGAGCCAGCTATACTTATGCAAATTTTATGAAATTTGTACATTAGACTATTGAGAGGATATGTGAGCTACTGTAATTTTTGTAGGAATTATTGTGCATTTTTTGTATATGTTCATAAATACACCTTGATGTCTAAATAAATTAAGAAATGCTTTAAGAAAATTTATTTAGAGGTGAGCACCATGCTTTCTGGTGTTCTTTAGTCATGTGTGAAATATTGGTAAAGTTGGTTTTGCCCAATTATGTGTTTGCAACATAAGTTAATAATTATTTCTTACCGATGTGGTTTATGGACAGATCTTGTAACTTAGCAAAGTTCTTCATGATAATGTGCTTTGTTATGAAACTTGTTTATACAAAAGTTGTAGATAATTCATGTATATATCTGCTGTTAAAATTTGGTGTCATTTGGCTAAGTAGTTTGTGAGTTATGCCTGTTTAAAGTTGGGTTCCAGAAATGGCTGCTCTCTGTCAATTGTGGACCAGTTTCTGTAAATGGGTATATTCGACTTAGTTAACTTGAGAATCATGCTAAGATGATTAAAGATGAGTTGTAGAAATTTTCATAAGGTTTCGAGAATGTCTTGTAGCATGACTTTTGGATTTGTATAACTCTAGTTATGATCCAAACATGAAGCTGTTGTTTCCAGTCCAGAAATAGACATGATAGTTGTGGTTGTTTACTCCATGTGTTGCTAAGTGTGGTTTATGCCCTTGTTGATGGTCAAGTTACGATACTTGTGACCTTGTTAAACTTGTGGCAAGCCCCGGATACATTTAAACCTACCTTGTGTTTTACAAATTGATTTCGCTTTTGCTTTTCTTTACTGCATTAAGTGATTAGGAGTTGAGTGCAAACCTAACTGTTGCATTACCAACCTTATTATTCCATAATTACCCTGTTACCAGTTTTAATTCGTATATGCCTAGTTATGCTTAGCTATGCTTAGAACGATGACAGTCGGGTGATTACCTGTCACCTGCAAGATGTAAATGGAATTTTGGTTACTTATGTTATGATGTGATATGGGAATGTGGAGTAATAAATCTAGACCGGACGGACTCGGTGTGTGAGAGCCACAAGACCTGGTAATGTCTTGTGAGCGGGTTCTTTCCGCCCGTGTCGATTAAGGCCCGTACCGTTGTTGAATTGCATGAGGTGAGACTTTGTAGTACTAACCACATACTCCGGTAAGCCTTAACTTGGCTATTCTATTATGAGAATGGCTACTCGCGCACTAGGAGTGGAGAGATGGTGGGAATAGCGTGTACCCACGTGGCAATGGGTTGGAGTGTGGAGTACTGTATTCTCGGGTGGCGCGGACCCGTTCTTGTTTAGAGGATCCGAGGGTAGGTTGGTATATGTAGGTCAGGGACCTGCATATGTCGTGTGGTCTGGAATCCCCAGCTAGGTTATAATCGGTTTGAATCGTCGTTGCTCCTCGGTTATGGAGACTCAACTCACTGTTCATCATCGTAGTTTAATAACTGGAACTTGAGTATGGTTTGAGAAAGTATTGGATACGAAGTTTCATGATCTCATTACGGATTGTGTCAGCTTTGTATATGAGTTTATGAAGTTTTAAATGTTGATATAAAGAATTTTGTTAAAAAGCTTTTACGCAAAAGAACTTTGATTATTGCTAAAGCCATACCTTGAATCCCTGAGCCTGCATTCCTGAGTTTATCAGTTCTTATTTCGGTTAAGTCTTGTTGAGTACTTTTGTACTCAGGGTTCATTGACCCTTGTTGCAGGTGAGGCTCATGAGCAGATCTATTTTGGATCATGCTGCATGACGGTTGTTCCTTTTGATGACGATAAGTAGATGTGTGGCTCTTGGGCAGGGCAACTTATTTGTGTGTTCTGTAATATGTTATAATGCCACTCCACTACTTTGTTTTGTAATATTAACTGAACTTAGTTGTATGGTTTGAAATAAATAGTTTGTAAACTATGTTATTGTAAGACTTCTGCTGTTTTTACTTTGGTGTATCTATTTGAATAAACTGTTGTAATACTGCAATGACTCTATAATGTGATCCTGCTCAGAAATCGTGGATGATTCGGGGTTCCCCGAGGACACCCGACAGTCTTCTTAAGTTACCGGGAACATATGCATAGATGTCAAAGGTCGTTGGACAGTGACAGGTGCATGTGGGCCCTATAATTTAGGAGGTTCTGCCACAAGGCGGGGTTGGTAACGTTACTTGGGTGGTACGAGTGACGGAAGGCTCCTACCAAACATGCTCGCGCGGGGTTCGAGCCCGATGTCTCGTGATGGGGCCAGTGCGACCTGCATGAGTATTTTTCGATTCTATATCTCGGTGGCGATCCGAGCCGTTCGTTTGATTAGGGCGACCTAACAGCTTCTCCTTAGGGGGAGGTTCTATAGGCGGACCCCTCCGAACCCTTCATGAGAGGGCGGATGCCAAAGTTAGAGATGCGGGGGGCGTGTCCCCGGCCTCAGACGTATGGAGGGGTCGGGTGAAAAGGATGTCTAGGCTGGTAGACACCCTCGGCAGCCCCCGAGCGATGTCCGTGTCCCTGCCGCTGCTGGGGTCGGGAGCTCGGTAATGAATTTAACGCGTGAAGTGAGAAACCAAAGGTGTTTATCTCTCGGCGGCCATTCGTTCGTCATTTTTCCCGGGCCGTATGGCCGGCCCAGGAGGCCCGTTGGGCTCCCCTTTTCAGAGGTCCTGTCGTCCGATTGTTCCATGGTCCTGCCTAGGGAAACGGAGGGTCGCCTGCATGTGCGCGCTTTGATTGTTGCGTCCGGCACGCGGTAGTGGTGGGCCATGCCTAGGCAACGTCTTGTTCAACTAGAGCGCGTCCCGTCAGTCCAGGCGCGTCCCCTTGGCTTTTCGTTAGCGTCGATTTCATATCTGCATTTAAGTAGGGGAAGGGAGAGAGTTTTTTGTCCCAACCTTTCTCCTTTCCTTAGCTGCAGCGCCTCCTCTTTAAATAGGGAGGGGAGGGGAGCTCTCGTCCCACCTCTTTAGCCTGCCTCTGAGCTACTATCTCTTCTTCTTACTTCCCATCGAATGTGTTCGTGCGTCGCGGCGATTCCTGAGTGAGGAAGGGTAATGCCAAAGAGAAAGGAACTCACTGATCCGTTCGTGAATCCGGAGTGTGATGTCGAGCTGGAGGTCATCCAATGTAGATGAGATGGTGCGGGTCGCCTTTACCGAGAATGGGACGTCGCCGTCGAAGGAGGAGAGGTACTGGAGGGTGCCGAGCATCGTTGGCCCCGCCGTCCTTCATTGCGGCTTTCCTACGGCGGGAGGCGCCCCCCGTTCAGGCGCCGCTGTTGGGGTTGCGGTTGATGATGATGGCGTAGTCTCCGGATGCCTCGGTGGAGGCGCCGTTGTCTGGGTTGTGGCCGATGACGATGGCGTAGTCCCTGGATGCCCCGGCAGAGGGGCACCACAGTCGCCGGCGTGGTGCTCGACGTTGCAGATGACGGCGCCTTCGATGATCCGGCGGAGCGGCAGGATGTCGCCGATGGAGAGCGTGGCGCTACGGCCGTGGTAGATGAACTGGCCCGTGTACGTGCCAGGTCATCACCGATGGAGAGCGTGGCGCGGCGGCCGAAGTAGACGAACTGGCCCGTGTACGTGCCAGGATGTCGCCGACGGGGAGTGTGGCGCGGCGGCCGTAGTAGTACTTGTAGTAAAGCTAGGCAGAGACTGTAATTGAATAAGTTTTGTGGGGGAGCCCCCGAGTAAACAGTCCTTTGTATGACGAAATCACTTCGTGAGCGGTGAATTTGTGCAAAGAATGAACAAATTTTCATCTTTTGTTACGGCAAACAGCTTTTCAGCTTCATCTTTTTGTAGAAGAGGTTTCGGTGCCCTCCGACCCTTCCCATGGGTCAAGTCGTAAGAAACTAGGAGTGCGGGTGAAATAATTCTGATTACGCTGGTGAGCAAAGAGGTCGCAGCCGCTGGGGCGTGGGTCTCTCGTAGTCCTACCTAGTTGTAGTCAGAATTTGCTCCCGAAATCTTAGTCCTTAGGACTTTGTTATGAGAAGGTCAGAAAACTTTAGAGAATGTTTGCAAATGTAAAACAGGAAGTTTTTGCAAGGTAAACATACTTGTTCCATTTATATCATCAGCCCCCGAGTGAGGTCCGACCCCTCGCAATTTGCAGGGGTCGGTCGTCACTAAAGATCTGGGTTTTGTAAAGACAAAAACTGATAAGGAAGAGTTTGCGTTTATTTAAGGGTAAAAACAACATAGCTGTTTGATGTTCCAGGCGTTGGTGAAGACCTTGCTGTCGATGGTTTTCAGCTTGTAGGCACCTGGACGGAGTACTTCCACGACGACGTACGGCCCTTCCTAGGGTGGGGAGAGCTTGTGGCGGTCCTTGTTGCTCTGTACAAGGCAGAGAACAAGGTCCCCGATGTTGAAGGCTCGGTCCCGCACCCATCGGCTGTGGTACCACCGTAGCGCCTGCTAGTACTTGGCCGAATGGAGGAGGGCGATGTCGCGGGCTTCGTCTAGTTGGTCCATGGCATCTTGGTGGGATGCCTCAGCTCCTTGTTCGTCGTAGGCTCTGACTCTTGGTGCTCCGTAGTCAAGGTCCGTCGGGAGGATGGCGTCGGCACCGTAGACCATGAAGAAAGGCGTGTAGCCGGTGGCTCGGCCGAGAGTTGTTCTCAGGCCCTAGAGTACTGCGGGGAGCTTGGCGACACAGCGTGTGCTGAACTTGTTCAATCGGTTGAAGATCCTAGGCTTGAGGCCCTGTAGTAGCATGCCATTTGCCCGCTCGACCTGCCCGTTTGTCCGGAGGTGTGCGACGACCGCCCAATCGATTCGGATGTGTTGTTCATCGCAGAATCGAATGAATTTCCTACTAGTGAACTGTGTGCCATTGTCTGTGATGATGGAGTTTAGTACTCCAAAATGATGGATGATGTCGAGGAAGAACAGCACAGCCTGTTCGGATTTGATTGTGGAGATTGGCCGAGCTTCGATCCATTTCGTAAACTTGTCTATGGTGACAAGTAGGTTGGTGAAGCCCCCGGGCGCCTTTTTGAATGGCCCAACTAGATCGAGCCCCCAGACCATGAAGGGCCACGTGATGGGGATCATCTGGAGTGCCTGGGCCGAGAGGTGAGTTTGCCGAGCATAGTATTGACACCCTTCGCAGGTGCGTACAATTTGCTCGGCGTCGGCTACTGTAGTGGGCCAGTAAAAGCCCTGTCAGAACGCGTTTCCAAGCAAGGTCCTTGGTGCGGCATGGTGACCGCAGACCCCACCGTGGATGTCGCTCAGCAGAAGCCTTCCCTGTTCGCCGAGGATACAGAGCTATAGGATCCCGGTATGGCTTCGTTTGTAGAGTACGCCCTTTACAAGAATGAAGGACTTAGCGCGGCGTGCGAGCCATCGAGCTTCTATCTTATCTGCTGGTAGATCATCATGGAGGAGGTAGTCGTTGTAGAGCATTCTCCAGTCATCCGGAGGGTCGGGCTCCATTGTTTGATCCACCTCAAGCTCCATGACCTCATAGGGTCGGGCGGAGCCATCGGTGGCTCGTCCCTCGGGACTGGATCAGATGGGCCATCGTCGGCCGGTTCTATCCTTTCATAGCGCACCGAGGGTTTATGTTGATCGCTGGCGAACACACCTGTTGGCACCGGTTCTTGGCTAGACGCGGCTTTTTCTAGTGCGTCAGCCGCCTCGTTGAGGCGCCTTGGGATGTGGTTGAGCTCGAGACCGTTGAACCTGTCTTCCAGCCGTCGGACCTCCTGGCAGTACATAGCCATCCTTGCGTCGTGGCAGGTTGACTCCTTCATGACTTGGTTGACGACCAGCTGGGAGTCGCCCCTGATGTCGAGGCGTCGGATGCCCAACTCGATGGCGATTCGTAGGCCGTTGATGAGTGCTTCATATTCAGCCACATTATTCGACGAGGGAAAATGGAGATGAACCATGTACCTCATGCGGACCCCGAGGGGTGATATGAAGACTAGCCCTATGCTGGCGCCCTTTTTCATCAGTGATCCATCGAAGTACATCATCCAGTACTCTTGATCAACGACCGCTGGTGGTGTCTAGACCTCGGTCCACTCTGCGATGAAGTCAGCCAACACCTGGGACTTGATTGCCATTCGGGGTGTATACGCGATGCCTTGATCCATTAGCTCGAGTGCCCATTTTGCGGTTCTCCCCGTGGCATCCTGGCTATGGACGACCTCGCCGAGGGGGAACGACGTCACGACTGTCACGACATGTGACTCGAAGTAGTGGCGCAATTTCCTCTTGGTGGTGAGCACGGCGTATAGGAGTTTCTGTATTTGGGAGTAGCGGGTTTTGGAGTCGGACAGTACCTCACTGATGAAGTACACTGGGCGCTGTACTTTGATGGCGTGCCCCTCCTCTTCCCGCTCTACTACCAGGGCGGCACTGACCACTTGCATGGTGGTCACTATGTATAGTAGGAGGGATTCTCCATCGCTTGGAGGGACCAGGACCGAGGGTTTTGTCAGTAGTAGCTTGACCATGTCGAGCGCCTCCTGGGCCTCGGTTGTCCACTCGAAGCGGTCGGCTTTTTTTAGGAGTTGGTAAAGGGGGAGCCCTCATTCGTCGAGGCGCGAGATGAATCGGCTGAGGACGGCGAGGCACCCTGTGATCCGTTGAACCCCCTTTATGTTCTAGATCGGGCCCATCCTCATGATGGCTGAGATTTTTTCCGGGTTGGCCTCAATGCCGCGCTCGGAGACGATGAAGCCGAGCAGCATGCCCCTCGGGACCCCAAAAACACATTTCTTGGGATTGAGCTTGATGCCATTTGCCTGGAGTTTAGCAAAGGTTTTTTCAAGATCGGCGACAAGGTGGTCAACCCGTTTGGACTTAACTACGATGTCGTCGACGTATGCCTCAACGGTCCGCCCGATGAGGTCCCCAAAGCAGTTTAGCATACAGCGCTGGTAAGTTGCCCTAGCGTTCTTTAGACCGAATGGCATTGAGACGTAGCAGAATGATTCAAAGGGGGTGATAAAAGACGTCGCGAGCTGGTCAGACTCTCTCATCGCGATCTGGTGGTAGCCGGAATACGCGTCAAGGAAGCAGAGGGTTTCGCACCCTGCGGTAGAATCAACTATTTGGTCTATGCATGGCAAAGGAAACAGGTCCTTTGGGCACGCCTTGTTGAGGCCTGTGTAGTCAATACACATCCTCCATTTCTCGCTCTTCTTTCATACAAGAACGGGATTTGCCAACCACTCTGGGTGGTATACTTCCCTGACGAATCTGGCAGCCAACAATTTTGCTATTTCTTCACCGATGACCCTGCGCTTTTCCTCGTCGAAGCGGCGTAGGCGTTGTTTCACCGGCTTGGAGCCTGGATGGATTTTTAAAGTATGCTCGGCGACCTCCCTCGGGATGCCTGGCATATCCGAGGGTTTCCACGCAAAGATGTCTTTGTTGTCGCGGAGGAAGTCGATGAGCGCGCTTTCCTATTCGGAGGAGAGCGCGGTACCAATGCATACCATTTTTTCCTCAGAGCTACTGGGGTCTACGAGGACCTCCTTAGAGCCCTCTATTGATTGGAACGACCTGATTGATTTCTTCGTGTCGGGCATTTTTTCGGCAATCTCCTCCCTGAGGGCGGCGAGTTCCCTGGAGGCGACGACCACGGCGATGTGGCCGCAGCATTCGACTTCGCACTCGTAAGCGCGCTGGAAGGAGGTGCTGATGGTGATGACCCTGCAGGGACCCAGCATCTTTAGCTTGAGGTATGTATAGTTGGGGACGGCCATGAACTTCGCGTAACATGGTCGTCCCATGATGGTGTGGAAGGTTCCCGGGAATCCCACCACGTCGAAGGTGAGGGTCTCAGTCCTGTAGTTGGACTGATCCCCAAAAGTCACGAGCAGATCGATCTGCCCCAGTGGCACGGCTTGTTTGCGAGGCACGACGCCGTGGAAAGGTGCTTAGATCGGGCAGAGGTTCGTTCGGTCGACGCCCATCTCATCGAGCGTCTTGGCGTACATGATGTTGAGGCCGCTGCCTCCATCCATCAGTACTTTCATGAGCCGCTTCGGACCGACGATCGGGTCGACAACAAGTGGGTACCTCCCCGGGTGTGGGACGGCATCCGGATGGTCGGCCCGGTCAAAGGTTATGGTGGATTCAGACCACCGGAGGAAGGCAGGCGTGGCCGGTCCGGCCGTATAGACCTCGCGGTGCGTGACCTTCTAGCGGCGTTTGGAGTCGTAGGCCGTTGATCCTCCGAAGATCATGAGGGCGCCGTTCGGCGTTGGAAAGGCATCGTCCTTCTCTTTGGCGTCATCTGTGGTGAGGGCAGGTTCCTTCCCCTGCTCCCCCTTGTTAAGGCCTCCGGACAAGTATTTGCGCATGAGACCACAATCCTTATACAGATGTTTGGCCGGGAAAACATGGTTTGGGCATGACCCCTCAAGCATTTTTTTGAAGTGGTTTGGAGTGCCCTCCATGGGCTTCCGGCTACCCTTGCGGTCGGCAGTGGCTACGAGCGAGTCGTCACACCGTTGCTTCTTATTTTTTTCTTTTGGTGGAACGGTTGGAGGCTGTGGCAGAACCTCCTAAATTATAGGGCCCACATACACCTGTCACTGTCCAACGACCTTTGACATTTATGCATATGTTACCGATAACTTAAGAAGACTGTCGGGTGTCCTCGGAGAACCCCGAATCATCCATGATTTCCGGCGGGATCACATTACGAGTCATTGCAAGATACAACATTTATCCAAATATCAACACAGAGTAAATCAATGGAAGTCTTACAATAACTTAGTTTACAAAACATTTATTTCAAACCTTACAAACTAAGTTCGATTATTATTACAAAACGTAGTAGTGGAGTGGCATTATAATATATACAAAACACACAAATATCAATGCCCTGCCCAAGGGCCACACATTACTTATCATCAACGCACTGAACAACAAATATGCAAAGACGATCCAAAACAGATCGCTCATGAGCCTCACACCGCAACAAGGGTCAATAAACCCCGAGTACGAAAGTACTCAACAAGACTTAACCGAAATAAAACCGATAAGACTCGGGAATGCAGTGCTCGAGGATTCAAGGTATGGCTTTAGCAATAATCAAAGTTCTTTTGCTTAAAAGCATTTTAACAAAATTCTTTGTATCAATATTTAAAATCTCATCAGATCATATACAAAGCTGACACGATCCGTATTAAGATCATGAAACTTCATATCCAACACTTTCTCGAACCATTCTCGAGTTCCAGTTATTAATACTACGATGATGAACAGAGAAGCGAGTCTCCATAACCGAGGAGCAACGATTTATTCGAATCGATTATTAACCCAAATGGGACTTCAGACCACCACGACATATGTAGGTCCCCGACCTACATATACCAACCTACCCTTGGATCCTCTAAACAAGAACGGGTCCAGCGCCACCCGAGAGCACAAAGACACCTCAAATCCGGCCACATTCCAGCCACGAGGGTACACGCTACTCCTCCGCCATCTCTCCACTCCCGGTCTGCGAGTAGCCATTCTCGTAATAGAATAGCCAAGTTAAGGCTTACCGGAGTATGTGGTTAGTACTACAAAGTCTCACCGCAAGCAGTTCACTGTGATAACGGTACGGACCTTAATCGACACAGTGAAGTGAAAGAACCCGCTCACAAGACATTACCAGTCTTGTGGCTCACACACACCGAGTCCGCCTGGTCTAGATTTATTACTCCACATTCCCATATCACATGCTAACATAAATAACCAAAGTTCCATTTAAAACTCGCAGTGACAGTAATCACCCAACTCGATCGGTCTAAGCGAGAGCTAAGCATAACTAGGCATATACGATTTTAAACGGGTAACAAGGTAGATATGGAACAACAAGGTTGATAATGCAACAATTAGGTTTCCACTTGACTTCTAATCACTTAATGCGATATTGAAAAGCAAAAGCGAAATCAATTTGTAAAATACAAGGTAGGGTTATATGCATCCGGGCTTGCCTTCGTTGACGGAAAAAATCCGGCTCTGCGACGTTTCACAAGTCTTCGATCCGACCTCAACAGACAAATCAACCTCCTCCGCAACTTGATTAACTACCACGTGCTCACCTTCGTTTACTACACGTAGTAACATTGCCATGCTTAACATGATGTGGAATATGAAACATGATGCTCGATGATGGATACAAAAATAAATAAATTGGATACAATTTTTCTTCGCAATACAGTTACAAACCAAATTAACCAAACCATATTCGTAACTGATGTGACCACGCTAGCACCGATCACTTTGGTGAACTCTCCGACCACTATGGTGAACTATCCGACCACTACGGTGAACTATCCGACCACTACGGTGAACTATCCGACCACTACGGTGAACTATCCGACCACTACGGTGAACTATCCGACCACTACGGTGAACTATCCGACCACTACGGTGAACTATCCGAAGCAAAGATCGTCGGTAAGGGAGAACCGGCGACTGCAGCGATCAAAATGAGTAAACAACAACTGACGAAAGACTACAGCATCGAAACGAAACCGTAAGTACACTGATTACGCATAACGGCTCACCGAAAAACTCGCCACGATGACACGCCTGCGCAGCGCGCGGTGAAGTTCTTGACCTCGAGGAAGAAAAACGTGGACAATGAGTTCTCGGCAATTTCAAAGCGATCAAGGCTAGCCGGGCCGGATTCGCAAGGAAAAGACGGAACTAGGACGGCCTTTACCGAGATGGCAACAGCGCTAGGGAGACGATGCGAGCTTGTTGGAGCGATGACAACGACGGTGGTGAAAACAAAGGAAGAAAAAGCGACGATGACGACGTCTTGGTACTTATAAGCGCGCGCAGAAGCTCAAGGAAGCCACGACGGAGCTATTTCCGTGCCGCCATGACATCAAAGACGGCCACGACACGCCTAGAACGCCAAGAAGGAACGACGGCAATGTAGCTTAAGCGGTGAACACTGCTCACAAAAATTACAAAATTGCCATACGCCAAAAATTCACAATTTACTCTCAAATTTTTCATAACAACTCAAAATCTCCAAAACAAAAGTTGTTCAAAATTGAAAGTTCTACAACTTTGCTTCTATAACCATCTCCTTATTCATCTAGATTTTGAAATGGATTTTCGGGTAGGATTTAAATGTTTGAAAAGCGGGGTTTTCTCGAAAATTCAAAATCCAAACAAACTTTGAATTTAAGTCAAACAATACAATTCAACACATACCACATGAATATAAACTTGTTTTAGTGTATGCATCTCAAAGTTTTCACCAAATGCCAAATGCTTTGCAATGCATATGATGACATGTCGTGTTTTAGTATTTTAAACACCCGAGGTGTTACAATCCTTCCTCCTAAAAAGAAATCTCACTTTAGAGATTCAAAGCCATAGAGTAAGTAATGGAAAAGAAAATGTGTTAATCCAAAACATCCCGAACTCTTCCATAAAACAAGTGAGGTTTCTTTACAAAACACTATTTGTAGTAACCGAGCTCAACTAACATTATCTATTCTATATTGACGCTAGAAACTCTGGAAATTTTTCTAACAAGTAATCTTCTGATTCCCAGGTAGCTTCCTCTTCGGAATGTTGATTCCATTGTATTTTATAGAACTTTATTGTCCTCCTTCGAGTAACACGATCTTTCTGAGCCAACACTCGGATAGGATATTCTGAATAAGTCAAATCTGATTCAAGTCCTACCCCTTCAATCTCAACATTCTGCTCAGGCACTCGGAGACACTTCTTCAATTGAGAAACATGGAATACATCATGTACTGCTGATAGATGTTCTGGTAATTTCAAGCGATATGCCACTTTTCCATACCTCTCCAAAATTTGAAATGGTCCAATATATCGAGGTGCTAACTTGCCTTTAACACCAAAAAACGAGTAACTCCTTTCATTGGTGATACTTTAAGATACACAAAGTCCCCTTTGTTAAACGTCAATGGTCGACGCCCGCTTATCTCGCATAACTCTTTTGTCGGGACTGAGCTATCTTCAAATTACTTTGTATTTGCCTAACCTTGTCTTCTGTTTCTTTCACAAGATCAACTCCAAAGAATCTTCTTTCTCCGGGCTCAGACCAACTCAACGATGTTCTGCATCTACGACCATAGAGTGCTTCAAATGGAGCCATTCTAATGCTTTCCTGATAACTATTGTTATATGAGAACTCAGCCAAAGGCAAACACTCATCCCACTTCTTGGAATAGTTAAGGACACAACACCTTAACATATCTTCAAGTACTTGATTGACTCTTTCATCATCCCATCACCATGGGTGATAGGTCAGACTAAATGTAAGCTTGGTTCCCAACGAAGAATGTAATTGTTTCCAAAAATCGGAGACAAACTGTGTACCCCTATCTCGACACTATGGTCCTCGGTACTCCATGCAGCATCACAATCCGCTCTAAGTACAAATTTTGGCATATCGTGCAGAGGGGACATGCATTCCGAATCGGAAGAAAATGCGCTGACTTGGTTAGTCGATCTACAATAACCCATATTGAGTCATATCCCTTTGATGTCTTGGGTAGACCAACAATAAAGTCCATACTAATGTCCTCCCATTTCCAAGTCGGAATAGGTAATGGTTGTAGTTCTCAACAGAGACCTCAAATGTATAGCTTTTACTTTCGACAAGTAGCACACTTTGCTATATATCTTGCAATTTCTATCTTCATTTTAGTCCACCAAAATCTTTGCTTCAAATCATGGTACATCTTGTTGCTTCCCTGGATGGATAGATAACCTAGTAGCATGTGCCTCATCTAGAATTGATCGCCAGAACTTCGAGAACTTTTGGTACCACCAAAGCGATCCTTGAACCATAACACATCTTCATCATCTATGTTAAAGCATTCCGCTTTTCCATTCTTGACTTTTTCCTTGATATGGGCTATACCCTTATTTTCCTTCCGAGCGAAAGAATAACTTGATCTCGAATAGTGGCTTCAACAATTATGTTGGTCAAATTGCCCTGTTGAATTACATCTACATTCAACTTCTCCATCTCTTGACATAAGGTCAAACCCATTGTTCTTACTTTCGTGCAATTGCAATAACTTTTTGCGACTTAGAGCATCCGCAACCACATTTGCTTTTCCAGGATGATAATGCACTTCTAAGTTATAATCTTTAATCAACTCTAACCATCTTCTTTGTCGCATATTCAATTACGATTGAGTAAAGATATACTTTAAGCTCTTATGGTTCAGATATATATGGCATGTATTACCAAGTAGGTAATGCCGCCAAATCTTCAAAGAATGGACCACAAACCGCTAACTCCAAATCATGAGTCGGATAGTGCTCTTCATGTTGCTTAAGTTGCCTAGATGCATAAGCAATGACTCGGCCTTCTTGCATTAACACACATCCAATACCAATACCCGACGATCACAATAGACGCGTCAATGACTTCTCGATGTCGTTGGGCTAATATCGTGATGCGAGGGTCAACAATCTCTTCAAAGTCCGAAAAGCCTTTTCACGATCAGACGTCCAAACAAACTTGACTTGGTTCTTCAACAACTTCAAGAATGGACTTTGACACTTTAGAAAAATCTGAATAAACCGACGGTAATACCCGCCAATCCCGTAAAACTCCTAACTTCATGAACTGTGGTTGGTGGTTTCCAATCCGAACATCCTTCACTTTGCTTGGATCAACAGAAACTCCTTCCACCGACAAGACATGTCCAAGAAATTGTACTTCCTTAAGCCAAAACTCACACTTGCTGAACTTTGCATATAGTTGATGTTCTCTCAAACGAGTCGAACAATTACGAGATGTTCCGCATGTTCTTCCTTACTCTTGGAATATACTAGAATGTCATCAATAAACACCACTACGAATTTGTCTAGCTCGGGCATGAATACTTTGATTCATCAAATACATGAAATGAGTGGAGCATTGGTCAAACCAAAAGACATGACCAAATATTCATATAATCCATATCTTGTGGTAAATGCCGCTTTTGGGAATATCTTCAGGCTTTATCTTGATTTGGTGATATCCCCGACCTCAAATCTATCTTGGAGAAAACTTTGGCTCGGCCATTGATCAAAAAGCAAATCTATCCGAGGTAAGGGATACTTATTCTTGATGGTCACTTCATTCAACGGACGATAATCGACACATAACCTCAAGGTCTCATCTTTCTTTTTCACAAAAAATGCCGGACATCCCCAAGGTGATGAACTAGGTTGGATAAATCCCTTATCAATCAGTTCTTGCAACTGAGTCTTCAACTCGCTAACTCCTTAGGTGGCATCCTATAAGCTCTCCGAGAAATAGGAGCTGTTCTGTGTTTCAATTCTATGTTAAATCGGACATCTCTATCTCGGTGGTAGACCGGGTAATTCTTTAGGAAACACATCGTAAAATTCACATACTACCGGGATATCTCTAATCTCTTCGACGACGCTTGCACAAACTTTGCCCAATCGATCTTCTTAAGGTTGGAAGTTGGATAAGAAGTTGAGAAGCACTTGCAGCAAACTTACCCTTATAGTTCTATTCAAAGCATTTATAACACCTTATATGCCGATACATCCAATTCATTCCCAAAATTACATCTATATCCTCGGTCCTTTAGGATAATCATGGTAGTGGGAAAAATATGCCCACCTGTGTTTATGGGTACCGTATACCATTTCCTTAGTACACGACGCCCCCAAGCATCTCGTGTATAAAGAAATTTTCCTTTGTTGTCCCAATTGAAATTTCATACTTCACAACAAATGCTCTATTGATGAAGGAATGCGATGCGCCGAATCAAAAAGTATAATCTATAGGATGATTGGCAGCAGAAACATACCCATCATCACCGGCTCTCCTTCGTGAATTTCCCGGCTTGAATATAGAAAACCCTTCCTGTCTTCCTCTCATCTTTGCCCTTCCGAGCATTCTGATTGTGGTTCTTGTTTGGTGCTTGACCTCGTTGTTGTTGATTGGCGGGGGCCTTCCGATAATTTTGATTAGCTCGCCTAGGATATGGACATTCCCTAGAGAAATGACCAGTCCTCCCACAATTGTAACACGGATAGTTGTGACCTGTGATGTTGGAGCATTACCACTAGGAACATTGGTTGACTGTGAGCTCGGATAGGTTATAGCAGGATTTGGACATTTGATCTGTTGTCTGCTTGAAATCACAAGGACGACGATAGGAGGACGATAATGGTTTCTTCGGATGATAAATCACTCTCTGCCTCTTTTGGGTTCCACCAAAAGGTCCAGACAACACATTCTTTTTTTCTTCTTGAGCTCCTTATGTCGCCGATACTTTGCCTCTGAAGCAAGTGCAATATTTATCGCCTCATGATAAGTGATATTGGTACAGTCATCATCATTGTCTGCAGCTTTGGTATTCGGACCTCTCATGAACCATTTCTTTTCTTGGCATCCGTATTGACATGTTCGGTGCATATTGTGACAGGTGATTGAATCTTCCTACATATCGCATCATCACAGTTTGATCTCCTTGCTTCAAGGCAAGGAACTCTTCTAACTTCATAGCCATCACTCCTTCGAGGATATAATAGGCTCTAAAAGCGAAGACGAAACTCTATCCAAGTTAATGGAACACTGCAAGGGTTGCATGGCCATAAGGTTTGCATACCAAGCACCGGCTGCACCTCTAAGTTGTTTGGGCGGCAAACACCGCTTCTCAAACTCCGTGCAATGAATATAAGATCAAATTTACATTCCATGGTCCTAAGCCGGTCATCGACCTCAATGGTTCATCAACCTTAGTGAACACTTGGGGTTTTGTATCTGTGAAGTCAACATATGTAGCCTCATGCCCGTTAGGATTAAGTCCATGATTTCTATGCATCTGATTTTGATTACTTTGAGCCATCTCATGAAGCAAACGAGAATTTTCCACAGTCCACATTGACTAATGCAAATGATAGCATCACCCAAATTAATTACGGCATTGGTGGCGGGTTGGGGATATCATCATCATCTTGTGAAGTACCGTGAATATGCGATCCTCAGCGTCATTTAATGAGATCTGCTCATAACAAACCAAACTTTATTCACAAGCCTTTATTCAAAGATCCTAAAGCTTACTACAACGCATTACATCGGTGCCACTTATTTAAACACAAGACCACCTCTAAACAAGACTACTTAACTTAACTAGAAGTAATTATTTCACAACTCTACTCCTTTTTATGCGATTACATCAAACTTCAGTGCTCGGTATCCATTCCGGAATTATTACCGCCTTCATTATCACTTTCATCAATCATTACTAATTCTTCGGGATCTTCTTCTTCTTCTGATTCACTTTCATCGGCAAGGATGACACCGGGATCCAATGCATCAACTTGGGGTTCATGATTTGGATCTAGGAGATTGCTTAGCCTATGAACTTCCTCATGCTTATATGTATTATGCTCTTCTAAGTCTTCTACATAAAATTCTAACTCATGAGTTCTAACTCTAGCTACATTTTCCCTATGCTGCTTCATTCCTTCCTTCCACTGCATTTAACTAACATACGTTCATAGCCTCGTGAGTCGTGGTAAGACGCCTTAATTGTTCCTGTAATCTGCCCACCTGAATGGCGTCCATAGCCCTATCTCTAGTAGCTTGGGCTAACTCTGCAGAAATCCTCTGTATCTCCGCCTGAGGATCAGGCCTAGCGCTGCTACTGCTAGCACCATCATTCCTAGGGGCAAGTTGGTGACGAGGAACTCCTTTGGGTCCAAAGGACTTACTTGGGCGTCATCTTGGCACGAGCCATACTGAAGGAAACCAATTTAATCCAAGTAAGACCACTTGATCAAAGTCTAAAGAGCAGCTATGATGGATTACATTCCTCAAATCAGACTCATTACTCAACTCCAGACTAAGAGGTGAAGGAAGTAACGAGTGAATTATTCATGATGCATGAATCGTTCTTCTGAACAACAACATCAAAGTTTATAATGCACATAAACAACATTTATTTTTATATAGGCATAGTAAAATTACTACTCCACCACACAAGACCCTTTTAATCAAATAAGGAATGGTGAGAAAGAAATAAGATAAGTCGAAGCAATTTGGACCAAACTATCAAGTTAAATTTAGTCATCCAAATCATTTTGAAGTTTTTGTAAAACAATACAACAAAAACCTTGTAACGATCGCTCCGATACCATTCTCAGGGCGTAACCTCCTAAATTATAGGGCCCACATACACCATCCAACGTCCAACGACCTTTGACATTTATGCATATGTTACCGATAACTTAAGAAGATCTGTCGGGTGTCCTCGGAGAACCCCGAATCATCCACGATTTCCGGCGGGGATCACATTACGAGTCATTGCGAGATTACAACATTTATCCAAATATCAACACAGAGTAAATCAGCGGAAGTCTTACAATAACTTAGTTTACAAAACATTTATTTCAAACCTTACAAACTAAGTTCGATTATTATTACAAAACGTAGTAGTGGAGTGGCATTATAATATATACAAAACACACACAAATATCAATCGCCTTACCCTAAGGGCCACATTACTTATCATCAACGCCTGAACAACAATCATGCAAAGACGATCCAAAACAGATCTGCTCATGAGCCTCACACCGCAACAAGGGTCAACAAACCCCCGAAAGTACGAAAGTACTCAACAAGACTTAACCGAAATAAAAACCGATAAGACTCGTGAATGCGAGCTTAGGGATTCAAGGTATGGCTTTAGCAATAATCAAAGTTCTTTTGCTTAAAAGCATTTTAACAAAATTCTTTGTATCAATATTTAAAATCTCATCGATCATATACAAAGCTGACACGATCCGTATTAAGATCATGAAACTTCATATCCAACACTTTCTCGAACCATTCTCGAGTTCCAGTTATTAATACTACGATGATGAACAGAGAAGCGAGTCTCCATAACCGAGGAGCAACGACGATTGAATCGATTATTAACCCAAATGGGACTTCCGGACCACCACGACATATGTAGGTCCCCGACCTACATATACCAACCTACCCTTGGATCCTCTAAACAAGAACGGGTCCATACGCCACCCGAGAGCACAAAGACACCTCAAATCCGGCCACATTCCAGCCACGAGGGTACACGCTTCTCCCGCCATCTCTCCACTCCCGGTCTTGCGAGTAGCCATTCTCGTAATAGAATAGCCAAGTTAAGGCTTACCGGAGTATGTGGTTAGTACTACAAAGTCTCACCGCAAGCGGTTCACCAACGGTACGGACCTTAATCGACACAAAGGGAAAGAACCCGCTCACAAGACATTACCAGTCTTGTGGCTCACACACACCGAGTCCGCCTTTGTCTAGATTTATTACTCCACATTCCCATATCACATGCTAACATAAATAACCAAAGTTCCATTTAAAACTCGCAGGTGACGGTAATCACCCAACTCGATCGGTCTAAGCAAGAGCTAAGCATAACTAGGCATATACGATTTTAAACGGGTAACAAGGTAGATATGGAACAACAAGGTTGATAATGCAACAATTAGGTTTCCACTTGACTTCTAATCACTTAATGCGATTGAAAAGCAAAAGCGAAATCAATTTGTAAAATACAAGGTAGGGTTATATGCATCCGGGGCTTGCCTTCGTTGACGGAAAAAATCGGCTCTCGCGACGTTTCACAAGTCTTCGATCCGACCTCAACAGACAAATCAACCTCCTCCGCAACTTGATTAACTACCACGTGCTCACCTTCGTTTACTACACGTAGTAACATTGCCATGCTTAACATGATGTGGAATATGAAACATGATGCTCGATGATGGATACAAAATAAATAAATTGGATACAATTTTTCTTCGCATCAGATTACAAACCAAATTAACCAAACCATATTCAGAATCGATGTGACCACGCTTAGCACCGATCACTTTGGTGAACTCTCCGACCACTATGGTGAACTATCCGACCACTACGGTGAACTATCCGACCACTACGGTGAACTATCCGACCACTACGGTGAACTATCCGACCACTACGGTGAACTATCCGACCACTACGGTGAACTATCCGACCACTACGGTGAACTATCCGAAGCAAAGATCGTCGGTAAGGGAGAACCGGCGATCGCAGCGATCAAAATGAGTAAACAACAATCGATTTAAAGACTACAAACCGAAACGAAACCGTAAGTACACTGATTACAGACAACGGCTCACCGAAAAACTCTGGCCACGATGACACGCCCGCAGCGGTGAAGTTGCTGACCTCGAGGAAGAAAAACGTGGACAGCGAGTTCTCGGCAATTTCAGGCGATCAAGGCTAGTCGGTTGGATTCGCAAGGAAAAGACGGAACTAGGGCGGCCTTTTACCGAGATGGCAACAGCGCTAGGGAGACGATGCGAGCTTGTTGGAGCGATGACAACGACGGTGGTGAAAACAAAGGAAGAAAAACGCACGATGACGACGTCTTGGTACTTATAAGCGCGCGCAGAAGCTCAAGGAAGCCACGACGGAGCTATTTCCGTGCCAAATAGCGACATCAAAGACGGCCACGACACGCCTAGAACGCCAAGAAGGAACGACGGCAATGTAGCTTAGGCGGTGAACACTGTTCACAAAATTACAAAATTGCCATACGCCAAAAATTCACAATTTACTCTCAAATTTTTCATAACAACTCAAAAATCTCCAAAAACAAAAGTTGTTCAAAATTGAAAGTTCTACAACTTTGCTTCTATAACCATCTCCTTATTCTGTCTAGATTTTGAAATGGATTTTCAGGGTAGGATTTAAATGCTGAAAAGCGGGGTTTTCTCGAAAAATTCAAAATCCAAACAAACTTTGAATTTAAGTCAAACAATACAATTCAACACATACCACATGAATATAAACTTGTTTTAGTGTATGCATCTCAAAGTTTTCACCAAATGCCAAATGCTTTGCAATGCATATGATGACATGTCAGGTTTTAGTATTTTAAACACCCGAGGTGTTACAGAGGCACCTTTGCCGGCGCCCTCGTCCCGCCTTGCCTTGCCATTGGAACGGTCGAAGATCGCTCCGACTGCCTCCTCTCCTGAGGCATGGCTGGTGGCGATGTCCAGGAGTTCCTTGGTTGTCCGTGGGCCCTTGCTTCCTAGTTTATGGACCAAAGACTCACAGATGGTTCCGGATAGGAAGGCTCCTATCACGTTGGCATTGGCGACGTTAGGGAGCTCGTTGCACTACCGGGAGAAGCACCGGATGTACCCGCAGAGGGTTTCATCGGCCTTCTAGTGGCAGTTCTTGAGGTCCCTTCGGTTCCCAGGGTGCTTGTACGTGCCCTGGAAGTTTCCCACAAAGATCTCCCTTAAGTTCGCCCAACTCTGAATGGCGTTGGACGGTAGGTGCTCCAACCATGCTCGCGCCGAATCGGCCAAGAATGGTGGGAGATTGCGAACAATGAAATCATCATCATTCGCGCCACCGGCTTGACAAGTAAGCCGATAGTCCTCGAGCCAAAGCCCGGGGTTCGTTTCTCTAGAATATTTAGGGATGTTGGTAGGCGGTCTATACCTTGGTGGGAAAGCAGCGTTGAGGATGTGTCGGCCGAAGGCCTGAGGGCCCAACAGGCCAGGGCTCAGGCTCCGGTCCTCGCCACTGTCACAGCATCCGCCGCACTGAGGGTGGTAGCCGCGTTTGGCTCCTTCTCTTGAGTCATTGTAGGCGCGTCTACGGGCGTCGATGGTGCTGCGTGCGTCGCGGTTATGGCCGAGATGTTGAAGCGCCGGAACAGGGGTGTGCCGCCTACCGCCTGGCGGTGTCTGGTGAACCGATGTGTCCTTGGCGAGGAGCACCAAGGGCTTGCACTGGCTGGTGTCGGGCTCACATCGCTGAGACAATGAGCTTTCCGCCTGCTGCGTCGCCGCACGCTCGAGCAACGTGCGAATTTCCTGGCGCGCC
Source organism: Miscanthus lutarioriparius (assembly GCA_904845875.1). Classification (NCBI taxonomy): domain Eukaryota; kingdom Viridiplantae; phylum Streptophyta; class Magnoliopsida; order Poales; family Poaceae; genus Miscanthus; species Miscanthus lutarioriparius. The sequence continues at coordinate 16,755,916 of CAJGYO010000005.1, forward strand.
CGGTGATCCTCGGTCGTCGTAGCCTCTAGAAGGCCATGAAACAAGGCCGTCGCAGCGGCGATGTTCTGACTTGCCCGAGCAAAGTGAGGGAGGGTCCCATCATTGGTGAGGATCCTCTGGTGTACGTTACAGGCGGTGGCGTGTGCGTGCCCACCGTCTCCGCGATGCTTGATTTCCTCATCAACCTTTCGGTACTCCCGAACAAGTTGTTGTTCGGCGTCATCGATCTCCAGCTTTTGTGCTCTCAGCTGCTCCATCCTTACGTGGGATGGGGCCACCGCCTCCCCTGCGGTCCTGGCGTCAGGGTTGGCTATCAGGGTGGCCTCCCTCTCGAAGACGCTTTTGACGTGCCCCTCAGAGGTTTCTGCCATGAAGCATTCCCGGGAAGGGTGATGGCTCCTCGGTGGGGAGTTTGTGGATGGACTCCGTGTCGTGTTCAATTACCCCCACGAACTCGCTGTCCGTGAGCGGTTGAACCATGCGTAGTGCCACCAAGCGGCAAGCGGTTGCCGCAGCATTGCGAAGACCAAACGGAAGCGCTGTCGGGGCGCTCCGCACGTGGTGCTCTGGAGAGAGGTGCCCCTCTTCGGAAGGTCATGCCACATCGCCATCATTGGAGAGGGCGAGACGATGTTGGTTCTCCCTGGACTGCTGGGGTCCAAGGGAGATGCCAAGCTGGCGCCCACACTTATTGTGGTCGAGGACGATGGAGGGGAGAGATTGGATGGCGGTCTGTGCCCGTACCAACTCTCCTCCCACCGTGATGACGAAATCTAGGCTCCCAAAGCGCACGTGTGCTCCTGGGACCCAGCTGACGTTGTGGCTAGCCATCCGAGGCCTGGTTTAGAATGCACAAAGTCCCATACCTGGTGCGCCAACTGTCAGTGTTTTGAACAAGCACCGGCTAGTAAATTTATAATTATGCGCGTTAGGCCCGGATGGTGCGCTAAAGGACACAAGGTTTATACTTGTTCGGACTGAATGTCCCTACGTCCAGTCTGTTGCTGCTCGTGTTATTAGCGCTGAAAGTGGTTTGTAGTAGGGGGTACAAATGGTCGAGAGAGGGACTGGTCCTAGGTCTCTGATGGAAGGGTCAAAAGGAGGCTAAGAGCCTGACGGTGGCTTGGCTATGTATGTGAGTTGTTCGTTGAAAGTCAGTCTCCCCTTTTAGCGGGGTGCCCTGCCCCTCCTTTTATAGACCAAGGGGAGCGGGGCTTACATGGCGAGAGGAAGGATAAAAACCCCAGAGACCAAGAAGGTCCTCTAAAACGCCGGGTCTTCTTCTTCCTCTGGGCCAGCCCTCCCCCTGACATAGCCGGACGGTGTCAGAGGGGGCGCATTCATCGGGTATGCGTGTGTTGATGACGTCATGCCCTGCAAGTGGCCACGTCACATCCCGCCCCTACGGGCGGCGTGTCGGATAGGGGTGTTGGCCTGCGACACTGTGGGGGGGCGAATGGTGTGGTGCCCGTACGCCTGTCACTACAGGAACATGAGTCTCATAGCGGTGTTTATGTCAGGCTCCGTGCCCGAGGGTTGAAGGCAGCGCCCACAATACTATAGGCCAAAAAACTCGACGCCTACAGCACTGTTCGGGCTCTGTCAGGTCTGGCAGGGCCAAAAGCGCCCGTCCCGTCGTACCTCAATGGTACATGTTAGTGGCACAAGGCATGGTCCTTGCTGCCATGGTTTAACTCTAACGTCCCATCTTACCCTGTTCCTGTCATCATGGAGGGGCAGGGTGAGGGCGTCAGGTGAGGCGATGTTCAGCCCTTGTCGGCCAGACGAGCGAGGCCAGCCCTTGGTCATTGGACAGGGCGGAGCCTGCCCTCGGACATTGGGCAGGGCGGAGCTAGCTCCCAGACATTGGGCGGGGCAGAGTCTGGTCCTCAGGGGTTAGACGAGGTGGAGTTTGGCCCTTGAGGGTCGGGCGAGATAGAGTCTAGCCATCGGGGGTCAGACGAGGCGGAGTCTGGCCCTCGGGGGTCGGGTGAGGCGGAGTCTGGCCCCCAGGGGTCAGGCAAAGCGGAGCCTGGCCCTTGAGGGTCGGGCGAGGTGGAATCGATCTCCCCTGGTCTTGGGTGAGAGGCGTCGTTGCGCTCCTGTCCGATTGGAAGCTCAACGGTGTTTATTAATTCTCCCTCATTGGGTACCCCAATATTAGGTCCCCGACACCTGTCGGGGTAGCCTCCTCCCCAGAGACGCTTTCAACATGCCCCTCAAGGGTTTCTGCCATGAAGCATCCCCGGGAAGGGTGATGGCTCCCCCTGCTGGAGTCAAAGCTAGAGGATGATCCTAGCTCCTCTATGAGGAGTTTGTGGAGAGACTCCGTGTCGTGTTCGATCACCCCTACAAACTCACTGTTCGCGGGCGGCTGAACCATACGTTGTGCCATAAGGCGACCAACGGTAGCCACGGTGTTGCGGAGACTGAACAAAAATGCTATCGGGGCGCTCCATACGTGATGTTCTAGAGAGAGGAGTCCTTCTCTGGAAGGCCATGCCATGTCGTTGTCGTTGGAAAGGGCAAGGCGACGCTGGTCCACCCTGGACTGCTGGAGCCCAAGAGAGGCGCCGAGCTGGCGCCTGAGCCTCTTGTCGTCAAGGCCGATGGGGAGGAGATATTGGATGGCAGCGTGAGCCCGTACCAACTCTCCTCCCACCGTGATGATGAAATCTAGGTTCCCAAAGCGCACGTGTGCGCCTAGGACCCAGCTGATGTCATGGTTAGCCATCCATGGCCTGGTTTGGAACGCGCAAAGTCCCCTACCTGGCACGCCAACTATCAGTGTTTCAAACAAACATCGGCTAGTAAATTTATATTTATGCGCGTTAGGCCCGGATGGTGCGCTAAAGGACACAAGGTTTATACTAGTTTGGGCTGAATGTCCCTATGTACAGTCTATTGCTGCTCGTGTTATTAGCACCGAAAATGGTTCATAGTAGGGGGTACAAACGGTCGAGAGAGAGACTGGTCCCAGGTCTCTGATGGAAGGGTCAAAAGAATGCCAAGAGCCTGGTGGCGGCCTGGCTGTGTGCATGATGTGTCGCGTGTGTGTGGAACCGAACTCTCTATGAGTTCGTCTGTGTGTGAGTTGTCCGTCAAAAGTCGGTCCCCTTAGTGGGGAGCCCTGCCCTCCCTTTTATAGACCAAGGGAGGAGCAGGGGTTATAGATGGGAGAAAGAGGAAAATACCAAGGGTATAGAAGGTCCTTCGAAGGATCCGGGTCTTCCTTTTTTCCCGCACCTACCCTTCTAACATGGCAGACCGTGTCAGAAGTGGAGTGTTTGTTGATCTTCATAGGCCATGGCCTGGCCCCATTTAGCAAGTGGGTGTGTCCCATCCCATGCTGGTGGACAGTGCGGCGTGCCGGAGAGCCGAGCAGTGACCCCTCGGGGAGTAATCGGTGAAGCAACCATACGTCCATTACTGTAGATGATGTGAGTTCTGTCTTGGACCATAGCGTTCATCGTATGCCAGTGTTAGTATCCACGCCCGAGGACTGAAGGCGGCGCCTACTACACTGTGGGACAAAAGCCGGTGCCCTCAACACTATTTGGGCACTGTTATGAGGAAAAGGGCTTTAAAGCGCCCGTCCCATCATGTTCTAATGGTGCCTTCCTGCAGTCACACAGGGCATGGCCCCTGACATCTTCGTTGACTCGTACGCCTGGTCGTACCCCGTGTTTCATCTTTAGGAAGGATCAGAGTGTAGTCGCGGGGCAAGGCGGAGCTAGACCTTAGTCGTCGAGTGAGGTCGAACTCGCCCTCGGGCGTCGGGCGAGGCGGAGTCTTGCTTTTAGCCGTCGGGCGAGGTGAAGCCTGGCCTCGGACATCGGGTGAGGCAGGGCCCTATAACACCTCGATGTTAAGCATGCATTAACATTTTGCAAATTATGAGCATAATCCTTATTATGCATTCATAAGCATGACATGAAATATGGAATTAAAACATACTAATGAAACATGTATGTTGCATAGTTTTGTTTTAATAGATTGGATGCTATGTTTGTTTTGCCATGTGTGTACCTTGGTTGATCACTTAGACCAATTAGAAGTAACTAAGATGCAATTTGGAGCAAGGTGTATATTCAAAGTTTTCTTAAATTTTGCTTTTAAAAATAATCTTCTAAAATTGGGTTTTTGATTTAAATTAACTTTAAATCTGTAGTTCAAAATCTAATTGGATTTTGGCCTTACTCTTTTTGGCAAAGTTGTAGAGTACTTTTTGCTGAACAACTTTCATTTTTACACTAGCTTGTGAAAATGCTTTTAAAATGGCTCAAAATGGAATTTTAGTTTTGTTTATTTAAGAAATAAAAATAAAATCATTTTTATTTTCCTTAGCGGGCCGCCGCTTCCCTTTCGGCCCAGTTCGCAGAACCGGCCCGGCCTGCCTCGCACCTCACCCGCGCCCGCCGCGTGGAAGCCGCTCACCGGCGGCAAGGGGTGGTGCCCGCTCCGACCGGCCGTGCTCCGCCTTCAAGGCTATCCGACCGCGCGCACGCCACCCCACTCCACACTCCATCCTGTCTCCTCCTCCTTCCTCTCCATTTCAAAGTTCCATGGGAGCTCTCACCACCGAGCGCCGCCGCTGCTCCGCCAGTGACGTGCCCCTCCACCCACGCCTCTTTCTTCGACTCCTCTAGTCAACAGCTTCGCCTCGTCAAGCTCCCTCGTTTGCACCCGTGTGCGGCTGCCGTCATCGAGGTGAGAGGCTGTAGTGGCCGGTCTTCTTCTCCGCTCCGCCATGGCCGAGCTCGCCGGAGCTCGTGCCCGCGTAGGTGACCCGCTCCACCTCCTCTTTTGCCCTTTTCCTCAAGTGCTTTGGCTTCTCTTTGGCACCGCAAGGCGTATTCGCCCCTCGCCTAGGCTTGCCGCGGCCACGAACGGCGGTGAGGCCGCCATGCAGCTCCACCGCTCGTCAGCGTAGCTCACCATGGTGGATAGCGCCTATCCGCACTGCCCTTTTCTAGCTTGCCGAGCTCGCGCAGCGAAAAGGAGTCCGTTGGTGCCGGTGGCACCACCGGAAGGCTCGCCGCCGGTGAGCTCCAGCCGGCGGAGCCTCTTCCCCTGCTTCCGTGCGGCTGACCGATGGGACCCGGTCGGCTCTCGGGGCCTAGTTGCAGCGGCTGGGTTCGGATCTGGGTGTACGGAGCTAGGTGCCCATAGCATTTTAGATCCGGTTTTAAAGAAAAGGATTTCTAAAACGATTTCAAAAATTGATTAAAAAGCTTGTAAAATGTATATCTCGAGTTATATTGCTCTAAAATTGATGAAACAAATTGTTCTAGGTTTCTTGTGATTAGATCTATCTGTTAAAAATATTGCATGTCAAATTTGTGATACTTTTCTGTGTAGCTTTATTTAAATTGAATAAATGCAGATTTCTTAGAAAATGTCTAATAAATATAATATACATCAAAAAAATATGGTTCCAGTTTTGTTAATCTCCTTTAGTGATGTACTTTGTAGGAAAAATATAAGTCATGCAGGTTCTGTAGAGAAATATTGAGGTGTAGTTCAAGTGCCGTTAATTGATGATTTTTATTATTTTAATAGAGAGCAAAAATTGTATAAAGCATGTGTATGATAATTTTTGTTCATTTACTGTTTACTTTGTAGAACATAGGAAAAATACCAAATCTGTTGTTTGACACTTTTCATAGTACAAAGTATTTTCATGCTCATATTTATGCCATAGCTTGTCATTTTGTGTAGGCTATTTTACTTATCCAAATGCCATGAAAATTTTATGGTAGTCTACTTAGAGTAGTACTATACTACTGTAATTTTCTTAGATTTTTATGAGCACCAAAAATATATGTTGCTGTTGTAGCCCTAGTTTAAAATGAAATAAAATAATCTTCTTTAATGCATGTTTAGTTAATAATGTTTGCTTTGGTGTATCTTTGAAGCATCTTAACTTGCTGTGGTGACTTGGCATGTTAGTACGGTGGTTGTAGTAGTAGTATAGTAGTACATATTCTTGGATGATGTTGGCTACCTTGTAGAAGAGCTTTACTTCTACTATGTCCAATAAAGTTAAATATGTTCATCTACATTCCATGCATCCTGATCATTACATGTCATCTCTCCGATGCACCTATGCATGAGCACTTATGCATCTACATCATACAAAATCGTAGGAGGAGTTGCTAGTAGCAATTCAGGAAGAGCAGACCGGGATAGATCCACAAGAAGTCCAGGCACAGGAGGTGCCAGAGGAAGAGGAGCAAGGAGAGGACTTGCCCGAGTGCGTGGATCATCAACCTAGTTCGTTCGAACGAGGCAAGCCCCGAGCATTCTAAGTCTCATAATTTACAAAAACAATTCTTTCTATATATATGAGTTATATATTGTTGCATTAAGTTGTAGGAGTTGATTGAAACCGTTGATGCGTTTATTACTATCCTTGCCTACCTTTTTACCTTTTACCCTGTTAGGTCAGGATCGAATAACTGCTTAGCCTTGGTTAGACCGGTAGCAATCGATGATATCTGGTTACCTACATTATAGGTGGTTACTGGAAGAATTTAGCTATGGAAAGAATGATATCCTGGAATTAACCATGTGTGATGGATAATTGGAGACCGGACGGAAAAGTTGGAGGCAACCAGACAGGGTTCTGGGGTGCTGTTAGTTTCCGTCTGTGTCGATTAAGGACCGATCGTTGCTCGTCCCTCTTGCCATGTTGAACGCATGCCTCACATTTAGCTGGCCGAATAAAGTACCTTTCGACCACGAAGCTAGTGGCACTATTCGGGTTGGGATCTACACGAGTGCGCGTATTGGTGCTGATGGGGGTATGACAGGGACGCGAAGAGTGAGCCCAAGGACAGGTGCGCCCTGATTCCTGGCAGTTGGGCGGTCCCTGGGTACTGCGGCTCTAGATTGTCCTACGGCTATCTAAATAGTGTCCTTGGTGATCTAAGCTACCCTAGCAGGGGAAGCATGGTTTGTGTGAGGAATAAATCACCAGCTGGTTAGGAATCGATTCGAATCGCCATCGCTCCTGGATAGTGAGCACTTGACTCGAGCTACGGCATCGTAGTAATTATTATGGAACAATGATGGTTATCTGGATGGAATGGGATATGCTAAATCTAAATTGGTAACTAGATGTTATTGGTTAATCAAGTGATTGCTATAGTACATGTGCTTACCTAGATGGATAGGTCCTAATAAAGATGATGCAAAGTATTTAAAATGATGTATTCATGATACCTTATGCTTTTCGCAAACAAGTCAGCTAGCCCACTAAAGAAAGCCTTGCATAATCCTTGGTGTCACTTTATTTTGGTTTAAGACGGGTAAGTCTAGCTGAGTACCTTCTCGTACTCAGGGCGTTGTTCCCATTGTTGTTGCAGATGGTCAAATGTACTACGGCTATTGCATTAACTGCCTGTACCCGGCGATGGGTGACAACTAGGACCAAGGGCAATGGTCACTCCGTATTTCTCATCTGATGCTTTTGTTGGAGATGACTACCTACTGGCATTGTATCTGAACTAAAAGTGTGTGTGTGGCTTTAAAACTATTTGCTTCCGCTACTTCAGTTTGAACTTGGGTTGTAATAACTTTATATTCTAAACTCTGATGTATCGAACTGTGATTCCGAACTTTATGTAATGTGTGACGGTACTTGCTAAACTTATACGATCTTGGTTTGTATGTCGATTGGTTTGAAATCCTTCGTGGTTTCACGGACTACCGGGTTATACGGGCTTAAGTTTGCTAAATTATCTGCTTCGGCGGAAGATTTCCTTACTTAATCTCGTATAATTGGTCGGTTCTGTTATAGGCCCACCCTCAGCCCTCGGGCGAGGCGGGCCCCACCCTCAGCCCTCAGGCGAGGCGGACCCCAGCCCCCAGCCGTCGGGTGAGGCAAAGCTGGCCCTTAGTCGTCGGGTGAGGCGAAGCTGGCCCACGGGCCTCGGGCGAGGCGGAGCCGGCCCTCAGCCGTCGGGTGAGGCGGAGCTGGCCCACGGGCGTCGGGCGAGGCGGAACTAAACTCCCATCATTTTGGCAAGAAGTGTAGTAGTGATCTTGTCTGTCCGGGAGTGTTTAATGTTCAATGGTTATTAGTTCCACCTCCTTGGGTACCCCCGATATTAGGTCCCCGACACCTCTCCTTCGAGTAACCAAGGTAAAAGTTGATTGACATACATACATACTTTGCTAAGGACATGTCTAGTGCATCTAGTCATTCCTCACATTCAATAGGCTCATTCATGAAAATCAAATGAATTTGATGCTTGTATGGTACCACTATTGTTTCTATCCTTGACTTGATCTAGTGGTAGCATATGACATGTTGTGGGCCTATGAACCTAGTGTTTGATCTAGAAAATGAGCTATAAGTGTTTAACTCAACATGGTCAAGATAACCCTTGAAATGAGATGTGAAGAAGCTTGTCTTTGGATCAAACCGAGTCAAATATCTTTGGCAAGTGTTCTAGATTGGACCAAAATTGGGAAAATGATCCTCACCCCTTGATTGACATTGATAATCTTAATCTATCAAAAATTGAACCTCTATGGTCATTAATGACAAAGGGGGAGAAGTAATTGTAGGATCTTTGGTTAGCCTAGATGGGGGTTAATAGGCCTGTCAAAACAAACACTCAAACTTTCATCAAATTCAACCTGCGGCACTGCCGCTCTGACCTCGCGGCACTACGTGGCCAGAACAGCGGCACTACCGCACCTGCAGACAACTTCGAGTCACAGTTCAAAATCAGTAAATGTAAACTTGAATCGGAGAAATTTCTTAGCTTCCTGTAGGTATGAGATTCACAGATCGAGAGCTAGAAGTGGTAGGAACACAACACACAAGTAGATCGACCACAAACCCTAGAAATCACCTCAACAACAATATGAAATGCAAATTATGTAAATCAAGCACAAGGTGACATGATGATTTAACCCGTAATTCAGCTCACCACCAAGGCTTGCCTATGTCCACGTTGTTGAGGTTAGCCACTAAGGCTTAGGGCTTTACAAACCTTCCTCGTTCTCAAGTCAAGAGACTCAACTCTTGAGATGAGGGGTGAGTTTACTAGCTTCAAGAGGTGGTTACAAACCTCCCGGGGCTGCCACACAAGTTGGCAAGCTCCACAGACGATGCTCTAGCTGGCTAGGAGCAAAGCTCCAAGAGTAATAAACATAACCGCCAGCCAAAACGTGAACCAAGTGCTTTTTGTGTTGGGGGATCAAAGGATCTGCTCTCTAAATGTGTTTGGGACCTTTTTCTCTCAAGGATTGATGGGGAAATCAAGGGAGAATGCTTGGGAGCTCAAGGTCACCAATGAAGAAGGGAGAGAAGGACACTCTTCTATTCTTAGATGAGCTGAATGAGTGGGAAAGAGAAGAGAGACGTTGAAGAGGAAGCGGAAAGGTATAAGTACCCCCTAGCCCCAACGGTCACTTAAGTCGCGATAGTGTCGTGGCTCAAGTGCGGCAGTGCCTCTCTCCAGGTGTGGCACTACTGCACCAGGCAAGACAGTAAGGGTAAGAGTGAAGTGTTGGTTGTCTTGGCTGAGTAACTGAGGGTATATGTGTAAGATTGAGCACTTGATAGCACATGTTAGCTTAAGCATTGTGCCCCACTTTAGAGTATGACTTTTCTTATACTCAAATTCAAATATATAAAAGAATTTAAACCTCCTTTGAGTTTAAAGCCATTAACATTTGTAATTGGGGGATCCTCCATTTTGTATAACATCCTCGAATATAGATTTCCTACTTGTCATTTCGATAAATCTCATTAGTTCTCTAATTACGTGGTCATTATCACCAAAACCCACAATTAGGGATTGATTGCACTTTCAATCTCCCCCTTTTTGGTGATTGATGACAACCCAATTAGAGCTTACAAAAGATATGAAATGAATACTGAGATTTTCGAGCCATGGGTGTAGAAACTCCCCTAAATATGTGAATAGAGAATTAAATTCTCAAATTGACATAGGATGCCAAAATTCACATTTTAGTGAAAGTGATGGGACTCCCCATACATCCATGCTCCTATGGGGTGCTGCATACTGTGTCAGGTATGTAAATGTGATGCAAATGACAGTTCATGCACAATAAGTTTTGTTGTAACAGCTAGGTGCGGCACTGCCGCACTTGCTGTAATAGCACAGATAAGAACATGCACCACACAACATGTAATACATATAAAGATATACATTCTAGCACAATTTTATCACCAGCTACAGCACAGATTAATTCATGTCCATATCCCACACATATAAAGTACTTAGGTAGCATTATTACATAAATAGAGTTTTGAATCGTGTCTCAAACTCTCAACCTAACGAAGTCTACTATAAATGGATAAGAACATGAAGCTCCAGCTGCAGCAGCCTCCTCTCCATGATGACAAAAAAGTTGTTGACCCCTCTAATTTTCTCCTCCTTTGGCATAAAGCACCAAAAAGAGAAGAAAAGAAGAAAGACCAACACTCACCCCTCATCTTCTTGGATGGTGTCCCAATCGACATCATCCGCACCAGTAGCTCCACTAGCACCTGCAACATCCTCCTCACTGCCATCATCAACATTGTCGGAGGAGGAGGAAGAGGACACCATTGCGCTCCCTTGGCGATGGGTGGTAGAAGTGTGACGCTCACGCCTAGTGCTTCTCCTCATGGACTGTAAGGTGGAGCTCCACTTCGTGTGAGGGGCAAGCTCCGGCTGCTCCTGCTGCTCCTCCTCCTCCTCAGCCTCTGAATCTGTGTCAGAGAGGCTAGAGAGGTTGTCAAACCTTGGCGGTGATTGTACTGGAGAAAGAGGTGGCAGCCCTGCACGCTCTCTAGCCTCTTGGTTAGCTTCATGGTTTTCCAATCGGTCGTCATATGCAGTCCTCGCTGCATAGGTGCAAGTGGTGAAAATGGCCTTAATCCATCTCCCAAACTTCTCCATCTTCTTTTCCTTGCGAGGCCTAGAGCAAGATGACTCAGGCATGTCCTCAACTGATGGAGAGCGTCTCACTGCCCTGCTAGCACCTGAGGCTTGGGTCTTCTCAATCTTGTAGACGGTGTGGAGACCATCTTTATCAAACCTGTAACCAGTGACCCTCTCAATCATGAACATGAGATAGGGGGCATAGGGTATCCTCTTTCTCCCATCCTCCATGGCATTTCTTAGCTCACGCCACATGAAGCGAGGGGCATTGAACCTGTCACCTCTAGGAGCAAAACTAGCAAGCACATTCCTCACATAGCCATTAAGATCTGAAGCTGCTCCATCCTTGGGATTTATTGTGTGCCTGATCAGATTGTTCAGAATGTAGTAGTAGCTCTTCAAGCCACTGACCTTACCATCTGCACTTCTCCTGTCAATCCATATATATGCAATGTCGCGGATCTCAGCTCTAGCCTCATCATGAATATAAGTGAAGCCTCGCACCTCCTCTCCAAAACCAAGGATACAACTGAAAGTCACAAAATCAATCCTATAATGTCGTCCCTCAATCATCCAGTGAATCTCATCAGTGTAGATGTCATAGAAGAAGGTGGCATGAAACTGAGCTAGCACTTTCTCATTCCAATTGTATCGGAAGCTCATGATATTAGTGAGGCCAAACAGCTCACAAGCCTTGATCACTTTGTTGAACTCAGGCTCATTCTTCCCCTTTATCTCCTCCTAGTCAACATACTGCATCTTGACAATCTTTGACTTTTTAGAGTTAAAAATCACTGAGGCATAAAAGTTGGAATGAAACTCATTCCAAAACCTGTAGTCCACCTCCAAATCCTTTGGCTACTCATAAGGATTGTTCTCACGTGCTTCTTCCACCATCTTTAGCTTTCCTGCATAGTTGAGCACGGGATGAGCACGTGTGTCAACAGGACGCCTTATGATCACTTCCTTAGAATACTCTCTAATGTAACATCTGTCAAACTCCTCAAGGTAAGGTAGAGTATCTGGACAAGCACCTAGAGGAATAGTGCAGCCAACCTTCTCTAGGTTCTCATCCTCCTAGATCAACCGATCCCTTCTCTCCCTATCACTAGCATCCCCTCTGCCTACTGCACTACTGCTGCCCCCTGTGGTTCTGCCATGACCATGACAAGGCATTTCCTTGTCACGAGGCTTGGTCATCTTCCTCTTCCCCCTCCGATCATCTTCACCTCCAGAGGCCATCTACGCAAAAATATAGACCAAAATGAGAAATTATACAAATGGAGAGTAGAAGTTACCCTATAAAGCAAGTTTAAGTACTCAAGAAGAGTCAATGTGCAAGCGAGGGAAGCAGCTGATGTGGTACTGCCCCAGACGTGTGGCACTACCGCGCCTAGGAGTGGCACTGCCGCACCAGCTGTTTCACCAAGACTGCATTTTGCATCTTCTTATCTACTAAACTTACTTCATAATTTAACTCCCAACCCACTATACAATCTCAGCAAGCATAAACATGTCTATGTCATTGATTCATCTAGATATGATTGAGAGAAAGCCTAATAATCATGAATCTTAGCATTGGGAGCTGAGTGAAATAGATAAAGTGAGTCAACCATTGAACCAAGAGATTAGCACTGCCAGCTTTGCCACAGAGGTGTGGCACTACCGCGCTGAGGGTGCGGCACTGCCGCAATAGTTAATTTGGCTCCAAGGTTGAATCATAATTTCTACTTCAATTAATCCTCAAAGCACCATCCAAACTACTATCTACATTCCAATCAACCATCCAAGACAAGTAGAATCAACACATTGCATAGATCGGGAAGGATTAGGGTTTCACCTTTGATTCATGCGGATTGAGGAGGAAAGAGATGAAATGGCTCCACCCAAGAGCTTCAGCAGCCACCGGTGATGCTTGAGGGAACCAGTGGACGACGTGCGGCACTATCGGATGGCGGCGCAGCAGTAGGGCGACGGCGTGGTGGCGGCTGGGCACATGAAAGAGAAGGGAGAGAGAGGCGGTGGCGTCGGGTGAATGAGGAGAGGGTTACCCTAGGGCTAGAAGAAAAGAGTAGAGTAAATGGGCCCCCACGGTAACTGTTGTCGTGGGCTGAATTTTGATTGAAATTCAAAGTGCGGCACTGCCCCAAGGAAGGCGTGGCATAGCCACACTCCTCAGACCAGCAAGATTTAGCTACTAACTAAATAGCTCTATATATATAGGATATGGACACATATCTCAAGCATACTATGATCAGCATCAAATAATCAATACAAACAACGATCATAATGCACTTGTTTCTTATGATAAATCATTTTGAAGCACAATATTTAAACATTTCCAATTCATTTCTCCTATCCACGCAAGTTCAACAATTAAGGTGTGCTATAGTTCAAAACATGTTACAAGAATCATGTATATTTAGCTCACTATGCAAAGCACAAAACCTTAACTCATCGAGAGGCTTAGTGAAGATATCGGCTAGTTGCTTTTCGGTGCTCACATGGTGAATTTCGATATCTCCTTTGGTTTCGTGGTCTCTCAAGAAATGATGTCGGATGTCTATGTGCTTAGTTCTTGAGTGGCTTATGGGATTATTAGCGAGCTTTATGGCACTTTCATTGTTACATAAGAGTGGGATTTTTGTGAAGTGACATCCGAAATCTTGAAGGGTTTGCCTCATCCAAAGTAGTTGAGCACAACATGCACTGGCTGCAACATACTTGGCTTTGGCGGTGGAAAGAGCTACACAATTTTGCTTCTTAGAACTCTAAGACACTAGAGACCGTCCAAGGAACTGACATGTCCCCAAGATGCTTTTTCGATCTACTTTGCAACTGGCGTAATCGGAATCCGAATACCTAAGTAGATCAAACTTAGAGCCCTTAGGATACCACAAGCCAAGGTTATGAGTGTGTACTAAATATCTCAAGATTCTCTTAACGGCCACTAAGTGGCACTCTTTTCGGTTAGCTTGAAATCTAGCACACATGCACACACTAAGCATAATATCGGGCCTAGATGTGCACAAATAAAGTAGAGAGCTTTTGGTGTTTCGAACAAACACCGGCGAGTAAATTTATAATTGATGCGCGTTAGGCCCGGATGGTGCGCTAAAGGACACAAGGGTTATACTGGTTCGGGCTGAATGTCCCTATGTCCAGTCTATTGCTGCTCGTATTATTAGCACCGAATGAGGTTCGTAGTAGGGGGTACAAACGGTTGGGAGAGGGAGAGACCCCAAGTCCCTGATGGAGTGATTGGAAGGACGCCAAGAGCTCCGTTGGCGCTTGGCCGTGTGGTGCGTGTGTGTGCGCTAACCTGTTCAGAATCGGTCCCTTAGTGGGGAGCCCGGCCTCCCTTTTTATAGATCAAGGGGAAGCAGGGTTTTTTACAGACGGGGAAGAAGAAAACACTAAGAGCATAGAAGGTCCTTCGAGGAACCTGGTTCTTCCTTCTTCCCCACGCCTGATCTGCCCATCATGGCAGATCGTGTCAGGATTGAGGCGATTGTGGACCGTCGTGGGCCACGCCACGGCCACTGTTTAGCAAGTGGGTACGTCCCATCCCGCCCCTGCGGGCGGCGTGTCGGATAGGATTTGCCAAGCCCCAACCCCGTGGGGGTCGGGAGGCGCGGTGACTGTTGGTTTGCCCTTGGAATGTAGTGGTTGTCGTATGTCTGCGTCGGGTTCTTCGTCTGGAGGCTGAGGGCGGCGCCTACAACACTGTAGGATGGAGAGCAGGCGCCCACAACACTGTTTAGGCTCTGCCACGCCCGGAGGGGTCCAAGCGCTCGCCTGGTCACATCCTGACGGTACTTCCCTACAGGGGTGCAGGGCATGGCGTCTAACGCTGCGGTTAACCCGAACGTCTTGTCTTACCCTACAATCGTCATCATGACGGTACAGGGCACAGTTTGTCAGGTGAGACTGGGCCAGCCTCTGGATATCGGGTGAGGCGAGATTCGTCATTGGCTGTTTGGATGAGGTAAAAACCTAGTTTTTACCCGTCGGGCGAAGCGGAGTCGTCCCCCGGCCGTCGAACGGGGCCGAGCCCAGCCCTCGGGGGTTGAGCGAGGTGGTGCGCATCCCCTAGGGGTCGGGTGAAGCCGAGCCCAGCCGTCGAGCGAGGCGGAGTCGCCCTCCAGCCGTTGGGCGAAGCGGAGTCGTCCCCCGGCCGTTGAACGGAGCCGAGCCCAGCCCTCGGGGGTTGAGCGAGGTGGAGCACACCCCCTGGGGGTCGGGTGAAGCCGAGCCCAGCCGTCGGGCGAGGTGGAGTCGCCCTCAAGCCGTCGGGCGAGGCGGAGTCACCCTTCAGCCATCGGGCGAGGTAGAGCGGGTCCCAAGGGCACATGGGTGCTCGGGCGAGGCAGAACAAGACTTCCATTTGGTCGGGCAAGAGATGTAACAGCGCTTTCGGGAGTTTTTACCGTTCGATGGTTCATTGATTCCTCCTCTTTGGGGTACCCCGGTATTAGGTCCCCGACAGTAGTCCCCGAGCCCTTGGGTGATTCGGGTTGAATCATCCGGGGGTTTCTTCGATCTCGTCGGAGTTACCTTTCCAGAGGGTGCGTGCGAGCGCAACCGGTGGGTGTAGTCCCCGAGCCCTTGCGTGGGCCCTCCGCGGGTAAGATCGTAAGATTTAGGTTTTCTTGTTAGCTGGATCATGGCATCCCGTTCGCGGGGATTTTATTCAAGACTTGCCTAACTGGGGCTTGACCGTGGATTGAGACCTCAGTAATGCTTACACCCTTGATTTTGGGTCGTTCGTGGACCCGTCCTTGGTTGGGCCAGCCTCCTCTGGGCCCTAGGTGGGCCAAAGAGAGAGAACAAATCTTTATGACCCGTGCCTCCTCGGGTGGGAAGAGAGTCCGGATTCGCCTGGGGAAGTCGAGTCGTCCGCCGTGGTTTATGGTGGGAGAAGATAGGAACTGCGGGCGCGTGTCCCGCGGCGTGACGGGACGGCGCGCGCGTGGCAGGCCCAGAGATCGAGGCGGGCGGTTGCCCTTCTCGCACCCGTCGCCCCTATAAAACCACGGGGTTCGCCCCCGGGGTCCTGTACCTCGCCCTCTCATCTTCGCGTCTAGGATCTCCATCGCTAGTTCGCCTTCAGCCTCCTGCTCCCCCGCCGCCGTCGTCGAGCTCGAGCCCCCCTTTCTCCCAATCGCCTCGATGGAGTTGTGGGGTAAATCCGGCATCACCCCCCGACATTTGGAGGGCCTTGTCCTTCGCGGCCTTCTCTGTCCGCTGTCCGCCATCCAGGAGTGGCTGCTGCCTGGTGACGAGGCTGAGCCGGCGCCACCCGAAGGGTATGTTGTGTCTTTCACCGTTTTCCATGAGCGGGGTTTTGCCATACCTACGCATAGATTCCTTCGGGGGCTGTTGGATTATTATGATGTGGAGCTGCAGCATCTAACTCCCAATGGGGTTCAACATATGGCGGCATTTGTTGCCCTGTGCGAGGGTTTCCTGGGGATCGAACCCCACTTTGATTTGTGGTGATACTTCTTCACCATCAGTTTGTCGAAGAGGTGGGTCGGGGGGAAGGAGGTGAATGTGCCGATGGGATGTGCCAGCATTCATCTGCGCCATACCCGATCGAGGGATTACCCGCTCATGCGTCTGGCGACCTCGAACAAGGGATGGCACTCGCAGTGGTTTTACGTCAGGGATGACCCGAGTGCTACCCTGCCTAAGTACACCGGGTGCTTGATCGAAGAGGCTCTGGGGTCGTGGACTTGGGGCGTCCAGCTTAAAGACAAGAAGCACCTTGCCGACCTTCTTGCCGGTCTCCAAGCTCTAAAGGAACGAGGTGTAAAGGGGGCGGGGATCATTGGCGCCTACCACATGAAGAGGGTGGCGCCACTGATGGCACGCGCGCTTCCCCTGTATCGAATGATGCCTGGGATGTCGTTCGAGGGGACGGTACTTGTTGATGAGGCGCTCCCTTATTCCGAAGTGGCGCAGCGCATTAAGGAGGCGATGGAGCCGACGAAGGATTCTGCTGGTGACGTCCTAGACATTGTGTATCCGGTGCCCGGACATCCCCCAATGCGGCCGGAACCTGGGTACTTTGAATTTGTAAGCCTTATCTCCCCGTGACTTTCCTTTTTCCTGAATCCCCCTAGTTTTGATATTTGTTTTTGTGATGTTGGGACCAGCCGAGGAGGCTAGCCTTTAAAGACAGTCTGGTTCCGCTGCCGAAGAATAAGGCCCTGGCGGCGGGGAATCGCCTTGCGATTGAACTGGATAAGAAGACAAGGGAGCAGAAGAAGAAGGAGATGCGACGGAAGCAAGAAGCACGGGATCGAGGGGAAGACGTGAGCAGCGATAATGATGATGATGACGACGACGACGGCGAGGTAGCCGTTAGCGTGGATTAGGACATCCTGGAGGATGAGGGCACGCTGACAGATGCCCACCCATCCACGCAGGGACCCTTCGCGTTCCACGTGGAGGGAAGCGAGTTGGTGGAAGCCGGGGAGTCTGCCGCTTCGCACGGCGTTCTGGGCGAGGATCGGTGGATGGAGGAAGGCGGGCCTGCCACCGCCGACCCTGTGGTCATGGTGGAGAGGAGCGGCTCTGGTGCCGTGCCCCCTGCGGTAAGGGAGACGAGCCCCCCTACCTTGGAGCAGGGGGCAGGCTCGAAAGGCCCCGTCCAGACGAGTTGGGGCAAGGTCCTGGGGTTTGTCCCCAAAGCGCTCCCGACGGCCGAAGGCGTCCGCGTAAGCCACTGATTCCCTCATTTTTTCATCCTTTTACCTTTCTATTTTGACCTGACGCCTCTTACCTTTGTGTAGGTTTTTGCGGATGGGCCACTCCCTGGGGCTGGCGCCCAAGAAGAGTCTCGCCATTCAGGCGGGACGGATGGTGCTGCCCAACGTCGCCCCTGTTTCGGGCAGGAACGGCGTCGATGTCGAGGCCGTGCTGGCTGATTCGATGGCACCTATGGTGGAGCCTGCGCCCTCGGCGGTTGTCGAGCCGGCGGTATCTTCCGAGACGGGTGTGGTACAGCCGGCCATGGGCCCGACACCGCCGGCGGAGGTGGTGTTGGGGGGAGGAGCAGAGCTCGCGCCACCGAAGATCCAAGTGGAGATGGCCACAACCACTCCAAGCCCGGTGGGGCTGGACGTTGCTGCGTTGGCGTCCGAGGGGATGGAGCAGTCGGTGCCACCGGCGGCCCCGGTAGTAGTGGATGAGGCGGGCCGGATAGAGGTGGACACCGCCGGAGGGTCGTCGGGCGTCGTGGCGGTGGCGCATAGGACCAGGAGGGAGCCGCCCCCGGCCCCCTTGTCGGGAGGCGTGCGCTCCCCTGCATGGGGGGAGCCACCACTCCAGTGGATGTCCCCTCGGGATCCCTCGTTGGTTGCCCTCTCGCTTAACGATCATGTCGAGAGCATGGAGCGGGAGAGCCTTGACTTCGGGATCTCAAGCATGATGGAGGCTCTGAACCAGGCCGGAGAAGTCTTCTGCGGGGGTCTTTGTTCCCACGACCCGGGTATCGGCTTGATCTTCCTCGTTGTTTTCTTCTTTCTTCATATGTTTTTGTGTTTTTCAAACTTCTGATATTGGTTTCCTTTTGCAGATTATCACTGCTCGTAGCCGGGATAAATCCCGTTTCCTCCATGAGCAAAAGGTGGAGTGGGACCGCCTTAGCGAAGAGGCCCAGCTGCAAGCAGATATGGCCGTGCAGCTTGCTGCCGCCCTAGAGTGGGAGGCCGAGGCGTGTCGGGATGCAGAGGAGATTCACGGGATGTTCGAGGACCTGAAGGCGAGGTCGAAGCTTGAAGAGGAAGAAGCCGCCAGAATTCTGAAGGAGCGGGACGAGCTGCTCGAGAAGGATGCTCAGGCCAGTAGGCGGGCTGTCGAGGCCCAGAACAAGCTGAGACGGAGCGGAACCTCAGGTAGAAGGCCGAGAGCGAGGCCGTGGCCCTTCAGAAGAAGGTGGATGAGGACGCTATGCTGATCGATCGTCTACGCGGGGAGCGAGACGAGGCGCGTCAGTCCGAGGAGAGATTTCACTCAGAGGGCAGCGCGGCTCGCGAGGAGCGTGACCGGGTCATCAGGGAGCGCGACGAGGCACGCCGGGTGGCGGACTCCCTTCGTGTGGATCTCGAAACCGCGATGACCCGGAAGCAGGCTGCCGAGAATGTCTCTGCCGAACTAAAAAGGGAGCTCGCCCAGGTGCGAGGGGTGCTTCAGGCTGAAAGCGATGGGCATGACCTTCTGTAGATCGCCGTTGGGGAAGTCCTTGATGCCCTGCAGGTGGTGGAGCCGGTGGAGACCAGCCCGCTCGCGGCCCGTGTTGCGGGTATCACGGCGCGAGTGAGCCAACTTGAGGAAAATGCTTTTTGCGCTGGGATCACCCAAGCCTTTACCGTCACCCATTCTCATTATGATAAGGAGATTAACCTGAAGGTGATGAGCCAAGGCTTCGTGCCTGTTTATGAAGATCCTGAGCTGGACGAGATGGAGAAGGCGGTGGCGCCTTTTGCGCGGGACCTGGCGGACAGATTGAAAGGGATGGCTCTTCCTTCGCGGAAGTAGTTAGTTAAATAAATTTGATGAGTAGTTATATGTAATATGCGAACTTAATGTCGGTACTGTCGTGTTCAGAAATAGTTTTATGATTTTGCTTCGTGATTTCGTTTTGTTTGATCTTACCTTCTTTCCTTTTGGCAAAAAAGAGACTTATTTCGGTAAGAGAGAGGAGGTATTCGTACCTTTACCAGCCCCTGAGTGAGATCTGACCCCTTGTTTTTGTGGGGGTCGGATGTAACTGGAGACGGGGCGGCTCGTTTTGTGGTGTTCGTTCCGCCCATCTTTCTTCACGTTTGGAGGGATTGGGGCGGCGTTATTTGCCTCGGTGGCTCAAATGACGTGCCCGATGAGCTTACTAACGGGGGTGTTCGGACAAAAAAACCTGGTCCGGCTGCTTTGCGGCAAAGCCCCCGGTGGGGTTTCGTTACCCCTTGGCCTGCCTTCCAACAGATTCCCCCTCTGACGGGGATCCTATGGGCTCGGCAGGGGGTTTGGGTCAAACTTTTTAGAAGGTTGAGATGACCCTGTCCGCCTTAATGCGGGATGGGCGAAGGCCGTTTGAGGCTCATCTATGTTTTCTCCCCTGGCTCTTGTTTGACGCGAGGCGGCCTCGAGCCCTTCGCGGGCCGGCCTACGAACCTCGGTCTCTCGATGTCGGATAGGGGTCTAATAGGGGTTGGCCATGTTTTGTGCGTTACCCCATCCTTGGTTTTCGCAACTAGAGGGGTTGAGTTGACGACACTTGCCTCGACGGCTCGAGTGTCGCGCTCAATGAGCTCGCTAACGGGTACATTCGTGTGAAATCCGGGTCCATCATTTGCTGATGGGGTCGGTAGAGCCTGCTGGTGGCATTTCACTTTTTTCCAAACCCGCCTCCCGGCAGATGCCTGAGCCATTTCGATGGGCTCAGGGGGCCCATTGGCCTCTCCTCGGTGGAGATTCTGTGGGTTTGGCTCGGGGTTAGATTCGAACGAGAAAAGGTCGAGACGCCCCTGTCTGCTTCTGAGCGGGGTCGGGCAGGGCCACTGGGGCTCGTCTCAGTTATTTCTCCCTAGCTCTGTTTGACGCGAGGCGGCCTCGAGCCCTTCGCGGGCCGGCCTATGAACCTCAGTCGTTCGTTGCTCGTATAGGACGAAGTGACTGCCACTTCATGACGCGACATGAAGTGTTGCGATGCAGCGTTTGCATGAGTTTAATATCTGATAAATTTGAAACGAAAACAGGGTTCGTTAATGTTACCTTGGTGGTGTGAGCGAGGGGAGCTCCTATCAGATGTGTCCGTGTGGTTTCGAGTCCATTGTTTACGACGGGGTTGGCGTGACCTGCACGAGCATCGTAATTTTTGTTTCTGTCTCTCGGTGGCGATTCGAGCTGCCCGATTGACTTAGTCGTCCTGACAGACTCTCCGCGAAGGAGGCTCTACAGGGGGACCCCTCCAAACCCCTCTCGGGAAGGTGAGAGCCAAGGCTAGTGGTGCGGGGAACTATAAGTTCGATTTATGCTGGTGAACAAAAAAACACCATAGCCGTCGAGGCGTGGGGTCTGATGGTTCGTCCAGTTGTTTTCAAAGTTTTTATACCCACACACCGTGTTCCTGGTTTTTAGTTGCAATAAGGGGTCGGGCAAAGAGAGTGTCTAAACAAATAGACGCCTTCGACAGCCCCCCGAGTAATGTCCGTGCCCAGGCCGTTGCTGGGGTCGGTGGCTCGGTGAGGAAATTATTGCTTAAAGTAAGTAAGCAGAGGTACTTATCTTTCAGCGGTCGTTTCTCCGTTGTGTTACCTAGGCCATCCGATCGGCCCGTGAGGCCTGCTGGGCTCCCTCTGGATGGAGGTTTCGTTGTTGGGTCGTCTCACGGTCCTGCCTGGGGGAACGGAGAGTTGCTTGTGCGGGTGCGCCCCGGTCCTCGCGCCCGGTGGGTGGTGGTGGGCCATGCCCGCTTGGTCAGGCGGCGTCTCATTAATTGCGTGGCGTCCCGTCGGTCCCGGCGCGTCCCATCGGGTTCCTGTCCGCATTGATTTGCCACCTGTATTGAATAGGGGGGAAGGCAGAGAGTTTTTCGGTCCCGCCTTTCGTCTTTCCTTATCTGTTGGTCCTCTTCCTTAAATAGGGAGAGGGAGGGGGTTCTCGTCTGCTTCTCATTCTACCCCTGAGCCGCTACCTCTTCTCCCTTTTCTTCTCCACCGAATACGCTCGTGCGTCGCGGTGGATCCTGGGTGAGAGAGGGGGTAATGCTAGAGGGAGATACTCACAGTTTTGTCGGTGAGTTAGGAGCGTGATGTCGAGCTGGACGTCATTCAACGTAGATGAGATGGTGCGGGCCACCTTCGTCGAGGAGAGGTTGCCACCGCTGCCGAAGGAGGGGGAGCGCCGGAGGGTGTCGAGCGTTGTTGACCTTGCCGTGGTTCGTTGTGGCCTTCCTCCGGCTAGGGGCGCCCCTCATTCGGGCGCCGTTGTCGGTGTTGTGGCTAATGATGATGGCGTAGTCCCCGGGTGCCTTGGTGGAGGGACACCACAGTCGCCGGTCGTGATGCTCGACGTTGCAGACGACGGCGTCCTCGAGGATCCTATGGCGCGGTAGGACGTTGCCGATGGAGAGCGTGGCGCGGCGGCCGTAGTAGATGTACTGGCCCGTGTACACGCCCTCGATGGCGACAAAGAGCTCCTTCTGGTGCTTTGTGCCTAACGAGATTGGCACGGAGACCGTAGTAGTAGTCGTAGTCGATTTGTACCAGTTTGTATCAGCCCCTGAGTGAGGTCGGACCCTTTGTGTTTTGGGGGTTGGACGTCACTTAAAGTTTGGGAATTTTGTAAAGACAGAAGACTGATAAGGAAAAGTATGCGTTTATTTAGGGGTAAAAGCGACGTAGCTGTTCAATGTTCCAGGCGTTGGTGAAGACCTTGCCGTCGATGGTTTTCAGCTTGTAGGTGCCTGGCCGGAGTGTTTCCGCGATGACGTACGGCCCTTCCCAGGGTGGGGAGAGCTTGTGGCGGTCCTTGTTGCTCTGTACGAGGCAGAGGACAAGGTCCCCAACGTTGAAGGCTTGGTCCTGTACCCGTCGTCCATGGTACCGTCGCAACGCCTGCTGGTACTTGGCCGAATGGAGGAGGGCGGTGTCGCGGGCTTCGTCCAGCTGGTCCATGGCGTCTTGGTGGGATGCCTCGGCTCCTTCTTCGTTGTATGCTTTGACCCTTGGTGCTCCGTAGTCAAGGTCCGTCGAGAGGACGGCCTCGGCATCGTAGACCATAAAAAAGGGCGTGTAGCCGGTGGCTCGGCCGGGAGTTGTTCTCAGGCTCTAGAGCACAGCGGGGAGCTCGGTGACCCATCGTGCACCGAATTTGTTCAACCGGTTGAAGATCCTGGGTTTGATGCCCTATAGGAGCATGCCGTTAGCGCGCTCGACCTGCCCGTTCGTCCAGGGGTGTGCGACGGCTGCCCAATCGATCCGGATGTGTTGATCATCACAGAATCGAATGAATTTCCTGCCGGTGAATTGTGTGCCGTTGTCCGTGATGATGGAGTTTGGTATTCCAAAACGATGGATGATGTCTAGGAAGAACAGCACGGCTTGCTCAGATTTGATCGTAGAGATCGGCTGAGCTTCGATCCATTTGGTGAACTTGTCTATGGTGACAAGTAGGTGGGTGAAGCCCCCGGGTGCCTTTTTAAGAGGTCCAACTAGATCGAGCCCCCAGACCGCGAAGGGCCACGTGATGGGGATCATCTGGAGTGCCTGGGCCGGGAGGTGAGTCTGCCGAGCGTAGTACTGGCACCCTTCGCAGGTGCGTACGATTTGCTCGGCGTCGGCTACTATAGTGGGCCAGTAGAAGCCCTGTCGGAATGCGTTTCCAACCAAAGTTCTTGATGCGGCGTGGTGACCACAGACCCCGCCATGGATGTCGCTCAACAGAAGCTTGCCCTGTTCGGCGGGAATGCATTGCTACAAGATCCCGGTGTGGCCTCGTTTGTAGAGTTCGCCTTCTACAAGAACGAAGGACTTGGCGCGGCGTGCGAGCCATCGGCCTTCCGTCTTATCCGCTGGTAAAGTGTCGTGGAGAAGTTGGTCGAGGTAGAGCGTTCTCCAGTCGGTCGGAGGGTCGGGCATTGTGCCTTCTTCAAGCTCCATGACCTCGGGGTCGGGCGGAGCCGCTGGTTGGTCAGCCCCCGGGGTAGGATCGGATGGGCCGTCGTCGGCCCGCCCCGACCCTTCGTAGCGTACCGAGGGTTTGTGCTGGTCGCTGGCGAAAACTCCCATGGGGACCGGCTCTCGGCCAGATGTCGCTTTCGCAAGCGTGTCGGCTGCCTCGTTGAGGCGTCTCGGGATGTGATTGAGTTCCAAGCCGTCGAACTTGTCCTCCAGCTATCGGACCTCTTGGCAGTACGCGGCCATCTTGGCGTCGTGGCAGCTTGATTCCTTCATGACTTGATTGACGATCAACTGGGAGTCACCCCGAACGTCGAGGCATCGGATGCCCAACTCGATGGCGATTCGTAGGCCATTAACGAGAGCTTCATACTTAGCAACATTATTCGACGAGGGGAAATGGAGACGGACCATATACCTCATTCGGACCCCGAGGGGTGATACGAAGACAAGCCCCGCGCCGGCGCCTTTCTTCATTAGTGACCCATCGAAGTACAATGTCTAGTACTCCTGATCGACGATCGCCGGTGGCGTTTGGATCTCGGTCCATTCTGCGATGAAGTCAGCCAATACTTGGGATTTGATCACCGTTCGTGGGGCATATGTTATGCCTTGATCCATCAGCTCGAGTGCCCACTTCGCGGTTCTTCCTGTGGCGTCCTGGCTCCGGACGACTTCGCCGAGGGGAAACGATGTTGCGACTGTCACGGGGTGTGACTCGAAGTAGTGACGTAGTTTCCTCTTGGTGATGAGGACGGTGTACAAGAGTTTCTGGATCTGGGAGTAGCGGGTTTTGGAGTCGGATAGTACTTCGCTGATGAAATACACGGGACGCAGTACCTTGAGTGCGTGCCCCTCTTCTTCCCGCTCTACTACCAGGGCGGTACTAACCACCTGTGTGGTGGCCGCTACGTATAGCAGGAGTGCCTCTCCGTTGCTTGGGGGGACGAGGATCGGGGCCTTTGTCAGAAGCAGCTTGACCATGTCAAGTGCCTCCTGGGCCTCGGGCGTCCACTTGAAGCGGTCGGCTTTTTTCAAAAGGCGGTAAAGGGGGAGACCTCGTTCGCCGAGGTGTGAGATGAATCGGCTGAGGGCTGCAAGGCACCCGGTGATCCGCTGTACCCCCTTTACGTTTTGGATTGGGCCCATGCTCGTGATGGCCGAAATCTTGTCCGGGCTGGCCTCGATGCCGCGCTCGGAGACGATGAAGCCGAGCAGCATGCCCCTCGGGACCTCGAAAACGCATTTCTCGGGGTTGAGCTTGATACCGTTTGCTCGGAGTTTCGCAAAGATCTGCTCGAGATTAGTAACGAGGTGGCCAGCCCGCTTGGACTTCACCACGATGTCGTCGACGTAGGCCTCAACGGTTCGCCCGATGAGGTCTCCGAAGCATCTGAGCATACATCGCTGGTACGTTGCCCCAGTGTTTTTCAAGCCAAACGGCATTGAAACATAGCAGAACGGCCCGAAGGGAGTGATGAAAGAGGCCGCGAGTTGGTCGGATTCCTTCATCGCAATTTGATGGTAGCCGGAGTACGCATCAAGGAAGCAGAGGGTTTCGCACCCCGCGGTGGAATTGATTATTTGATCTATGCGTGGCAAAGGAAACGGATCCTTCGGGCACGCTTTGTTGAGACCGGTGTAATCAACACACATCCTCCATTTCTCGTTTTTCTTTCGAACAAGGATGGGGTTTGCCAGCCACTCCGGGTGGTGTACCTCCTTGATGAATTCGGTGGTCAATAGTTTGGCTATCTCTTCGCTGATGGCCCTGCGCTTTTCCTCGTCAAAGCGGCGTAGGCGTTGTTTCACCGGCTTAGAGCCTGGATGGATTTTTAGGGTGTGCTCGGCGACCTCCCTTGGAATGCCTGGCATATCCGAGGGTTTCCACGCAAAGACGTCTCTGTTGTCACGGAGGAAGTCGACGAGCGCGCTTTCCTATTCGGGGGAGAGCGTGGTGCCGATGCGCACCATTTTTCCTTCGGAGCTGCCGAGGTCTATGATGACCTCTTTGGAGCCCTCTACTGATTTGAACGACCCGGTTACTTTCTCGGCGTCGGGCGCCTCTTCGGTGACCTTTTCCCTGAGGGCGGCGAGTTCCCCGGAGGCGACGATTGCTGTTACATGGCCGCAGCATTCGACCTCGCATTTGTAGGCCCGTTGGAAGGAGGTGTCGACGGTGATAATCCCGTGGGGTCCCGGCAGCTTTAGTTTGAGGTACGTATAGTTGGGAACGGCCATGAACTTCGCGTAGCATGGTCGTCTTAAGATGGCATGGAAAGTTCCGGGGAACCCTACCACGTCAAAGGTGAGGGGTTTCAGTCCTGTAATTGGACCGATCCCCAAAAGTGACGGATAGATCGATCTGCCTGAGTGGTATGGCCTGTTTGCCAGGTACGACGCCATGGAAAGGCGCTCGGATGGGGCGGAGGTTTGTCCGGTCGACACCCATCTCGTCGAGTGTTTTGGCGTACATGATGTTGAGGCCGCTGCCCCCGTCCATCAGTACCTTTGTGAGTCGCATTGGACTGACGATCGGGTCAACAACAAGCGGGTACCTTCCTAGGTGTAGGACGGTATCCGGATGGTCGGTCCGGTCGAAGGTTATGGTGGATTCCGACCACCGGAGGAAGGCCGGCGTGGCCGGTCCGGCTATATAGACCTCGCGGCGCGTGACCTTCTGACGCCGCTTGGAGTCATAGGCCATTGATCCTCCAAAGATCATAAGGGCGCCGCTCGGTGTTGGGAAGGTTTCATCCTTCTCCTCCTCATCGTCTGCGGTGGGAGCAGGCGCCTTCCCCTGCTCCCCTTTGTTGGTGCTCCTGAGTAAGAACTTGCGCATGAGACCGCAGTCTTTGAGTAGGTGTTTCACAGGGAAGGCGTGGTTCGGACATAGCCCCTTGAGCATCTTTTCGAAGTGGTTCGGAGTGCCCTCCGTGGGCTTCCGACTACCCTTGCGGTCGGCAGCGGCTGTGAGCGAATCGTCGCGCCATTGCTTCTTGTTCTTCTTTTTGGCGGAATGGTTGGAGGCGCCTTCGCCGGCGTCCTCGTCCCGCTTGGCCTTGCCGTCGAGGCGATCAAAGATCACTCCGACTGCCTCCTCCCCTGAGGCATGACTGGTCACGATGTCCAGGAGTTCCTTGGTTGTTCGCGGGCTCCTGCATCCTAGTTTGTGAACTAAAGACTCGTAGGTCATCCCCGATAGGAAGGCTCCTATCACGTCAGCGTCGGCGACGTTGGGAAGCTCGTTGCACTACCGTGAGAAGCGCCGGATGTACTTGCGGAGAGTCTCACCGGCCTTCTAACGGCAGTTCTTAAGGTCCCATGGGTTCCCGGGGCGTTTGTATGTGCCCTAGAAATTTCCCACAAAGATTTCCCTCAAATCCGCCCAACTATGTATGGTGTTGGACGGTAGGTGCTCCAACCATGCTCGCGCCGAATTGGCCAAGAACAGTGGGAGGTTGCGAATAATGAAGTGGTCATCATTTACGCCACCGGCTTGGCAGGCAAGCCGATAGTCTTCGAGCCAGAGCCCAGGGTTAGTTTCACCGGAATATTTAGGAACGTTGGTGGGCGGTCGATACCTTGATGGGAAAGCGGCGTTGAGGATGTGTCGGCCGAAGGCTTGAGGTCCTGGGAGGCCGGGGCTCAGACTCCGGTCCTCGCCGCTGTCGTAGCGTCCACCGCGCCGAGGGCGGTATCCATGTCTGGCTCCTTCTCTTGAGTCGTTGTAGGCGCGTCTACGGGCGTCGATGGTGATGCGCGCGTTGCGGTTGTGGCCGAGGCATTCATGCACCAGGACTGTAGCGTCTCGCCTGCCGTCTGGTGGCGTTTGGTGAACTGACGCATCTTTGGCGGGACGCACCGAGGGCGTGCACTGGCTGGTGTCGAGCTCGCGTCGCCGAGACAACGAGCTCTCTGCCTGCTGTGCCGCCGCATGTTCGAGCAATGTGCGGATTTCTCGGTGGGCCCGGTGATCCTCGGATGTCGCGGCCTCTGGGAGACCGTGAAGTAAGGCCGTTGCGGCGGCGATGTTTTGGCTCGCCCGAGCGAAGTGTGGGAGAGCCCCGTCGTCGGTGAGGATCCTTTGGTGTATAGCCCAGGCAGTGGTGCGTGCGCGCCCACCATCTCCGTGGCGTCTGATCTCCTTATTGACTTTCTCGTATTCCCGGGCAAGCTGTTGCCCAGCTTCAGCGATCTCCTCCCTTTGGGCTCTTAGCTGCTCCACCCCCACGTGGGGTGGGACGGCTGCTCCTCTTTGGGTTGCCCCGGTGGGGTCGAATGCGGGGGTAGTCTCCTCCCTGGAGATGCTTTCGACGTGTCCCTCGGGGGTTTGCGTCACAAAGCATCCCCGGGAAGGACGATGGCTCCCCCTGTTGGAGTCGGAGCTAGAGGATGACTCTGGCTCTTCGGCGAGGAGTTTGTGGAGAGACTCCGTGTTGTGTTCAATCACCCCCACGAACTCGTTGTCCGTGGGCGTTAGAACCATGCATAGTGCCAGAAGATGGCTCGCGGTCGTCGCGATGTTGCGGAGACCGAACGGAAGCGCCGTCGGGGCGCTCCATACGTGTCGTTCCGGAGAGATGTGTCTCTCTCCAGAAGGTCGCGCCATGCTGTCGCCGTTGGCGATGGCGAGGCGATGCTGCTTCTCCCTGGACTCCCATGGTCCATGGGAGACGTCGAGCTGACGCCCAAACCTCTCATGGTAAAGGCCGTTGGAGGGAAGAGATTGGATGGCGGCGTGCGACCATGACAACTCTCCTCCCCCCGCGACAATGAAATCCAGGCTCCCGAAACGCACGTGTGCGCCTGGGACCCAGCTAATGTCATGGTTAGCCATCCGTGGCCTGGTTTGGAATGCGCAAAGGCCCCTACCTGGCGCGCCAACTGTCGGTGTTTCGAACAAACATCGGCGAGTAAATTTGTAATTGATGCGCGTTAGGCCTGGATGGTGCGCTAAAGGACACAAGGGTTATACTAGTTTGGGCTGAATGTCCCTACATCCAGTCTGTTGCTGCTCGTGTTATTAGCACCGAATGAGGTTCGTAGTAGGGGGTACAAATGGTTGGGAGAGGGAGAGACCCCAAGTCCCTGATGGAGTGATTGGAAGGACACCAAGAGCTCCGTTGGCGCTTGGCCGTGTGGTGCGTGTGTGTGTGCGCTAACCTGTTCAGAATCGGTCCCTTAGTGGGGAGCCCTGCCTCCCTTTTTATAGATCAAGGGGAAGTAGGGTTTTTTATAGACGGGGAAGAAGAAAACACTAAGAGCATAGAAGGTCCTTCGAGGAACCCGGTCCTTCCTTCTTCCCCACGCCTGATCTGCCCATCATGGCAGATCATGTCAGGATTGAGGCGATTGTGGACCGTCGTGGGCCACGCCACGACCACTGTTTAGCAAGTGGGTACGTCCCATCCCGCCCCTGTGGGCGGCGTGTCGGACAGGATTTGCCGAGCCCTGACCCCGTGGGGGTCGGGAGGCGCGGTGACTGTTGGCTTGCCCTTGGAACATAGTGGTTGTCGTATGTCTGCATCGGGTTCTTCGTCTGGAGGCTGAGGGCGGCACCTACAACACTGTAGGACGGAGAGCAGGCGCCCGCAACACTGTTCAGGCTCTGCCACGCCCGGAGGGGTCCAAGCGCTCGCCTGGTCACATCCTGACGGTACTTCCCTGCAGGGGTGCAGGGCATGGCGTCTAACGCTGCGGTTGACCCGAACGTCTTGTCTTACCCTGCAATTGTCATCATGAGGGTACAGGGCGCGGTTCGTCAGGTGAGACTGGGCCAGCCTCTGGATATCGGGCGAGGCGAGATTCGTCATTGGCCGTTTGGATGAGGTAAAAACCTAGTTTTTACCCGTCGGGCGAAGCGGAGTCGTCCCCCGATCGTCGAACGGGGCCGAGCCCAGCCCTCGGGGGTTGAGCGAGGCGGTGCGCATCCCCTGGGGGTCGGGTGAAGCCGAGCCCAGCCGTCGGGCGAGGCAGAGTCGCTCTCCAGCCGGCGGGCGAAGCGGAGTCGTCCCCCGGCCGTCGAACGGAGCCGAGCCCAGCCCTCGGGGGTTGAGCGAGGCGGAGCGCACCCCCTGGGGGTCGGGTGAAGCCGAGCCTAGCCGTCGGGCGAGGCGGAGTCGCCCTCCAGCCGTCGGGCGAGGCGGAGTCGCCCTTCAGCCATCGGGCGAGGTAGAGCGGGTCCCAAGGGCACATGGGCGCTCGGGCGAGGCGGAACAAGACTTCCGTTTGGTCGGGCAAGAGATGTAACCGTGCTTTCGGGAGTTTTTACCGTTCGATGGTTCATTGATTCCTCCTCTTTGGGGTACCCCGGTATTAGGTCCCCGACAAGAGCCGATCATGGAGCGATATACCTTAGTATCCATGACTTTCCCTTCATCATTGAGATCTAGATGTCCATTGGTTGGCATAGAAGTTTTGATAGGTTTGGCATTCACCATATCAAACTTCTTGAGCATATCATGGGTGTACTTCGTTTGGCTAATGAAAGTTCCATCCTTCACTTGCTTGATTTGAAATCCGAGGAAGAACTTTAATTCACCCATCATGGACATCTCAAATCTCTTGGTCATGATCCTACTAAATTCCTCACAAAAAGAATGATTATTACTACCAAAAATTATGTCATCGACATATATTTGGCACACAAATATATATTTGTCGACTTTGTGAGTGAAAAGGGTAGGATCGACTTTGCCTATTTCAAAGACTTGTTTAAGCAAGAATTCCTTAAGCCATTCATACTATGCTCTTGGTGCTTGCTTAATCCCATAGAGCGCCTTTTAGAGTTTATAGACATGGTTGGAAAACTTGTGATCTTCAAAGCCCGGTGGTTGCTCAACATAGATATGTTCTTGAATAGGGCCGTTGAGAAATGCACTCTTCACATCCATTTGATATAGCTTGAAGTTGTGATGAGCGGCATAGGCTAGAAGCATTTGGATTACTTCAAGCCTTGTCACCGGTGCATGTGTTTCTTCAAAGTTCAAGTCCTCTACTTGAGTGAAACCTTGAGCAACCAATCTTGCTTTGTACCTTGTCACCACTTCATTCTCATCTTGCTTGTTGCGGAAGACCCACTTGGTGCCAATAACATTGGTATTGGGTCGTTCCACCAAGGTCCACACTTGGTTTTTTTCGAAGTTATTAAGCTCTTCTTGTAGGGCCATCACCCAATCCGGGTCTCCAAGTGCTTGTTCTACCTTAAGAGGTTTCAAAGAGGAAACAAACGAGTAATATTGGCAAAAATTGCTAAATGTGAACGAGTTGTTACCCCCTTTTGAAGACTCCCAAGGATGTTATCAACGGGATGATCCTGTTGTATTATTTGTCTTAGCCTTGGATGCTCAAAGGCCTCTTGTTCATCTTCTAGACCTTCATCATTTTCATGCTCAAATATGGGTTGTAGGTCTTGTCCACGAGCTGGTGTTGAATCAGCTGTTGTTGACTGTGTAGGTGCGGCACTATCACTATCAAGTGCAGCACTACCACGTGTAGGTGTTGCAGCAGGTGTCTGCTACTAGTTAGTATCAGGTACGTCAGCGGAAATAGGTGTAGCAGCAACTTGAGGAACCTCCACTTCAGTGACTTCATCTTCTTGTGGTCTAATATCATCAATGGCAAATTGCTTGATTGCTTCACATGGTGGATCCTCCTTTCCTACAACACTTGAATCAACTTGCTCCACTTGAGAGCCATTAGATTCATCAAATGTCACATCTACCAGAATCTCAACTCTCCTAAAGGTTTTGTTGAAGACATGGTAGGCATGCTCATTTGATCCATAACCAAGAAGAACACATTCATCAACTTTAGGTGCAAACTTAGAGGTTTTGGGTTTCTTGTTAAGTATGAAACACTTGCACCCAAACACTCTAAAGTAAGACACCTTAGGCTTGTTACCGGTTAGAAGCTCATATGAAGTTTTCTTCAACTTCTTGTGTAGGTAGAGGCGGTTGATGGCATGGCAAGCGGTGTTGACAGCCTCGCACCAAAAGATGTCTGGCGTCTTGTACTCATCTAGCATGGTCCTTGCCATGTCAATAAGTGTACGATTCTTTCTTTCTACTACACCATTTTGTTGAGGGGTGTATGGAGTTGAAAACTCATGCTTGATGCCCTCTTCATCAAGAAACTCCTCAACTTGGGTGTTCTTGAATTCGGTCTCATTGTCGCTTCTCATTTTCTTGATGGGGAGACCAAACTCCTTTTGAGCTCTTCTAACAAAAGTCTTCACTTTGTCTCTAACTTGACACTTATCAAACAAGAAAAATACCCAAGTGAAACGGGAATAATCATCAACAATAACAAGACCATATTTGTTACCCCCGATACTTAGGTAGGCGACCAGTCCAAAAAGATCCATATGTATGAGCTCCAATGGTTGCGTCATGGTCATGATGCTCTTTGGTGGGTGAGGTATGCCAACTTGCTTTCTAGCTTAACAAGCGCTACATATCCTATCTTTCTCAAAGTGAACATTTGTTAGCCCAAGGATATGTTCATCTTTTAGAAGTTTGGCTAAGTTCCTCATCCCAACATGGGCTAGTCGATGATGCCAAAGCCAACCCATGCTAGATTTTATCACTAAACAAGTCTCAAGCTTAGCTTTACTTTGGTTGAAATTAACTAAGTAAAGCTTGTTCTTTCATTGACCTATAAAGACAATAGAGGAATTCTCCCTTCTAAAGACTTCCACATCCTTATCCAAAAAGAGATAATTGTAGCCCATCTCACACAATTAAGAAACGGACAACAAATTGTAACTCAACGAATCAATATGTAATACATTTGTAATTGAATGCTCAAGGGTTATAGCAACTTTACCGAGACCAATCACATTCCCCTTTGAATTGTCTCCAAAGATAATATTTTCATTTGAGTGCGTCATCGGGGAATATGATGAGAACATACTCCTTTCTCCGGTCATATGATTTATACATCCACTATCAAGCACACAACTTGATCCACCGGAGGAGTATGCCAACAAAAACAGATTTAGTTGCTTGATTTAGGTCCCCAATTTGACTTGGGGCCTTGCATGTTAGTCACAAGAAATTTTAGAACCCAAATAGAAGTATTCCTATATGTGTTGGCTTCCTTTCCAACATATTTGGTAACCACTTTTCCACTATTATTGTTCCTTAAAAGAAAACACGAAGTCAAGCTTTGTCGAGGTGGTTGAAACTTTGGTTGATAGGCATACTTGTTCATAGTGCCCCACACTGATTCCTTTGGCTTCTACTGAACCTATTTCTGCTGGAACACCTTCTTCGTGGGCTTAGTTTGATCAGGGGCAGAATTGGTAGCCTTCCCATTTTTGTGGGGAGCGGCATAGCCGGCCTTCACTGCGGCACTACCGCTCTAGACTACAGCACTATCGCTGTGTGTGCATGTTGATCTATACCTACTCTTTCTTTCCTCTCAAACTTGACACACACATAGCCATTTATGATCTTTCTTCCATTTGTCTTGGCTCCTGCAGTGTGCCCAAGCCCATGCTTGATTGAGGGGTGTCTCTCTTGCTTGAATTGAGACACTTTTGGATTATTTGCCTTCTTGTCACTTACTTGATCTCAATGAGTCTAGCAATTTCTTTTCTCATTGCCTCCATGTTTGCAAGGTTAGTGGAATAGGCATTCAAATCAAGATTAAAATATTTTCCACAACCTTGACTAGTGGAGGGAGTAGAGGTTTCCTTTGCCTTAGGGAGATGTGAGTTGTTATCCCAAAGAATGCTATATTGCATCTCAAGTTCTTTGTGCTTTTCACACAAGTCACAATACTTTTTCTTGAGAGCTTTATTTGCTTTCTTTGTAATAGCATGGTCCTCTTGCTCTTTGGCCAAAGCCTTCTCAAGGATTCCACCTCACTTCTCTCTAATATAAGAGCTTCTTTGCTAGCAATGTAGAGATCCTCTTGTTGGATAAGAGTCTCTTCTCTAGATTCTAGCTCGGCTTGGACACTCTCTAAATTCTCCATTAGCTTAGTGATGAATAATTTGGTCTTTCCATCCAAATTTTTAGTTATCATGTTTATTTCTTCATCACTAGATTCATCATCAACTAGAGCTATCACTAATATCACTACTAGAGATATCACTAGGAGGTGGAGGAGATTTGGCCTTCGATTTGGATTTTACCTTCTCACGCTTTGCCATGAGACAAATGTGAGAGGAGCAGTAGTCATCGTCGGACATGTTGTTCAAGAGCCTTGGTGTAGGGGATGACTTGTGAATAGCAATGGTTGTACCCTTCTCATCCTCCTTACTTGTGCTCTCTCTAGTTGAGTCCTATTCATGCCCAATATGAGTCACTCCCATGTACTTCTTGCTCTTTCTACGGTCAGCCTTCTCCTCTTTCTTGTCCTTCTTGTATTTGTTGTCCTTGATCTCATATGGACACTTGGCAATAAAGTGATCGGTGCTACCACAATTGTAGCATGTCCTCTTTTTCTTGTTTGAAAAGTTTCTCTTCACTACCTTGTAGTTTTGCTTCTTTAGCCCTTTGTGAAACCTCTTCATAAAGAGAGCAACATCATCAACCTTCTCATATTGATCATCATCATTTTCACTTTCACTTGAAGATGATGTTGTTTCTACTCTTTCTTGGACTTGCTTGATTGCTTTGGGCATGCTAGTTGAAGCTTGCTTGTTGATCTTGGAATTGCTTGTAGATCCTTGCTTACTTGATTTGTTGGCCTTGAGAGCTACATCCTTGATCTTGATGCCTTCTAGCTTTACTTGCAATTCATCAAGCTTCTTCATCTCATTTGCTTCTTCCCTTTGCATGTCAAAGGTTAAGATCCTCCCAAGTACATCATTTGTTATGAAGTACTCAAACTTCTTCTTGTCTCTAATTAGAGTCACTACGGTCTTATTTCTAGGTGAATAAGCCTCCAACATCATCTTGACAACTTTATGATCATCTAGCTCATCACAACCATAGCCTCTAATCTTGCCCACCATTGTCATCAACCTATCAAACATCTCTTGTGGCCCTTCTCCATCTAAGATTACAAACTGTTTGAGCTTTGACATCAACAAATCAATTCTTGTCTTTCTCACTTTGTCATCCCCTTCATGTGCTAGGTGCAAAGTGTCCCATATTTGCTTGGCAATATCAACCCCAATCACTCTATTATATTCATCACCATCCAAAGCGCTAAGCAACACACTTGTGGCTTGACCATTGAGGTGAATGATTCTCATCTCTTCTAGTGTTGGGTTCTTGGGATCAACCGGTGGCTCAAATCCATTGCAAACAATCTCCTAAATGCTAGGGTGAAGACCTATAAGATAGGCTCTCATTAAATGCTTCCACTTGGCAAAGTTAGTTCCATTAAAATGGGGTAGCTTGCCCATGAGCACATTGATGAAAGACCTCCGATCATGGTTAATCATAGGTATAAAAGAGTAGTTAAAGCATACGGCAGCATATTTGTTGTTGTTGGCTTTGCCCTTTCCTCTCTTCTCCTTCTTGTCCCCCTTCGACACTTGGTAGGACTCATCATCAACTCCATCTTTGGAACTACTTGATATGTCACTTGATGATGCATTTGTTGCCTTCTCTTCTTCTTCTTCTTCCTAGCTTCTCTCCTTCTTCTTGCTTCTTTTATGAGCTTTCTTTCTTCTTTTCTTTGCTTCTTGTCTTCTAACCGCTGCTGCTCCTTCTTCCTCTCTCTTACTTCTCTTTTGAGCTTTCTTGCCTCCTTCCTTCTTCTTCTCTCATTGTCATTGAGAGCTCTTTTGGCATCGGTAGCCTCAAGATATGGTAGCGTGATGTTGCTTGCTATTGATGCGCTCAACTCGCTGTTGTCGGTGTCGACATCCACCAGCTTCATGCCACTAGTTCCTCCTCTAGGCTCCATACCTCATGTGGTGCAGCACACACGAGGTAACCTGCTCTGATACCACTTGTAGGATCTCTGGTTAGCCTAGATGGGAGAGGTGAATAGGCCTATCAAAACAAACACTCAAACTTTCATCAAATTCAACATGTGACACTACCGCTCTGACCTCGCGACACTGCCGGGCAGTGGCACTACCACACCTGTAGACAACTTCGAGTCACAGTTCAAAATTAGTGAATATAAACTTGAATCAGAGAAATTTCTTAGCTTTTTGCAGGTATGAGATTCACAGATCGAGAGCTAGAAGTGGTAGGAACACAACACACAAGTAGATCGACCACAAACCCTAGAAATCACTTCACCAACAATATGAAATGCAAATAATGTAAATCAAGCACAAGGTGACATGATGATTTAACCCGTGGTTCAGCTTGTCACCAAGGCTTGCCTACATCCACATTATTGAGGTTAGCCACTAAGGCTTAGGGCTTTGCAAAACTTTCTCGTTCTCAAGTCAAGAGACTCAACTCTTGAGATGAGGGGTGAGTTTACTAGCTTCAAGAGGTGGTTACAAACCTTTCAGAGCTACCACACAGGTTGGCAAGCTCCATGGACGACGCTCTAGCCGGCTAGGAGCAAAGCTCCAAGAGTAATAAACACAACTGCGGGCCAAAACATGAACCAAGTGCTCTTTTGAGTTGGAGGATCAAAGGATCTGCTCTCTAATTGTGTTTGTGACCTTTTTCTCTCAAGGATTGATGGGGAAATCAAGTGAGAATGCTTGGGAGCTCAAGGTCACCAATAAAGGAGAGAGAGAAGGACACTCTTCTATTCTTGAATGAGCTGAATGAGTGGGAAAGAGAAGAGAGACGTTGGAGAGGAAGGGAAAAGGTATAAGTACCCCCTAGCCCCAACAGTCATTTAAGTCGCAGTAGTGTCATGGCTCAAGTGCGGTAGTGCCTCTCTCCAGGTGCGGCACTGTCACACTAGGCAATGCTTACAATGTTGATCTCACAAGGTATCTAGTTCTTATCTTTGCAAGTGGTATCTAACTAACAATGGTGCTAAGGATGGTATATTTAGTGCACTCTGATTGGTATCATGCTTCAAAGGTCCATCTGTTATACCTTAGCATCATTTGGTAGACATTACTCTCCCACAACTATACACTACTACAGAATAGGTATTCACTGCCGGCTCCAGAACCCCCATCACCACCGGTTTTGGCCCTCCGCAGTGTAAGTCGGTGGTGATGCCCATTATTATCACTGTCGGTTACGAAACCGACGGTGATGAAAACTTATCACCACCGGTTCGTGTTACCAGCCGGTGGTGATAAGAATTTTCAAAAATTCCAAAGCAAGTCACAAGTCACGCGATTTTTCATGCAAAAATCCACGCGTTGTGTACTGCTAGGGTTTTTAACATGCGACCTGTGCCCTCACGCGTAGCTACTCTAACCACTCCACCCCTAAGTCACTTGTGTCCATACAACATGTATATTCCTTTAGTACTAACTTCTCATTATTTTAAAATAAATATTTAGAACCCCAAACAATTTTAGATAAAAAAATCATCAACTACAAAGTTGTTGTTCTAATCGAGATCTACAACTTTGATGTTGGTGGTTTTGCCATCCGAGGTCGTTTGACAAATTTAAATTTTAAATCATCAAAACTTCAGTCATACAGTTGGGACATCAAATGAAAAAAAACAACAATTACAAAGTTGTAGTTCTCATCGAGATCTACAACATTGGCTTTGGTTGATTTCCCATCTGAGGTCATTTGCAAAATTTGAATTTTAAAAATTTTGAACTCTAGATACAAATTTAAGACCCTAAATGATTTCTAATGAAAAAGTTGTCAACTACAAAGTTGTAGAACATAGCGAGATCTATAACTTTGCTTTTGATCATTTTTTCATCTGAGGCTGTTTGTATAATTCGAAAAAATTGAATTTTAAAATATAAGAGCTTCAAACAGAATTATGGGACTGTAAACAATTTCAAATAAAAAGTCATCAACTACAAAGTTATAGATCTCGATATGAAGTTTGTTTTCATCTGACTTTGTTTGAAAAAAATATAAATTTTATTGTGCTGCAGCATAAATCATTACCGTCGGTTCGTGTTACGAACCGTTAGTAAAAAGATTTTCACCACCGGTTGGTACCACAAACCGGCGGTACAAATGGGCTGATCATCACTATCGGTTGGTAACACAAACTAGCTATAATGATAGATTTATCACCGTCGGTTCGTGTTACCAGCTGGCGGTGATAACCGTCCAAATTTTCACCAACGGTTCATAACATGAACCGGCAGTGAAAATTATTTCACCAACGGTTCGTAATATGACCCGGCAGTGATGAGTATCACCGCCATTTTTTAGCAAACCAGCGGTAAAAGTGGCGGTGGTGATTACCCGTTATGTAGTAGTGCCAATCTATGCATATGTGCAGGCTTTCAATCCAAACTCTTAGCACATATGTAGGGGGAACAAATGCTACCAATAAGGGTTCATGAAACTTGTCCAAATCCTTTACACATGGTAAAAATGCTTGGGCAAGCAACATGAATTTAAAATTGCATTTATTTCATATCTTTGTGGAGGTTGTCATCAATTACCAAAAAGAGGGAGATTGAAAGCCCTAGTTTGATTTTGGTTAATTGATGAAACCTATTTGGACTAACCCTATACTCTAAGTGTGGATTTGAGATAGGTTGGTCCAACCCAAGTGAAGGAGCTAGGTGGCACTCATGAATGGAGATGGCCACATGAAATGAAGTCCATGGTGGTGGCTTGGACATGCGATGATGATCAAGCTCCAGGATTTAGAAAAGAAGAAAGTGAAAAACAAAATAGGCTCAAGGCAAAGGTGATATCAATAGGGCCATTTTATTTTCGGTGATTAAGATACTATAGAGAGTGTGATCATATTTATGATAGATGATCGTACTATTAAGAGGGGAGCTCTTATCAGACAACTCGATCATCTAGTGCCACTAGGTGTTGGAAAACATGCATATACATTTTAAGCCTAGTGCACAATCGGTGAGAAAGTGATTAACCTTTGAAAAAATGATTGTGAAAATGCTAACACACTTGCACGTGATGATAAAACACTTGGAGTGTTAGCACATTTGTAAAGGTGGTGAAAAAGGTGAAGAAAAGGAGGCGAAACTTGGCTCAGGGTGCTGCCCTAGGGCACCGCCACCCCTATGACGGTGATCGACTGAGCCAGGCTGAGAGGTAGGTGTTTGGGTAGGGCACCGCCACCCCTAGGGTGGTGCCCACCTGACCCTGGCCGAGAGCAGTAGAGAAGGAGGTGGCACCAGCGTGTTCGGTGTACACCGCCACGGTGAGGGCGGTGCACCGCCTGGTCACCACCACTGGTGAGGCGGTGCCACCACCGCTTTTTAGCCGAGAGCTAGGGAAGCTGACCTAGTCACCGCCGTGGTCATCGCCACCCCATGACGGTGCACCACCATTATTTTCTAGAGGGTGCTTTTTGGGGGGCTGGCTAGGTGGTCAACGCCGATGACTATTGGAGGGGCACCGCCACCCCTATCAAAGTGGCTCTGAGGGGCAACGGCTCTATTTGCTTGTGGGTTTATAAATAGAGGTGGTGGCCGGCCTTGGCCACTCTCTTGGCACTTCCCACATCTGCATACACTCTTTGGGAGCTGAGCACACCACTCCACTCACTTACACACTTGATTTCATCATCTTGGGTGAGATTGGAGAGCCTCTAGTGCATTGCTTAGTGATCTAGCATCTTCTAGCATTAGTTGGGCAATTTGGGTTGGTGGAGATCTTGTTACTCTTGGTGTTTGCCGACACCTAGATGGCCCGATGATTGGTGGATCGTCGAGCGGAGGAAGGTGATTGTCTTCGGCTCTGATCACTGTGATTGTGAGTGGTTCTTGTGCCTTCCCCGGCGGAGCGCCAAAAGCAACTCTAGTGGATTGCGCGTGGCTTGTGGATCCTCATCTTGTGTTGGTTGTGCAACACCCGGTTGCGGCATAGGCGTGTAATGCCTATTAGCGTGTGAACCTCCAAGTGAGTGAATCGCCACAACGGGGACTAGCTTGCCAGCAAGTGAACCTCAGAGGAAAATTTGATTGTGTCATCTTTATCTCCATGGTATTCTTTGGTATTCATTGATTGATCACTTGCCATAGCGGTATATCACCTCTACCACTCTCTTGCTTTACATTGTGTATTTACTTGTGTAGAGCTTGTGGTAGTTGTAGCTAATTGTGTAGCTTAGCTTCTTAGTTGTGTTTAGTTCTATAGGGGACCGTGATGCCTAAAAGGGGGGGTGAATTAGGTAACTTAAAATCCTAACTCTAAACTATGGCCTCTTTTTCTAACCCTAGCAAAACCTATGCAAAAGATAAACTATCTAAATATGCGACTACGATTTTGCTAGTGTATTGCTATCTCTACCGCAAAAGGAGTAATACAATCAATGTAAATGCGGAAGTTAAAGACCAATGTAGAGATATGCAAACTTCCGTCGACGACTCCGGTATTTTTACCAAGGTATCGAGAAGCGCGTAAGCTTCCCCCTAGTCCTTGTTGGAGCCCCTCACAAGGAATCCCTCGCAAGGGCCAAGCTCTCGGTCGGGTAACTTCGTGGATAGCCTCGGGCCTTCCCCACACACAAGTGGGGCTTCGACGTGCCTTCTGGCAAGTCTCTCCCGGATGCTCCCCGCCGTCTTCACTATCAAGCTTCCGGCTAAAACGCTGCGGGCCTTGTTCCCTCTGGTACATGGTGGCGGCCACACCACAACCACGGTCGGTGTGATCTCGTAAGACTACAAGCCCCTCCGGTGTACAACAATGGTGTGCCCAAGCACCGGGTAGTAAGAGGTATGCAAACCTCACTAAACACTAGGTCTAAACCTAGAGCAAGCGCATAAGCAGTGGTCTAATCAACCTAAGCACTTCACAAAGCACCTAAGCTAATCACCTAATGAATCACTAAGCACTATACAAGTGGAGATCACTAAAATGGTGTACTAGCACCCTTGATATGTTTCCTCAGCTCCACTCACTTCAAATGGCCGGTTAGGGGGTCTATTTATAAGCCCCACTGAGAAAGTAGCTGTTGGGGATGAAATCCTGCTTTTCTGCTACTGACCGGATGCTGATCACATCCTGACCAGACACGTCCGGTCGTCCTGACCGTTGGAGCCGCGATCAACTAATCAGACGCTGCCTACGTCCGGTCACATGCCACTGGACGCGTCCGATCACAATTTCGCTGCTCTGGAACCTCTCTGTACTCGATCAGACTCCACTGTCCTGCGTCCGGTCGATTTGCTTGTTCAGCGTCCGGTCGCTGCTGCTGCCGAGCCTCTTGATCAGGGCATCCGGTCATTGTGCTACCAGCATCCGGTCACCTCTGTGAGCTCGTATTTTCGTGATCTTGCGTCCGACTTGTTCCTATCTTCATGCTTGGACTTTGCTTCATATCTTGGGTCTTCTCTTGTGCTCCTAGGGTCTTGCTTATGGTGTTGATCATCGGATCATCATGTCGCCTTTGTCCAAGTCATGTCTTGCACCCTATTGAACTATAAAACAATCACCTGCAAATTCATTAGTCCAATTTGGTTGTGTTGGTCATCAAACACTAAAATCCAAAGTAAATGGGCCTAGGGTCCATTTTCCTTACAATCTCCCCCTTTTTAGTGATTGATGACAATACGACCAAAGCAAGCAAATAATAGAATTTTGAAATTTGAGAACTACTTACTTTCTAGGATGCAATGCAAGGGGCAAGGTTCTATGATGCTAAAAGATACTGCTTGTAAGACTAAAAGATATTATATAAAAACTTATCTTGCCTTTGCAAATGTCCCCATGTGGTATTATGGATTTAAGCCTTGCTTCCTACAAATTCTTTCCATTGCATAGGCTAATCCATAATCCACTGTCCTCCCTTTCCTGGACCATTACCACTTGTAGACCATTGCCACTTGTAAATTATTATGATCTAGCTTTTGGTCCTACCAATTAATGCTTGCTTTTGGTCCTCTAAATTTTCCCCCTTTGAAATCAAACACCGAAAAGGAAGACATTAGTAGCACAAGGGAGGGTCAAACTTTGTGATCCTTTGTGTGTAGAGTGGAATAAGTCATAAAATTTGACTCTCACATTATATAGACTAAGCTCCCTCTAAATATATGCATACATTTGGTAGAAGGCAGAGCATATGCATAATTGGCAAATTTTTGCTCAAGGGAATTTAATCTATATAATGCATGGAGAAAGCATATAAATATCAAAATGAAATCCATATGATGATATCGGTTTAGAAATACCACATATGGAAACCAATTTGATTTCTACCACTTGCAATAGGTGGTGGATATTTGAAGTATGATGCTTATCTTCGGGGATTCCATTTTCCTTGCAATGAGACTACTACACACATGATAAGCTTGAAAAGGTGTTAGTCTCAAAGCATCCAACTTGTAGAGTAACATCTCCCTAAATTTGTGCACACAAGTATGAAATACTTGTAGGAAACATGCACATTGATTTTAGAATAAAAAATACCACTTGAAAGATGACATCACATGAATGTGAGAATCATTTTCGAAGGCGATATTTGGGAGAAATTATCTACAATTTGGACTTTGGCACATATTAGATGAATAATCGAAAGACAAGCTATATGCCGTGCTCCTGAACAATTTTAAACCATGTAGGTTTGCTCCAAGGGTTAAGAATGAAAACGAGCAAGCCTACCATAAGATATACCTCCTGTATGCATGACAAAAGATATAAGCATACAAATGCAAACCTAGGCATGAAGAGTAACTAGATGCTTAAAGATGCCACTAGTAGGAAATTAAATCTAGTAACATTTGAAGAAAATTGAATCTAGTTACCTAAACATAGGAAGGGGAATTTGGGTCCATAGTATTCACTAACCCACTTGGCAATGATTTTGTCAATCATGATGCACCCCATGAAATGCATACATACTTTGCCAAGTCTCCAAATTCCCTGAGGTCCATTGGACCTCTCACTTCCCTTTCGGGATCCAAACCTTTTTTGTGCTCTTCATGTTGGAAATGATTTCCTTTGGCACCCAAAAGCGTTTGACCCCATTATTGGCTTGCTTGTTCACCTTGATGGCCACCACCTTGTCATTTTTCTTCCCTTTTAACAAGTATGGTGTGGAGGCCTTCTTGTCCACCTTGTTGGTGTAGGTGTTGGAGAGCTTGCTTGTTTGCTTTTTCTCTTTCTTCTTTGCTCCTCCCCCATTCTTCACCTTACACTCATAGGACTTGTGACATTCCTTGTGGCACACGTAGCAAACCACGGTTTATCCTTCATCAAGCTTCATCACTCCCTTGATGGTGTTATCTTGATGAAGTTGGACTTGCTTCGCCTTGCCTTTCACTTGAGTCAAGTCCTTGGTGAGGCGAGCTACTTCTTGCTTGAGTTGCTCATTCTCCTTTGTAACCTCTTGTGTGTATGTATCTGCAACAACTTTCTCAACACAAACTTGGTTGCACAAAGATGAGTCTAAACATAAATCATTACAAGAACTAGAGGCATCCTTTTTAGACATGTTAAAGATATAACTTTTCCTTTTGGATGCCTTGGTGGGGGTTGTACTAACGGCTTTAAGATTAGCAACTTTATTAGTTAGCTCATCACAACGTTTGCACATGGTTTCCATTTTAGCAAGCAAACTTTTATAAGCATCTTATGAGCTAGCTAACTTTTCTTTTAATTTTTTATTTTTCTTTATAAGTTGCTCATCATTGATTGTGCATGCATTTGATGTTGCACTAGCCTCAAGTTGCTCAATTTTAGTAGATAGTTCAATATTGAGATTAGCAAAGTTTTCATATTGTTCAAACAAAGTTTTATACGCTTCTTGTGAACTATCTAGCTTTTCTTTTAATTTTTTGATCTTCTTTTGTTGACTAGTGCAAACTTTAGCATAATTAAGATTTTGTTGCACAATTTCATCATAAGAAAGCATTTCATCATCACTATCACTCTCACTAGAGGATGAGCTTTCATTACCTCGTGCTATAAGGCACATACGAGAAGAGCTTGATGATGAGTGCTTGCGCCCTCGCCTCTTATGATGGTGTTCTTCACTTGAAGAATTATCCCATGACCTTATTGATGTGAGGTTTTGGTTCTTGCATGTCTTCTTCTTTGTTTTCGGTGTGGGCTTATTTGGACAAACTTCCACAAAGTGCCCCAACTCGCCGCATCCATAGCATCCTCTCTTTCTTTGCTCATTTCTTTGATTGGTGAAAATGAGATCTGGGATTTGGATGGGCACACCCTTAACATTGAGCCATTGGATCATCTTCTCCACCTTGTTGATTAGTTTGATTGATTCTTTATCAAGGTCGGAGGTGGAGGAGGAAGAATGATCATCTTCACTTGAATCTTCTTCATCATCATCATCATCGTCCTCATCTTCTTCTTTATCTTCACTTGAGAAGCTTGAGCTTGAGCTTGTCTCAACTTGCTTGCCCTTCATCTTCTTTTTCTTGCTACATGCGAGAGCTTTGCCTTTGCTCGATGAAGAGGCTTCGTCTTCACCCATCTTACGTGACATTTCAAATTCCACTATCTTGTCAATGACTATGCCCGGGGTCATGGTGCTCAAATTCTCCATGTTGTGAAGGATGATGATGATGCTTACATATTTTTTTTGTGGTAGTACAGAGATGATCTTCCTCACGATGTATGCATCATCTAGTTTTGATAATCCTATTGAATAGAGCTCA
Organism: Miscanthus lutarioriparius; assembly: GCA_904845875.1. NCBI lineage: Eukaryota > Viridiplantae > Streptophyta > Magnoliopsida > Poales > Poaceae > Miscanthus > Miscanthus lutarioriparius. The sequence continues at coordinate 16,800,147 of CAJGYO010000005.1, forward strand.
TTGATAATTAGATTCAAATGAGAATACATATCACGACTAAGCTCATCATCATTCACTGTAAAGGAATCATAATTTTGTTTAGCTAGACAATGTTTTTGCTCATGAACATTAGATGTGCCGTCATGGAGCTCTTGAAGTTTTAACCAAATTTCATATGTCGTATTTAAAGTGAACACTTGGTTAAACACATCCATGCTAAATGATTCAAACAAGCAATTCTTAGCTCTAGCATTGAAATGCATTTCCTTTTCTTCACTCTTTGTGGGTTTATCAAGATTCTTAATGGGTTTCATCCCGTCACGAGTGACTCTCCAAACACCAAAATCAACCGCCTCAAGGTGGCAAGCCATTCTAGCTTTATAATAGGGGAAGTTGGTGCCATCAAAGTGCGGAGGCCTAGAGGTATCCATCTATCGATGTATCAGACCGGGGGGTCCTCAACCAACCAGTAAAAGTGAACTGCGTGCCCCTAATCCCGGATGGTGATGCAAAGAGACACAAGGTTTATACTGGTTCAGGCAATTGGTGCCCTACGTCTAGTCTGAGAGATCGGTCTTGTATTCCTTGCACCGAAGTGCTTGTAGTAGGGGGTTACAAGCTGGGCGAGAGAGGGAGCTAGTCCTAGGTCTCGGCGTGGGATGATGCGAGGTGCTTGAGACGCTGCTCTCAAGTAGCTCGGGAGCGTGGGTGTTACAGGATGTGTCTAGGGCGAATATGGGAGCGTGGTTCTATCGTATGTTCTCCTTTTTTGAGCTATCCCTGGCCGCTTCCTTTTATAACCGCAAGGAAGGAGCCAGGAGTACATGAGTGAGCTACACGTGGAGCCTACTACAGTTTAGTCCTGTAGCAGCATGGCGTTGGGAATGGAGATCAGTACTTGTCTGGCGCGCCGTGCTGGCCAGGTTTGAAATGGTTGAGGTCGTGGGAGTCCTTATCGACGCCTAGTCAGTATGACTTCCATGGCCGGAGACATGCCATGCTTTGGTGGACTCTTGACCTGGTGGAGTGCCGAGGCCTGGCAGGTTGTAGCTAACCGCGTCGAGGCCTAATTTGCCGAGGCCCTGGCGGGTATTTGTAGCTGACCGCGCCGAGGCCTAATTTGCAGAGGCCCTAGAGGGAGCAGTTGGGCCTATGCACTGATTCCGAGGCTATAGTGACCCGGTTTAGGTGGAAAAGTGTAGGGTAGGGTAACCCCTGCACCGTCAGTAGGGGATGGTAAAAGGGAGATTTGACCACCGCCCATCGCCCCTGTTGCTATACCCTGCCAATCGTGGCTGACGTAGCGGGTGCATTCAGGCGCATTAAATGGATGGGACAGCCTGCCAGGGGGATAGTTGAGGCAGAGGCGACGAGGATGCGGGACAAGCCCGGCCTCGGCCGAGGTGGAGAAGGAACAGTATGTCCGAGGCCCTACCGAGGGGTCTCGGGCAAGGCGGAGAACGAGCAGCTGGGCTCTCCTGCTGTTGCTGAGACTACAGGGACCTGGATTTGACCTTCCACGCCGCTTTGTCCTTGGCGCAGGGGTTAGGTAGCATAGGGCAATACAGGTGTCAGTAGGGAGCACAGTGATGAGAACAGTGGCAGGTAATCCCTGCTGCGCCCTGTCCCCTGTCCCGTCGGTCGTTCTGCCCGTACTGTACCCGTGTGCGACTGACGTTTGCGGGAGTAGTTGGGCGCATTAATCCGGACGTGACGTTTTGTCAGAGGAGTTCGGTCAGGACAGAGGTTACGAGTTTGTTTTGCCGAGCCCGGCCTTGAGCGAATCGGAGAATTAGCATCCCGTCCGAGGCCTTTCGGGACGAGGCCTCTGCGGGGTGGGGAGCTTTTGGTCTTTTGCCTGAGGCCTCGGCGCAAGGCTTCGGGCGAATCGGAAAATCTACTGAGACCTCACGGTTTGATTTTTGTAAGGCCTAAGCAATATTTTTGGTTCTTGCTTAGGGTACCCCTTCTTGTGGTATCCGATAGTAGCCCCCGAGCCTCTGGGAGAGTGTGAGCGCTCTCTCGAAGGTTTGAGACTTGGCTTGTGGCGGCTCTTGTCGAGATTTGCGTTTCGTACTCGAGGCCTCGGTGGGTGCGCGCGAGCGCACCCGCCGGGTGTAGCCCCCGAGGCCCAGGAGGAGTGGATTTGACTCCTCCAAGGGCTTTTCTTACGTCGTGCGATGGATTTTTATTGCGCTAGCTGAGCCTTTGAATGTGAGTTCGGGTCGCTGAGCCTTGGTTTAGTTATAGGAAGAACCCCTGAGCCTCTGCTCGGAGCAAGAGGACGACCAGGAGTTTCCCTGTCTTTTTTGCATTGCCCTCACGCATCCGTTTTGTTCAGAAGGAGGGGTGGAGGGTGCCATGCTACCCTCGGCGGGCGCGAGCAGTGACACCTCCGGCGAGCTGTTATCGGGTAAGTCCGAGTGGAGGCCCGAACCTCGTTCGTTAGGGGTCGGCTAGCGGTCCAGACACACACTCCAAGAGTACCAGAGGGTTTCTCTAGTGGGTGCTGGGGACGTTCGCTAAGCCTGGTGGCTCAGTGCCTCCCTACGGTGGGATCCCATTCGGAGACCTCCCTGCTGGTCTCAGACACAACTTAGAGCGTCCCAAGCAGTCGTCTGCTCGGGTCTCGGCCAAGCGTGGGCTCGCCCATAGTCGTCCCTAACTCTATTGCCCTGGGGCGCCTATCGAAACCCTTAGGGGCCCAGCCTTCGAACCCCTGGACCGTAACGGGCTCGATGCCCTTTTATCACGTTTTTTCGAGTCTTCAGGTGCGGGCTTGGGTCGCTTGTCCTTGTCTTGGGTGCAAGAGGAGCCCCCGAGCCTCCGCACGGAGTGAGAGGGCGGTCAGGGGTCCCCCTAACTTTTTTGTTCGACCCTCGCACATCCTTTTCATTCAGACGGAGGGGTTGTTTGTCGAGCCCACTCGTGTGCGAACCTGGGTCGCTGGGTCTCGACAAACTTGCAGGAAGAGCCCCCTAGCCTCTACACGGAGCGAGAGGGCCGTCAGGTGCTCTCCTGGCTTTTTATATGCCCCTCGCGCGTGAGGGTTTGTTTGCTGAGACCCCTCGGGTGCGAGCCTGGGTCGTGGGGTGTCAGCATATCTGCAGGAAGAGCTCCCTATCCTTTGCCTGGAGCAAGAGGGCTGTCAGGAGTTCCCCTAGCTTTTTGTACGACCCTCGCGCAACCTTTTCGTTTGGAAGGAGGGGTGTGTTTACCGAGCCCCCTCGAGTATGAACCTAGGCCGCTGGGTCTCGGCAAAGTTGCAGGTAGAGCCCCTTAGCCTCTGCACAAAGCGAGAGGGCGGTCAGGAGTTCCCCTGGCTTTTTATGCGACCCTCGCGCATCCTTTTTGCTCAGAAGGAGGGGGTTGTTTGCCGAGCCCCCTCGAGTGTGAGCCTAGGTCGCTGGGTCTCGGCAAGGTTTGTAGGGAGAGCCCCCGAGCCTCCGCACGGAGCGAGAGGGTGGTTAGGAGTTCCCCTGGCTTTTTATGCGACCCTCGCGCATCCTTTTTGCTCGGAAGGAGGAGTGGAATATGCCAGGCTACCCTCGTTGGGCGCGAGCGGTGACACTTCCGGTGAGCTGCTATCGGGTAAGTCCGAGTGGAGACCCATGCCCCATTCGATAGGGGTCGGCTAGTGGTCCGAAGACGCACTCCAAAAGTACCAAAGGGCTTCTCTATTGGGTCCCAGGGCCGTTCGATTGGCCCCGGGGGCTCGGCGCCTCCCTACAGTGGGATCCCATTCGGAGAACTCCTTGCTGGTCTCGGACACAACTTAGGACATCCCGAGCGATCGCTTGCTCGGGCCTCGGCCATGTACGGGCTCGCCCATAGTTGTCCCTGACTCTGTTGTCCTGGGGCGGCTGTCGAAACCCTCTGGGGTCCAGCCTTCAAACCCCTGGACCGTAATGGAATCGGTGCCCAGTTCCTTAGTCTAGAAGGAATCGGCTGGGGGAATATTCCCCTCCATCGGCTGACAACGGCAGGCGCATCTTTTGAGGCGGTCTCTCAGGGCCTACCGTTGCTGCGGTTGGAAGCGACGTGGTGTCAGCGGACAGGACATAACCGCCCGTGCGATCAATGAGGAAAAGGTGGGTGCGTGGGCGGTGAAATTGGATCTGGATTTACTATGCCTGGACTCGAGGGAAACTTCCCCGATTTTGTCACCTGACCGTTTCGTCCTTTCCCTGCATAAATACAAAATGAGTCTCGCCCGTCCCCTCCTTACCTTGCCCGTACTTGCCTTTTCCGCCTTCGAGCCGTTGTCGAGAACAGAGAGCGCCGGGGAGAAGAGGGGAGAAGATGGAGTGAGAGAGAGAGAGAGAGAGAGACTTACCGCCGTAGCCCTTATTCTCCATCACGCAATGGTCAGCGGTCCTCCTGTCATCCTCCTGGCGGATCCTTGGGAGCCGTCCAACATGTCCGTGGAGGTGCTGTAGTCGCTCATCGATGACGTCCTTCTTCGTCCGATCACCGACCCTGACAGGCCAGAGTGGATTGCTCTGTTGGGCGAGCCAGAGCCGCGGCCACGCGAAGGGTACGTCGTGAGCTTCGTCTCTTTCCACGAGCGTGGTCTCGGCGTGCTGGGGGACCGATTCATGCGGGCGCTCCTTCATTACTACGAGGTGGAGCTACACAACTTCAACCCCAACTCCATCGCACAGGCGGCTATTTTCATCACCGTCTGCGAGGGGTATCTGGGGATTGCCCCCCATTGGGAGCTATGGCTCCACCTCTTCCGAGCGGGGCATACCACCAAGCTGGCGGGTACGGCGGGTCCGAGGAAGATGGTGAGGGCCGGCGGCTGCACTCTCCAGGTGCACCAAGACCAGTAGCACCTTTACATCCCGACCCAGCTCACGTCATCCAATCGCCGCTGGTACACCAGCTGGTTCTATCTCCACAACGATGACAGCGGGCTTCCCCCCTACACCGGATGGATCGTGGAGGATTGTCCGGAGAAGTGGAGGTATGGTGTCCCGAGGGAAGAGCAGCCTAAGCTGCAGCCGCTCCTGGATGGGCTGGAGAGGCTACGGAGCCACTGCCTCATGGCGACTGTGGTCGTGGTGGCCTTCCACCGCCGGAGGGTGCTGCCGCTGATGGCTCGGCGGCGGCACCTGTTCGATATGAGACCGGATGAGCCAATCGAGGGCAACCGAATGTCTGCCGCCGCCCTCTCCGATGATGCGGTTCTACGTCGGGTGAGGGAGACAGTGGATGGGAAGATGAAGAGCGGTGGTCTGACCCACATTGCCATCTGCCCGTCACGGGGGTATCTCTCACTGGTAAGTCACGCGCCGCTGCAGCCCCCAAGGCCTCCTCGTTCCTCATCGTTTTTTCGTTTCCTTACTTGCGTTCGCCGTTCCTATAGGGGATGAGGGACGTGCGAGACTCTCCGCCACCCATTCCCAAGGACGCAAGGCGGCGGGCGGTGAACCGAGCACATGCCGAGGTGTAGAAGAAGAAGAAGAACGCCAAGGAGGCAAGGCGCAACAAGAAGATACACGAGCGCGAAGCGCTAGATAAACGCCGCCGGCGTCAAAGGTAGGATGGTCTCCCGGTGGAGTTGTCTCCATCGCCGTCAGAGCATTCTTCGGACGAAGATGACGGATTCGAGCTAGGGCGAGGTCCCCTGGACCATCTTCCCGATGTCAGGGAGACAGCGCCTGGGAAGTCGGCGAATAGCCCGTCGTTTCCGGGGGGAGGAGGAGATGGCGCCCCGGGGTCGGCGATCGCTCACCCCATGTCCGAGGCTGACACGCCCGAGCTATGGGCACTGGGGAAGCGTGCCGTCAGCCCGTCGGGCTCGACGGTAGTGACGGAGCAGGCGGCAGCGGGGGCGACGCAACTGCCACCGCAGGGGGTCGAGGGGGCGCCGGAGGCCGATGAGGGTTGGCTGGCACCAGTGGATGCTAGGGCCGTGCCTTTGCCACCGCCGTGGTCGTTGCAGAGGAGAACCGCGGTGTCGAAGCGGCTGCAACCCCGCTCGAGGTGAGTGTTTTTTCAGTGACGTTCGCGTTGTCTCTTGCTCCCTCCATGGTCATAAGCTAACCAAGTGGGTGTTTTGCCTTCAGTCAAAAGCGTCGGGTGGAGGTGCCAGCCTTGGCGCCGCGCAAGGCACTCAAAGTGAGCGTCGGTCCCACTGCTCAACAGGTGGCAGAGGCACAAACCGCCATGCAGCCTGATGTGGCGTCGGCCAGGGCTGACCTGAAGAGGTCGGTCATTCAGGAAGAGGCTCCCGGGGCGGCTATGGAGCAGATGGAGGAGGAAGGGCCTATGCCGCGTGTTGCCGAGGCCCATGAGTCCGATGGGGTCGGGGCGCCCCCAGTCGTCGAGGCCAGGAGCAAACCCGAGGCCCCTGGGACTCCCGAGGCCAAGATGGTCGAGGTGAGCGCGGTGGGCCCGGTGGCCCGAGATTCGGAGATGGAGGTGGGGCAACCTTTGGTGCCGCCCCTGGCCCAAGGCCTACCGCCGTCACAGGAGAGCGCCCGGGAGGTGGAGGTTTCTACGACCTCTCCTACCGATACTTCCTAGGGGAAGGATGCGGCGGATGTCGAGGCGGACAGCACCGCCGAGCAGCCACTTCTAGCTCCTGGCGAGGGGAACTCGGCCCTCGCGTGGGTATGACCCGAGCCCCATGGGTGGAATCACCTACGTGTATCATGGCTGAGCCAGGACGACCCAGAGGGGGAGCCTCTATTCGCCCTCGAGGATGTGGACGAGGGGGCGCTAGAGCTCCTTCGAGCAATATCGCCGGCTGGCGGTGCAGTCACTGCGAACGGCACTGTCCGTCATGGATGACGATTTGCCCGGTGTCGTCCAGGTACGCATCTTCTTTTCTCGTGTGGTGTTGTCTTGTTCTGAGTCTTTTCACCATGCATGACCCCTGTTCTACCTATCCAGGAGCTTGAGGCCCGGTCTCTCGGGAAGTCGTTGTTCCTTCGTCAGGAGAGGGACGTCTAGGACCAGCTTAGGCAGCAGAAGGACCTGCTCGCCAGCGCCAACGAGCTTCTATCGGTGCGGAGCACGGAGGTGGAGGACCTCTGCCTTCGCTGTGCAGATATGAAGGCCGAGGCGGCCACGGCTCGGGAGCAGGTCACTCCTTTTGCGGTGCGAGTCAAGGAGCTAGAGGAGGAGCTGACCCGGGTGGTCGGCGAGCGGGACGCCCTCCTTTCCTAGGATGAAGAGGCAGCGGTCTCTGCCAAGTCCATTGCTGCGCAGTTGGTTGAGACAAAGGGCGCCCTGGATGAGGCCCTCAAGGTGGTCGAGGCTTCCCGGGTCGATGCCTTGGCTTGGAAGGGGAAGTTCGAGGGTAAGTTCTGCTCCCTTTATTTTGTTTATTTTTCTTGTGCTCGGCCCCCTAACTCTCTGGTGTGGTACAGAGCTGGAGAAGGAGGCCTCCAAGGCGACTGAGGCATCACGGGTCGAGGTCCAGCGCTGGAAAGAGAAATCCGAGGGTAAGTCCCATAGACCTTTGCCCCTGTTCGACTTATTCCTCTTTCGTGCTTAACCTCATCCTGCTCGTTTTGGCGTAGGGTTGGAGAAGGAGGTTTCCCGGGTGGCAGAGGCCTCTGTCGCAGTGTAGGCGACGCTCGAGGCCGAGATCAAGGAGCATGACGCGCTGCAGGCCGCCGCTCGTACCGTCTATGAGGCTCTGGCTGTTGAGGGGGCTCAGTCAGGTAGCTCCCTCAGGAGCCGCCTAGCTGCGTTGAGTGGCCAAGTACGGGAGCGACTTCGAGCGGCGTTGCATACAGGCGTCAAGCGTGCCCAGGCCGTCGTCTCTTCGCACTACGCCGTCAACCTCGAGGCCATTAGCAACGGTTACATCTTGCCTGATGATGACGAGGAGGCTGATGAGGAGGTCACCAAGCTGATGGAGGCGGCTGAGATCCCTGGTGCGGCGCTAGCTAGTCTGTTTGAAGAAGAAGTGGTTCCCCCTGCGCCCGCCACCGACGCAGGAGATCCTGAGCCTTGACCTGGGCCAAAGGGGCCATGTAAACGAATTAAGTTATTGTCGTGTCGTGACATTTGTGGCCGTCGAGGCCTTTTAAAGTATTCGTGCGTATGCTTTTTTAATCGGTATATATCGTTTTTCCAAGCCTCAGCCTTCTACATTGCTTCTAGACAAGGTCTGTGCAAACGATTTCCTCGAAACCTGAGCTACCCCTCTAGCGAAAGGTGGTGAGGGAGTTGCCATAGCCCAGAGGCGTAAGCAGTCTCACGACTCAGTCGGCCTCTTGCACTCGAGGCGCGCTTTCGGTCCTTAGATTTTCACACACGGCCTATTAGAGTACGCAAGAGAGTTTGGTGTGGAAATTTATTCGAAAAACGATTAAAAAATAGTGCCTGGGACTTAGGGGGTTCCCCCCAATTCTAGCCCCCGAGGGAGGCTCGGTTCTATAGAAGCAGAGCCGAGTCTCCCTTATAACGTTATTTCTACGTCGGTTCCCCATTGAGGGGGGAGTTTTCTCAAAAAATTAGAATAACTAAAGAACGCTTCTTTAATATATTTTGAGAAACAATATATATAATGCTTGGAGGTTTAAGGGTAGAAACGACGTAGCTGTTCTATGTTCCAAGCGTTGGTGAAGATTTTGCCCTTCTCGTTGGCCAGCTTGTAGGTCCCGGGTTTTAGCACTTGGGCGATGATGTACGGTCCTTCCCATGGCGGGGTCAGCTTGTGGCGGCCCTTGTTGCTCTGCCTCAGTCTCAGCACCAGGTCACCCACCTTTAGGTCTTGGCTTCCGATGTGCCGGGCTTGATAGCGTCGTAGGGCTTGCTGGTACTTGGCTAAATATAGCAGCGCAACGTCTCGGGCTTCCTCCAGTTGGTCGAGAGCATCCTCGCGGGTAGTGCGGTTGCTTTGCTCGTTGTAAGCCTACAGCCTTGGGGAGCCGTACTCCAAGTCAGTGGGGAGGATGGCCTCGGAAACATAGACCAGGAAGAACGGTGTGAACCCCGTGGCTCGGCTTGGTGTATTCCTTAGGCTCCAGATGACCGACGGGAGTTCGACCAGCCATTTCTTGCCAAATTTCTTCAACCGGTTGTATATCCTCGGCTTGAGGCCCAGAAGAATCATGCCGTTGGCACGTTCTACTTGGTCGTTCGTCCTAGGGTGTCCTACGGCCGACCAGACCATGCGGATGTGGTGGTCATCACAGAACGTCAGAAATTTATGTCCGGTGAATTGTGTCCCATTATCGGTGATGATGGTGTTTGGAACTCCAAACCTGTGGATGATATCAGTGAAGAACAATACTGCTTGCTCAGATTTGATTTGAGTGATCGGTCGAGCCTCGATCCACTTGGAGAACTTGTCAATAGCTACCAACAAGTGGGTATAGCCCCCGGGGGCTTTCTGCAGAGGCCCAACCACGTCCAGTCCCCACACGGCGAACGGCCATGTGATGGGGATGGTTTGGAGGGCTTGAGCTGGGAGGTGTGTCTGCCGCGCATAGTACTGACATCCCTCGCAGGAGCGTACCAGCTTGGTGGCGTCGGCCACCGCCGTTGGCCAGTAGAACCCTTGGCGGAAGGCGTTTCCGATGAGCGTCCGAGGCACAGCATGGTGTCCGTAGGCTCCTGTGTGCAAGTCCCAAAGCAGGGCTTGGCCTTCCCCGGTGGTGATGCGTCGTTGGAGGACGCTAGATGGGCTTCGTTTGTACAACTTGTCGTTGCTGACGACGTAAGTTTTGGCTCGTCGCGCCAGCCGTTGGGCCTCGGCTCTATCCGCAGGAAGCACTCCTCGAGTGAGGCGATCAAGGAGGGGGACTCGCCAGTCCGCCCCTTGGTCGGCCTCGGGAGGCTCTGCATTGATTTCCATAGCCTCGGGCTCAGCCGTCGGGGTCTTGGTAACAGAGGGGGCCTTCGGACCTGTGGGTGGCTCGGCCGGTGGGCCCTCTTGTGTTGCCGAGGCGTAGTCCACCGAGGGCTTGTGTAGGTCTCTGGCGAATATGTTCGGGGGGACCGAGGCCCATGCCGATGCCATCTTCGCCAATTCATCCGCGGCCTCGTTGAACTTCCGCGCAATGTGGATGAGTTCGAGACCGTCAAATTTATCTTCAAGGCAACGTACCAGTTTGTAGTATGCCTCCATTTTGGGGTCGTGACAATTCGATTCCTTCATGACTTGGTCGATGACGAGCTATGAATCGCCCCGTGCATCAAGACGCCACACTCCAAGCTCGATGGCGATCTGCAAGCCGTTGACGACAGCTTCATACTCGGCTGCGTTGTTGGAGGCGGCGAAGTGGAGCCGAATTATGTAACGCACATGCACTCCGAGGGGAGAGATGAAAAGCAGACCCGCGCCTGCCCCGGTCTTCATTAGAGACCCATCAAAGTACATGGTCTAGCATTCTGATTAGATTTGAGCAGGTGGCAGCTGGGTGTCGGTCCACTCAGCCACAAAATCGACTAAGACCTGGGATTTAATTGCTTTCCGAGGCGCAAAAGACAGGGCCTCCCCCATGAGTTCGACAGCCCACTTGGCTATTCTACCCGAGGCCTCCCGGTTCTGGATTATCTCGCCCAGAGGGAAGGATGACACCACGGTCACCGGGTGGGATTCGAAGTAGTGACGCAGCTTGCGCCGAGCTAAGACTATGGCATAGACCAGCTTCTGGATATGGGGGTAGCGTGTCTTAGTTTTGGAGAGTACTTCGCTAATGAAGTAAACGGGTCGTTGGATAGAAAGAGCATGCCCCTCTTCTTGCCTCTCGACTACTACTGCCGCGCTGACCACCTGGGTCGTTGCGGCGATGTAGAGTAAGAGGGCCTCGCCCTCAGTTGGTGGTACCAGGACGGGGGGGTTGGTGAGTAATGCCTTGAGCTTGGTGAGGGCCTCTTCGGCCTCGAGGGTCCAGGAAAAGCGTTCAGATTTTCTCAAGAGACGGTACAGAGGTAAACCTTTTTCACCAAGGCGCGAGATGAAGCGACTCAGGGCCGCAAGACATCCCATAACTCTCTGTACTCCCTTGAGGTCCCGGATCGGCCCCATGTTGGTCATGGCCGAGATCTTCTCTGGGTTGGCCTCGATGCCGCGATTTGAGACTATGAATCCCAAGAGCATGCCTCGGGGGACCCCGAAGACACACTTCTTGGGGTTAAGCTTGATGCCCTTCTCCCTGAGGCATTTGAAGGCGATCTCCAGGTCATCGACGAGGTTACTGGCCTTTCTGGACTTGACTACGATGTTGTCCACGTAGGCCTCGACAGTTTTCCCAATGTGCTTGCCGAAGACTTGGGTCATGCACCGTTGGTACGTGGCCCCTACGTTTCTGAGACCAAATGGCATAGTTCTATAGCAGTACATGCCGAATGGGGTGATGAAAGAAGTCGCGAGCTGGTCAGACTCTTTCATCTTGATTTGATGGTAACCAGAATACGCATCAAGGAAGGATAAGATCTCGCATCCTGCAGTGGAGTCAACGATTTGATCGATCCGAGGCAACGGGAATGGAACCTTTGGACATGCTTTATTTAAACCGGTGTAGTCTACACACATCCTCCATTTTCCATTTTTCTTCCTAACTAATACAGGATTGGCTAACCACTCTGGATGGGATACTTCCCTGATGAATCCGGCCGCCAAGAGCTTCTGCACCTCCTCGCCGATGGCCCTGCGCTTCTCCTCATCGAATCGGCGCAGGCGCTGCTTCACTGGTCTGGAGCAGGCCCAGACATCCAAGGCGTGCTCGGTGACCTCCCTCGGTATGCCCAGCATGTCTGAGGGGCTCCTTGCGAACATATTGGCATTCGCGCGGAGGAAGTCGACGAGCATGGCTTCCTATTTGCTGTTGAGGGTGGAGCTGACCCTCAACGTTCGGCCGTTGGAGCAGTTGGGGTCGACCGGGACGAGCTTGACAGTCTCTGTGGGCTCGAAAGTCCCAGCGCGGTGCTTGGAGTCAGGTACTTCGCTACCGAGTTGGTCGAGGTTGACGATGAGTGCCTCGGCCTCCACGATAGCCTCTGTGTATTCGATGCATTCGACATCGCAGTCGTATGCATGCTCGTACATGGACTTGACGGTGATGACGCCGTTGGGGCTGGGCATTTTGAGCTTGAGGTAGGTGTAGTTCGAGACCGCCATGAACTTGGCGTAGCACGGGCGCCCTAGAATGGCGTGGTAGGTTCCCTTGAATCCAACCACTTCAAAGGTGAGGATCTCCTTGCGGTAGTTGGAGGGAGTGCTGAAGCAGACCGGCAAATCAATGCATCCGAGGGGTCGCACGCGCTTCCCTGGCATGACGCCGTGGAAGGGTGCGGCACCCCATCAGAGCATCGACTGGTCGAGCTCTAGGAGCTCCATGGTGTTGGCGTAGAGGATGTTGAGGCCGCTACCTCCGTCCATCAGCACTTTGGTGAGCCGGGTGTTGCCGATAATCGAGTCGACGATGAGCGGGTATTGCCCGGGGTTTGGGACATAGTTGGGGTGGTCCTCCTGATCGAAGGTGATTTCCTCCTGAGACCAGTTAAGGTACTGGGGAGTAGCTACCTCAACCAAGAAGACCTCCCGGCGTTCCCTCTTTCGTTGACGCGCCGTGAGGCACGCTGAAGGCCCGTCGAAGATCATGAAGGCATTGTGCACCTTAGGGAACCCGTCGTCCTTGTCGTTGTCTCTGTCGCCGGCGCCCTTCTTCCTGGCGTCGTCGTCGGGAAGTCCGAGCTTGGCGTAGTAGCGTCGGAGCATGGTGCATTCTTTGAGGGTGTGCTTTACCGGGCCTTAGTGGTAAGGGCACGGCTTCTTGAGTATATCGTCAAATAGTCCGGGGCCTCTGGCGGGGCCTCGGGGATTCCTACGATCCGTGGCCGCGACAAAATCAGCCTCGAGGGCCTCTTGCTTCTCCCGGCGTCCCTTTTTCTTTTCTTGGAGAAACGGGAGGCTGAGGCCCCGGAGGCCGAGGCCCTCTGCTTCCCCTTTGCTTCGCTGTCGGGGGAGATGGCCCCGACAGCTTTTTCGCCCGAGGCGAAGTTGGTGGCGATGTCGAGGAGCGCAGCCGCTAAGGTTGGTACGTTCTGGCCTAACTCTCGGACCAGGTCTCGGCAGGAGGTGCCAGAGAGGAAAGCCTGGACAATTTCCGAGTCGCCAACGCTGGGCAACTCGGTGCGCTGCTTGGAAAAGCACCGGATGAAGTCTCGGAGAGACTCATCTGGCTTCTGGCGACAACTCTTGAGGTCCCAGGAGTTCCCGGGGCGCATGTATGTGCCCTGGAAATTCTCGATGAAGACCTTGACCAAGTCGCGCCAGTTGTGAATCTGTGAGGGAGGCAGGTGTTCGAGCCAGGCTCACGCCGAGTCTGACAGGAACAAGGGGAGGTTACGGATGATGAGCAGGTCATTGTTCGCGCCACCTAGCTGACAAGCCAGGCGGTAATCGGCCAGCCACAGCTCGGGGTTGGTCTCACCACTATACTTCGCGAGATTGGTCGGTTGCCGGAATAGGGCAGGGAATGGAGCGCCGCGGATGGCCTTGCTGAAGACTCTAGGGCCAGGCGGCCCTAGAGAAGGACTGCGGTCCTCCCCGCTGTCGTAGCGGCCACCTCGGTGTGGCTGGTAGCCTCGGGCGAGCCCGTCGTTGTCGTGGCACCGTCGCCTGCTGAGCACATCGTGGTCCTCTTGTGCCTCGCGTCGGTCACTGAGGCAGTCGTGGACTGAGGGGGCCTTGAGGCGATCATGCACCGTGGTAGAGGGCTCGGGCATCGCTCGGACTAGCATCGCTGCCGCCGCGACATTCTGGCTAGCGCGATTGAAGATTGGGGGTTGCTCACTTGCTTCGTCATTGTTGATGCAGCGGTGCACGTCGTGGGCCCTCTGCCGGGCCCCTCCGCCATCACCGCGACCTTGCTGCTCCTGCTCGAGAGTGTCTTGGAGCTGCTGCAGCAGGAGTCGATCTTGGTCAACTTTTGCCTGGACCTCACGGAGCTGCTCCAGGTCTAGGCGTCGGAGATCCTTGAGGGCGACGTTCACGTTCCGCGCCGCCCGGAGCTCGACGAGCGGGGGTGTGGCGTCGCCCGCCCCTTGGCGGAGCGGGGACCGGTTGCCTACCCTCTCACCCTCATTACTTGCCCCTGGCATTCCAAGCCCGACGTGGAAACACTCTCGAGTGGGATCGTAAGTGCTTTCGTCATCGGAGTCGGAGTAGCCGAAGCAGTAGTCGCTTGCGGCCAAGAAGCGGCGCGTAGCCTCGGGGTCACGAAGCCCGGAGAAGTCCGCTTCGGCCCATGCCTCGTCCTCCTCTAAGGAGTCAGTGTGGGTGTGGGTCGAGATTGTGGTGGAGAAGTCGAGGGCGAATCGTTGGTGGTGTTCCGAGGGCTCCGCGTGCGCGGAGGCGTAAGCGAAAGCGTAGGGGGTGGCGATGTTTTTCAGCCCAAAGGGGTACGGGGATGGTGCCACCGCTGGGCTCTGCTCCACCTGAGTTGATTCCTCAGGATGTGGCAGGGCAGAGCTTGACGACAGGACGTTGCTGCGCGCTACCGGCATCCTTCCCCTGCCCAGGCTTAGGCTAGGCAGGTCCCCAGCTAGGGACTCTGTACCAACAGCCGGGCATGGGATGTCAGCGGAGTGCGGCGCGCAGCGTCGAGCTCGCGTGGCGTCGGAGTAGTCCCGCTCGCATCGTGCCTAGCGAGCATGATGAGAGCGGCGGCCCGGGTGCCGCCTACGCCCGGGCTGCCGATGCATGACGTCGTCACCGGCCGGTGGGGCTCTGGGTGTGAGGAGTACCATATCGTACTCACATCCTAGAGACATGAATTCTAGGCTCCCAAACCAGACCATCGTGCCGAGACGTAGTGGGCGTATGGGGTCAGCCATCCGGAACTTGTTGGGACGATCACGCTAACACGCAGAGGCCCCTACCTGGCGTGCCAACTGTCGGTGTATCGGACCGGGGGGTCCTCAACCAACCAGTAAAAGTGAACTACGTGCCCCTAATCCCGGATGGTGATGCAAAGAGACACAAGGTTTATACTGGTTCATGCAATTGGTGCCCTACGTCCAGTCTAAGAGATCGGTCTTGTATTCCTTGCACCGAAGTGCTTGTAGTAGGGGGTTACAACCTGGGCGAGAGAGGAAGCTAGTCCCAGGTCTCGGCGTGGGACGATGCGAGGTGCTTGAGACGCTGCTCTCAAGCAGCTCGGGAGCGTGGGTGTTACAGGATGTGTCTAGGGCGAATATGGGAGCGCGGTTCTATCGTATGTTCTCCTTTTTTGAGCTATCCCTGGCCGCTTCCTTTTATAACCGCAAGGAAGGAGCCAGGAGTACATGAGTGAGCTACATGTGGAGCCTACTGTAGTTTAGTCCTGTAGCAGCATGGCATTGGGAATGGAGATCAGTACTTGTCTGGCGCACCGTGCTGGCCAGGTTCGAAATGGTTGAGGTCGTGGGAGTCCTTGTCGACGTCTAGTTAGTATGACTTCCATGGCCGGAGACATGCCGTGCTTTGGTGGACTCTTGACCTGGTGGAGTGCCGAGGCCTGGCAGGTTGTAGCTAACCGCGCCGAGGCCTGATTTGCCGAGGCCCTGGTGGGTATTTGTAGTTGACCGTGCCGAGGCCTGATTTGCCGAGGCCCTGGAGGGAGCAGTTGGGCCTATGCACTGATTCCGAGGCTATAGTGGCCCGGTTTAGGTGGAAAAGTGCAGGGCAGGGTAACCCCTGCACCGTCAGTAGGGGATGGTAAAAAGGAGATTTGACCGCTGTCCCATCGCCCCTGTTGCTATACCCTGCCAATCGTGGCTGATGTAGCGGGTGCATTCAGGCGCATTAAATGGATGGGACAGCCTGCCAGGGGGATAGTTGAGGCGGAGGCGACGAGGATGCGGGACGAGCCCGGCCTTGGCAGAGGCGGAGAAGGAACAGTATGTCCGAGGCCCTGCCGGGGGGACTCAGGCGAGGCAGAGAACGAGCAGCTGGGCTCTCCTGCTGTTGCTGAGACTACAGAGACCTGGATTTGACCTTCCACGCCGCTTTGTCCTTGGCGCAGGGGTTAGGTAGCACAGGCAATACAGGTGTCAGTAGGGAGCACAGTGATGAGCATAGTGGCAGGTAATCCCTGCTGCGCCCGGTCCCCTGTCCCGTCGGTCGTTCTGCCCGTACTGTACCCGCGTGCGGCTGACGTTTGCGGGAGTAGTTGGGCGCATTAATCCGGACGTGACATTTTGTCAGAGGAGTTCGGTCAGGACGGACGTTACGAGTTTGTTTTGTCGAGCCTGGCCTCGAGCGAATCGGAGAATTGACATCTCGTCCGAGGCCTTTCGGGATGGGGCCTCGGCGAGAGGGCCTCGGTGGGGTGGGGAGCTTTTGGTCTTTCGCCTGAGGCCTCGGCGCAAGGCTTCGGACGAATCGGAAAATCTGCTAAGACCTCACGGTTTCATTTTTACAAGGCCTAAGCAATATTTTTGGTTCTTGCTTAGGGTACCCCTTCTTGTGGTATCCGACACCATCCCAACCACTCTAAATAGTATCAGTCCAATGGCGGTTAAGCCAAAGGTCCAAATTGAGCCAACCGGCTCTGATACCACATGTAGGAGACCGTGACACCTAAGAGGGGGGTTGAATTATGCAACTTAAAATTCTAACTCTAAACTATGACCTCTTTTTCTAACCCTAGCAAAACATATGCAAAAGATAAATTATCTAAATATGCAACTACGGTTTTGCTAATGTATTGCTATCTCTACCACAAAAGGAGTAATATAATCAATGTAAATGCGGAAGTTAAAGAGCAAGGTAGAGATATACAAACTTCCGTCGACAACTCCGGTATTTTTATCGAGGTATCGAGAAGCGCGTAAGCTTCCCCCTAGTCCTCGTTGGAGCCCATCGCAAGGAATCCCTCGCGAGGGCCAAGCTCTCGGTCGGGTAACACCGTGGATAGCCTCAGGCCTTCCCCACGCGCAAGTGGGTCTCCGACGTGCCTTCCGGCAAGCCTCTCCCAGATGCTCCCCGCCGTCTTCACTATCAAGCTTTCGGTTGAAACGCCGCGGGCCTTATTCCCTCCGGTACACAGTGGCGGCCACACCACAACCGCGGTCGGTGTGATCTTGTAAGACTACAAGCCTCTCCGATGTACAACAATGATGCGCACAAGCACCGGGTAGTAAGAGGTATACAAATCTCACTAAACACTAGGCCTAAACCTAGAGCAAACACATAAGCGGTGGTCTAATCAACCTAAGCACTTCACAAAGCACCTACGCTAATCACCTAATGAATCACTAAGCACTATGCAAGTGAAGATCACTAAAATGGTGTACTAGCACCCTTGATATGTTTCCTCAGCTCCACTCACTTCAAATGGCCGGTTGGGGTGTATTTATAAGCCCCACTGAGAAAGTAGCCATTAGTGACGAAATCCCGCTTTTCTGCTACTGACCGGACACGTCCTGACCGGACACGTCCGGTCGTCCCGACCGTTGGAGCCGCGATCAACTGAGCGGACACTGCCAGCTTCCGGTCACATGCCACCGGACGCGTCCGGTCGTAATTTCGTCACTCTGAAACCTCTCTGTACTCGATCGGACTTTACTGTCCTGTGTCCGGTCGATTTGCTTGTTCAGCATCCAGTCGCTGCTGCTGCCGAGCCTCTTGATCGGGATGTCCGGTCACTGTGCTACCAGCGTCCGGTCCAGCGTCCGGTCACCTCTGTGAGCTCGTATCTTCGCGATCTTGCGTCTAGCTTGTTCCTATCTTCATACTTGGACTTTACTTGATATCTTGGGTCTTCTCTTGTGCTCCTAGGGTCTTGCTTATGGTGTTGATCATCGGATCAACACGTCCCCTTCGTCCAAGTCACGTCTTGCACCCTATTAAACTACAAAACAATCACTTGTAAATTCATTAGTCCAATTTAATTGTGTTGGTCATCAAACACCAAAATCTAAAGTAAATGGACATAGGGTCCATTTTCCTTACAAGTTCTTAGCTAGCTCAACTAGTTTAGAAAGTAGCGACATAGCCCTTGATTGCTTAGTGATTATAATTGATTAGAATTATTGGTAGGTGGCTTATAATTTTAGTAGGCTAGCGCAATATTCACTTCGTCTTATATTTATTTAACCACTTGGCTTAGTGTTATTGTAGATTTTTTAATAGGCTATTCACCTCATCTAGGCATTATGACCTTTTCGACGGTAGTTTTTGCACGGCTTTAGCCTGACCGACACCCTAATTCAGCAAACCAATGAATCACAGGCGCACTGCATCTCTGGAGCCCGGATCAAGGGGATGCGAGCAACCAAACGCCCCCTTATGCTTAGTCTTTTTTTCCGTCGCATACCCACCAAACCATTTGTTCTCCAGATAATTTACTTTGTAATTTGTACTCTATCTGTCAAAAAAAACTGTAGATTCAGGATGGATCAAACTTTCTTAAATTTAAATAAATTTATAGAAAAATAATATTAGTATTTATATATCAAATGAAATTACTATAAAAATTTATAATTAATTGGATGATATTTATTTAACATTATTAATACTGGTACTTTTCTTGTCTAAATTTGGTATATTTGTTTGGCTTATCGGAAAATAAGACTTATATTTTTATGATGAAGGGATATTATTATAAAGTAAAGATTGAAGCAAATAAACCACCCCCAAGGGGTGGATGAAAATACATTTGCAGGGGTCTATTCGTTTAGGCCATGACCGTGTTGGAACTTACTAAAAAAATCACTCTGCTACAGTATAAGCCATTTTTTCTGTGTGTACCGACTACCGAGTGAGCATTGATGCGAGCAGCTGGTCACCGTTGCTTCAGCAAGTAAATGCACCCTAGGCCTCGTTTAGTTGCACCGATTCGGCATCGACAAAAACACTGTAGCTACACTGTAGGTATAGTAGCGTTTTGTTTTTATTTGGTAACAATTATTCAATCGTTGACTAATTAGGTTCAAAACGTTCGTCTCGTAAAGTACAGCCAAACTGTGCAATTAGTTTTTGATTTTGTCAACATTTAGTACTCCATACATGTACCGTAAATTTAATGTGACGGGGAATCTTCTTTTTACATAGTTTGGAATTTGTGGAAACTAAACACCCCCTGGTACTCTCGTTTGCTTCTGTTGCAAATGTCAAAAAGCAGACCAGCCCGATTTGTGAAAATTAATGTGTTCAGCGAATTAGGCAGTCCTCATGATGTATTAATGATGGTTTCTATCCTCATTAAATGATTTGTCACGTAGTTAAAATATTAACATGACAACGTAGTTAATGAAGAAAGAGAGAAAAAATCATAGAAATGGTTTCCTTAGGCCAGTCTCAGTGGGAATTTCATAGCCCTGTTACCAATGCATCTATATTTTGAAAATAGTGCAGAAGAGTTTCATCCCCATAAAACTCTCTCTACTCCCATAAAACTCTTATCATCTCTCTTTTCATCAATACGGTGCCACATCAACCTATTTAATGCCCATGAAACTCTGATGAAACCCCACTAAGACTGGCCTTACGAAGAAACCAGGTCTTCTCTTGACTCAATGCGCCAAAAAATTATGAAATCGCCATTGAAGATAAACCAACAGTTTCTAGGGGTCGTACCGCACTACCCATTGGAGAAAAAAGATAAAGTTGAGAGAGAAAGAGAAAATAATTATTACTTATAGAAATCATAAGTTGAAAAATAGTACTTTTTTGGTACGATAACCTATGTTATAGAAACTACTAATTTTTTTCTTTGGACTGCCTTATAATTATAATTATAGTACTGTGTTTTCTCTCGCAATAAATTAATCGTTACTTTAACCGAACCTAAAACGACGCGCTAAATCATTATTGCTTAGAAACAATTTCGCGTGAGCAAACGGTTCCGCTAACTGACAGATGGGCCCATACTCTTACCCTCGGCGCCCCACGAATCACATCGGCACATCATCGTTCAACTCGCTAACCCAGAACATTCGGTTCCGAAATTACGATTTACAGCTATCAAGCGCGGAGGCGGGAGCAGCGAGCAGCGCGCGGCCGGCGACCCCACCAAAATCCCATCAGCAACCGGCCGCGCGGCCGCGGTTGCCTCCGGCGGCTGGGTCCTCGCCTCGATGGTGGGGATGTACCAGCACCAGCTCCGCGACGACCCCTTCGGCACCCTAGGCGGCGGCCACTGCGGTGACCAGCCACGCATCGCCGGTGGCGGCGCCTCCTCCTCCTCCTCGTCCTCCTCCTCCTCCTCCTCTCCCTCGGCTGTTCTCGCCCCGCTGCCTGCAGAGGCGTATGGCGGCGGAGAGCCGCGGCAGCGGTTCGAGGCGGTCGCCGACGGGGGAAGCGTGTTGCGCGGCGCGGGAGGCGGCAAAGGCGGCGCCGTGGGTGGGGATCTGGGGGTGCTAGTGCGGTGGATGCGGGAGCTCGCAGCGGATCCCGTGGCTCCCCTTCCGGCGCCATCAGTGCACAGGGCGAGGAAGCGGCACGTGCTGGCCTTGCGGCGCGCTCGCTACCTTAGATTGGAGGACGTGGAGGACGCAGAAGAGCTTCCCAGCTTCTACAAGGTTAGTTCGCATGAGCGCAAAACTCTCGTATTTTGTTGTATTGTTTTCTGTTGCCAATTCTTAGGAAACGTGGTTTTCGGTAGCCTGTTGCTTGCTTTGCTCTGTTTGTGGGACTGATCGGTATGGATTGGACAAGGGACATCTAAGATTTGTCACATCCGTTTGTTCTATGCCGTACTATTTGATTTGGCTTCCGGGGATTAGAGACTGCAGCTCGGAGGATGCCAGGATGGTAATGCCAGGTGTCGCGAGTGGGTAGGATCACTGTCACTGCATAGGAATCATGTACTTTTGACAACCAGTGCTGGAGCAGACGGTTCCAGTCTGGGAGGGGGAACCCTGACTAGGACCATATTAGTATCTTAGCCAGGGTCAAGCCATCAAAGCTTATAACGCCCTGTTTGTTTCAGCCCGCGGGCTGTGGATTGCAGCTTGCATATATTATCACAATTAGCGCGCAGGGAGGGGGAACAGACTCTTAGTAGCCGGAAACGTTCCACGTTCTGGGAATGTCCACGTCCCTGATTCGGGAACATTTACGTTCTCACGTTATAAAATAACACCCCAAGTTCCGTTCCCTTGTGGTAACATGGCTACTAAGGACAGCAGACTGTTGGATTGTACTCCCTCTGGTCATAATTAGATGACAGATTGTACTCCCTCCGGTACTAATTATAGTATGTTTTGGACAGCAAATTTGACGTGTAATTAGTGTTTTTTGCTGTCCAAAACGCCATCTAATTATGGCCAGAGATAGTAAAAATGTGGTCTGTGGGTTGTTGTAATCTGGGACCTATCTGTTTCAGTTTGCAAGAAAAAAAAAGGACCTAAGAGCATCTCTAAGATCTTAAAACAACATTTCTTTTTGGCAAAAGGCCCTCCAACAGTTTTGTATCCGAACTCCCTAAAGATACGCGAATGGTAAATCTCCTCTACGACTCCTCACATATGTGCAAGCTTTCTGTGCTCTGTATCCTCACTTGACGGCTTTCTTTTCCACCCTTCGCGCGGTTTTCTTCGTCCCTGGCTGCTCCTGTGGCTGGCTGTGGAGGCCGGCTGGGGGGCGGCAGCGGCCGGTTGGGGGGTGGCGGTGGCTGGCTGGCGGCTGATCGGTGGCGGCGTGCGAACGAGGTTGGGAGGAGCGAGCAAAATTATGTTGTGGGCCCCCCTTTTTAAATCTTTTTAGCAACCAAATATTGCAAACTATTGGGGGAAGGCAACAAATTAGCTCCCTACTCATTTTGGCCACTTGGTATAAATAATGATTTGGCAAGTGTTTTTAAGGAGTTTTTGGCGATGCTCTAAGAGCCATCATTTGTGTTGTCATGGTGTGATGTTATGACCGGCCTAACCTACAGCAGAAGGAAGAAGTGGGGCACTGCGCCAGGAGACGTGGGTGCGCCCACGATCTCGGCAATGACCGAACCAGGTGTTTGGGTGTGTCCGCGCGTGTGCCTAATCTTGTATTAGAACCCAGACTTGGATGAGGAGATGTTAAGCAGGACAACACAGTTGTTGCCCCTTGCGCCCTGCACTCTTTCTTTCGCGATAGTCCGACGGCGCCCTCACGACGGAGTTCGTGGAAGCGCCAACCAGAAGTCTCCCACAGCTACTCCCTTCGATCCCTAGGCACTAACAACTTGGTATCAGAGGGTGATCTGTCGGTGCCTGGGTCGGCCGCCATCCTTCCTCAAGCACTCGAACAATTGACGAAGATGGTGTCCGATGTCTCGCGGCAGATGAGTGATATGGCCACCCAATTGGCTGGTCTCTCACTGCGCATTTCAGAAGTGGAGTGCCAACCGCTTGCGCTGCCGCACTCCAAGCCGGAGTACCCCTACGGCATGCCGCTATCCAATGGCACTAACATGTGACTTGTCCCTGTTTGAAACTTCTTGTGAAGTTGTGTCCTGAATCCACTTATTTGCAGAGTTTACGAAAAGCAGAATTTGCTCGTTTTGCTTAGTTAATTCTTTGATTCTGCTTGTTGATAAGCTATCATGTAATCTTGCCCTCTGACACAACTTCTGCATATCTATGGAGAAACTAGGGAATAAGCTGTGCCAAACATGGCCATATTCCCACATGGCAGTGGCACTTCTTTTAGATAATGGAAAATTTGTGGCTTAACATCCTCTGCCTAATGCTTCAGACAGCAAAAAGTAGTTGCTACTGCTACAAGCTAGCT
This sequence comes from Miscanthus lutarioriparius, assembly GCA_904845875.1. Lineage (NCBI taxonomy): Eukaryota > Viridiplantae > Streptophyta > Magnoliopsida > Poales > Poaceae > Miscanthus > Miscanthus lutarioriparius. The sequence goes on from CAJGYO010000005.1 coordinate 16,822,795, forward strand.
TGAAATTGGTTAATTGGTAAAGGTACATGGATTGATGACCCAACAAAGAGACCCAAGTCCTAATAACCCCGCTAAGTGGTACTACACATTATCTGGAAAATTAGTTACATGCATTACTGGTTGTTCCTAGGCACCGGTGCATAGTGTTATCGTAGGCGTGTTTGATAATGTAGGTAGAGACAGAATAGGCCAAACTTTATTTTTTTACACCAGGATGTCAAACTTGACATGAGAAGAGGTAGTAAAGAGAGACTTGAGAGAATCAAGTATACCCAAAAAACTATTCCTGGATAGGGTTGTATGAAAATCAATCCATGTGTTCGAGCCTTGACCCAGGCTTTCGTGTAATCTAACTTGCGTAACTTGTTTGGACCCAAAAGGCTTTTCGTTGTTATTGTTGTTCGTGGCTGACACGACATAAGTGTTTTGGAAGATACCTGACAGGGCGATCAGTTTTTTTTAGTCGATACAACAACAACAACAAAGCCTTTAAGTCCCAAACAAGTTGGGGTAGGCTAGAGTTGAAACCCAGCAGAAGCAATCAAGGTTCAGGCACGTGAATAGCTGTCTTCCAAGCACTCCTATCTAAGGCTAAGTCTTTGAGTATATTCCATCATTTCAAGTCTCATTTTATTGCCTCTACCCAAGTCAACTTCGGTCTTCCTCTGCCTCTGTTCACGTTACTATCCTGGCTTAGGATTCCACTACGCACCGGTGCCTCTGGAGGTCTCCGTTGAACATGTCCAAACCATCTCAACCGGTGTTGGACAAGCTTTTCTTCAATTGGTGCTACCCCTAATCTATCACGTATATCATCGCTCCGAACTCGATCTCTTCTTGTATGACCGCAAATCCAACGCAACGTACGCATTTCCGCGACACTTATCTGTTGAACATGTCGTCTTTTCGTAGGCCAACATTCTGCACCATACAACATAGCAGGTCTAATCGTCGTCCTATAAAACTTGCATTTTAGCTTCTGTGATACCCTTTTATCACATAGGACACCAGATGCTTGGCGCCACTTCATCCACCCTGCTTTGATTCTATGGCTAACATCTTCATCAATATCCACGTCTCTCTGTAGCACTGATCCTAAATATCGAAAGGTATCCTTCCTAGGCACTACTTGACCTTCCAAACTAATATCTTCCTCCTCCCGAGTAGTAGTGCCGAAGTCACATCTCATATACTCAGTTTTAGTTCTACTGAGTTTAAAACCTTTGGACTCCAAAGTCTCCCGCCATAACTCCAGTTTCTGATTCACTCCTGTCCGGTTTTCATCAACTAGCACTACATCGTCTGCGAAAAGCATACACCAAGGGATGTCCCCTTGTATGTCCCTTGTGACCTCATCCAACACTAAGGCAAACAAATAAGGGCTCAAAGCTGACCCTTGATGTAGTCCTATCCTAATCGGGAAGTTTTTTTTAGTCGATAAATTTAATATTACTTCTGTCCTGAAAAGAATGCTATTCTCTGGCTATACACAAATATAGGCACACTTTTTTTAATTAGCTTTGGAAGATATTCTTATTGATGATGCCAATGACATCAAGCATTTTTTTTTACCATCCAAGCTCCTTTTTTTTCTGGCTTACCCTTTGTACTAAAAATAGATAAATCGGGAAGATTAGCAAACTGAAACGGAACATGGTTAAATGCATGCCCAACTAAGGCATAAATATCTTGCATGTCCAACTTTCCAGAAGGCATACATCCTGAAGCTTTTGATGCTGATGTGAAGCCATTCGTACGTAGGCTGTTTCTTGTTTTTTCGAAATAAGAACAATGTTATTTTCCCAATAACAGTTACCAAGCACACCGTCTCCTATCTTTCTGGATATTCTTGTCATGTTCATATGATCATGTGTGGCGTTTATGTCCTGTCAGTATGGGTGTGATTGGTTGCCTGTATTAATCTTAACCTGCGTTAGACCTTATGCAACACAACTCAAACCAGCATAAGCTTATACAATGTCTTGGTGTTTGGTTGTGCTGCACAGGCAAGTCGCATTTAGTAAAATTGTATTTGATTGCTTGCATTCTGTTGTATATAGTCACCTCCATATTCTAGTAGAGGCCTCATGTTTCTAGTAGTGTTAGGGAGGTGAGAATATTTCATTTTTATGTGCCCCATGGGCTAGTGCAAATCTGCATTGCCTAATATGGCCAAATCTGGCATACCAGCCAATGCTGCATTGGGATTGCTTTGAGTACTGGGCAAGCCTGCATAAGAGCCTCTGCGTGCAATCAAACATGTACAAAATGCACTGCACGGGGCTAATGTAGACAACCAAACAGGCCCTGTATATTTGGTGAAGAACACGTGAAAGGGTAAGCTGGGAAACATTTTGCCAAGTCTTTCACTCTTTCCAACTTTGACTTGAAGGCGGAGACTAAAGCGGCATGGAGGCTGCAGAAGAGTGGTTGTGAAATTAGAGAGGAATTAGGACAAGACTTAACAGTATGACAGGCTTGTGTCATGGACTTAGGGACAAGCAAAAATTCCAGTTCTAATATCCTGTGCTTGAGGGTGATACCCATATCCTTCAGATTATAGTGAGGAAAAGGCTACGCACTTGCAAAGTAGAGTGGTGCTAATGTTGTGATGGGCAAAAGGTAGTTGTAGATCCAAAATTCATTCCACGTGGATGAATGATTTGATATATATAGCTTATCTACTGTGCTAGTTTTGTATAGTTTCCAATGCACAATAGGGCTGCATGCAAACTGTGTGTGTGGTTTATTGATCCCACACCCAGAATAATGCTTTACCTCTGGAAGTTGCTGGAGAGAGAGATATTTGAAGGGCAGTTTATGTTGTTCAGCTTGTTCGCTGGTTGGTTTCGGGGCTGATAAGCTCGGCTGGTGCTGGTTTGTTGTGAGAGGAAAACACTGTATCATGGCTTATAAGCCCTGGCTGAAACCAACAACAACAAGCGAACAGGCTGGTTGAATTTTTCTGAGGATTTAGAATGTTTTAGTAACTTCTATGTGACTTAAGTATGTGGGGATCAGTGGTATTAAAAAACCATTTGTTATGTTGAGTCATGAGTGTTGATATACATACGACAGATCTGTACAACTTGCTTACAATCATAAGATCAAAGGGCTTAAATCACTCTGGTGGCGGTTCATTGATGAAGCAGAGGTTCCAAAACACCTTGTCGTAATGGAGTCACTTAAATTGGTTGCATGTGAAGTATTTCCCTTGCTATGAAAAAGCTTTGTTTGTTGAGAAAAATCTTTATTTGCCGTCAAAAGAAAAGGTATTGTGTTATTTGCCATCCTGGAAAACGAACTTCCTTTACTGCCACTGCTTCAATTTTTGGTTCCTTTTAGGCCACTTCTATCAGCTAGCTATTAAGTTTAGCTTAAAGACATCGTTGCTCATCGGGCCCAACATGTCATCACTTCCCCATCCGCTTCCCCCGCCCTGCAACTCAGCACCATTTCTCCATTGGTAAAAATCATAATTCCTCGGTTTCTCTCTCTTCTGATTTTCCTCTCCATAAGCATCAAACCTGTTAAAACTAATAAAAAACACATGTCAAGCACTTGTTGCTTGTTGCTGGGAGATCAAAGTGAGAGGCATTTCCAAAAAAGAAGTGAGAGGCAAGAGACAAAGCTCGTAGATGGCTGGAAGATCGTCCGCCCTGCTCTGAGATGCCTATTTCTGCTGGACGAGCATCATCAAGATTCAATTTCAGTACTCATGCCTTCGAACGTGTGCCACATAGCTCACAGGAGGTGAAAACGGCTAAGTCGGATGGTGAACATGTGCCACATAGCTCACAAGAGGTGAAAACGGCTAAGTCGAGTGGGGACAGCTAAATAATGGGTGAAAGCGGCTAAGTTGGGTGAGAACGGCTCAAGAACAGGCGGAAACGGGCCATGGATGGGCCAATCTTTGATTTTGACTCTACCGTGTCTGCTTGCTCCTCGCAACCCAAAACGAAGCAGCAGCATGCATAGTGCACCCGCAACTGCACAGCAAATGAGAATTGATGATGATCCTCCTGCTGCTTGAGCCTCCGCTTGCTTCTTGTGCATTTGCTGGGGTACATGCTGCCGTTTAGTGTAACCTTTGGGAGCCATCATAACTAAGCTCAATTTAGGGTGTAAAGGGATGTATGACATCGTAGCAGGACAACGGTTCTGTTTTGTTGTGCAGTGATGAAATCCGTCATTGGCAGTGGTGGACTGCTAGTGAGGGTTTTGTTTTGATTGGGACAACTTGTGAGGACTTCACATCCGTGAAGGTGTAGACATGGTATTTTCCATGGTTATAAGTAGTCTGCTTTAGCTTTTCAGAGGGAGGTCTCCCCCTACAAAAACCCAATACACACCCTGCCTTACTAGTCTTTGAAACAAGGGAGGCGACTGTGACCTTCACAATCTACCTAAACCCTAAAGCTCAGGGGATAGCGACCTTATAAGGAGCTCCTGGAGGGCCTTAGCCACATTGTATAAGAGGGTCTGAACATCAGGGCGTGCTCCTTCAAAAACATAAGTGTTTCATTGCTTCCAAAGCTCCCAAGCAACAAGGATGACCAGAGAATTAACTCCTTTGTGCATCTCCTTTGGAACACTTCTTAAAGTACGACACCACCAGCCATAGAAGCGACTAGTAGATTCTGGAGGCCTTACTGCATAGAGTTTTAATTTCTGGAAGATCAAGGTCCAGACCTGCCTAACACACGAGTGAGGATGTGTTGAATATTTTCTTTGGCCTGGTCACAGAAGGGGCAAGCTGCTGGGTGAGGGAGGCCTCTTTTGGTGAGGTGATCCCTAGTCCAGCATCCGTTGTTGAGAGCAAGCCAAAGGTGAGGGAGGCCTCTTTTGGCGAGGCGATCCGCAGTCCAGTGTTGTTGAGAGCAAACCAAACAAAATATTTGCATTTTAGAGGAGCCCAACAATTCCAAACTTTTCTCCAAGGAGCAAACTTGATGGTCCCCTAAAAAATAATGGCACATGCTGACTTGCTGCTTAGGAACCCGAATTGGTCAATTTCCACCGATGTTGATCAGCAACCTCATGTTGCAAGGTCATCCCGTCCACCAGGTCCCAAGGAGGAAAATATTCATTCTTTACTTTATATGACTATATTCTATGCTTCATCATTGTGTTCTTTAGTTGATAAATGATGTAATGTACCGTTGAAAATTATTGAGTTGTTTATTTGTTGAATGCTGTATAAAAGTGAATGTTGATAGCCATGAGTATGTTAATCAGTTGAATTACTGAAATAATGGACATGTAGACATGTTCTGTAGAGCGCTGGACATATATTTGAATATTTGTGTTCATAAAATTTCCTTTAGTCTCATGTTCCCGTGCATAACTGGTTAGAAATTTTCATGTTTTCTGTAAAACTGCTAAATGAAATAGCTTCTGCTATAGCTTATTATAACTTTTGAAGGAGGCTCCTCCTAAGTAGCTTAGCCTGCTATTTAAAACATTGGTATTTGCACAAAAATCTGACAACATTTCTTGGGTCAACATGACCATGATTCCATGATGGAGGTAATGGAAGTGGTATGACAAGAATGAGAACTTAAACTGATGGAAGATAATGGAACTCAAAATTTTTTATGGCAAATATGGTGTCCATGGTGCGTCTGTTTTCGGCTTAGATGGGTGCGTGTTGAGTGTTTGGGAGCAGGCTCTCCTTTGTACTTGTAGCAGGCGTTTCCCTCTCCCTTGGAAAAAAATAAGGAACCCAAATTATTTTTTTTTACAGAAATAAGGAATTCTCGTGCTGGTTTTTGCTGGGCAGGTGGGGATGCTAGTGATAGTTTTTGGAATTGAATAATATTTAGATACTAATCCTATGTTTGTCTTAACTGAATGTCTTAACTGATGATCCCTCTGTTTCAAAATGTAGGTCATTTTTTGTTTTGCCCTAATTCAAACTTCTCTAACTTCGACTATTTTTTTATAGAAAATATATTAATATCTACAGTACCAAATAACTGTGTTACAAAGGCAGATTTCATGGTGGATTAAATTAAACTAATTGTTGTAGATGTCAGTATAATTTTCATTAAAATTGGTCAAAGTTGGAGAAGTTTGGCTTTGGAGTTTGGACAAAACTAAAACAATCTACATTTTGGAATGGAAATCAATAAAGTATAGTCCGAAAGTAACAGTGTTAGTATTTGGTTATTTTGAGAAAGCAACCCATCGTTCTTAGGAGTCCTTGGTTTTATATGCGAAAATTGTTGGAAAACTGTACAACTATGCATGATTTGGTCTTTCGCGGAATGAGCAATGCTAGAATGCTATCGCAACATATCCTTGGGCTTCTGTATTTTAAACAGTTTGCTGGAGTTTGTTAATACCCACAGTAGAAATGGATGCCCCTGAGTCATAGTGATACTATTTAATATTTGATGCTTCTTTGGAAACGATTATGACATTGTGAAGGCCCCATGAAGGGTTTCTAATTTCAACAATAAACCAGGGAGCTTGCTGCTGCTCTATACTTTGGCAAGCAGGTCTTTTATGCACTCAATTTTTCTGCAGCCTGCGTTTTGGCACTCCCCCCTGCTTAAAATGCCTTGAAATTTCATCACTTCCCTTTAATGCCAATTGTTTACAAGGTTATGTTCCCATATTTTTATTGTATCAGCTTGCATTTTGCCCCAAGATGTCAGATGCAGTTGCATTTTCTTACCCTTTTAGAGTGTGATGAAATTTTCATTTTGCAGAAAAGGAAGCTCTACTGGGACAAACAGAAAAAGAAAGGGTGCTTGAACATGCCAACAAGGAAATCTGAGAGGCTAGCTAAGAGAATGAAACTCATGGCATCATTGCTCCTCACGCAACGGAAAAAGATTGGAGTAGGTGAGCACTTTCAGGCAGAGGTACCTGATTGGACTGGGCAACCTTCAGGAAAAGAGCTTTCACGTTACAGGAGTGACCCAGAGACATCAAAGATGTTAGGGACTAGGATGTGGCCTCCTGAGGGTGAAGTTTATAAAACCGACATTGTAGCTGTTGGGCAGGGAAGGCCCGGATCATGTAGTTGCCCCTTCCCAGGATCCTTCTTCTGCAGACAGCTCCACACAAATGAAGCAAGAGATCAGCTACGCTCTGAACTTGGTCGAGTTTTTACAATGTGGCAGTTTGATTCTATGGGGGAGGAGGTTTCTAAGTTGTGGAGTCGCGATGAGCAGCTAAAGTTCGACGCACTTGAGCAATTGGTTCCTGTTATGGATCAAAAGACATATTGGGCCGTTGTGTTGAAAAATTTTGCTTCAAAGCCCAGGATAGATTCGATAAAGTACTACCTGAATGTGTTCCTGATGAGAAGAGTGTTGAGTCAGTGCAGACTGAGTCTTCTGGAAATTGACAGTGACGAAGATGAAGTGGAGGAAGAGGAGGATGAAGATGAACCTGAAGGATCCAGCTCTCTTCAGAGGTACTGATTTCCTTTATATTTCATGGCTCCATGTGGTTGTGTAATAATGCAATATCTCATTATTATCAACTGCATATGTTTGAACTTCCTTTCTATATTTGGATGCTCGCTGATTGAGTTACCACTAAGCATTTCTTTAGGAATAGAATTAACTGACTTCCTGCATATGTATTGCCTTATTGGTACTCTGGTCAGAATGATGTTCAGTTTTGCTGATTTGGTAGGTTTTAATTTTTCAGGACTCAAGATGTCCAGGACTTGAAGAAGGTGCCATGATTCTGCTGACAACAATCTGACATGCTTTTTTGCATGTGCCTTCTGTTCAAGTTTATGCCGAGACACATTGCATCAAGTGATGCACCATTGCTCCGAGTGATCGCAAGTCTAATTTTGCAGATTTTTGGTTAAGGGCTCCATTCACTTTGGTTCAGCCATCTTTTGTGAACAGAAACTAAATCGAGTGTTAAATCATCCCCGTCCGTCTCTCTAGGCAAGCAAATCAATACTTCAAGCTCATCTGAGCCAAATTGTTTTCCGTTGTACAGGAAAATGGTTAAAAAGAAAACTGGGGGAAAAAACTGAGGCTTTTAACCAAGTCATTATCTCATCCGCATTTGGTTGACTTGTGCTCTTGGCATGACAAAACCTTCCAGTTTGACTCTAGTTTCGTTACCTATGTTCAGCTGGTACATCAGAATCTTCCAGATGTTATTTCCTTTGCCTATGCCTAAACTGAAAAAGGTCGCACCTTTCGCTTTTGCTGCGCTGAATTTGTTATCGCGCAGAGGCATTACAAAATTCTCCCTGTGAAGTGGAATCTGCCTCCTGCAGAATGATTTCTGCACTCCATGTTTCTTTGCTGGTCAGCAAGATGCACGTGCTGCCTGGTATATTGTGTACTAGTCGATTTATAAATTATTTTTCCTACATATAATTTGGTTGGCTCTAAAGACAAAGCCCTTTGATCTAGGCTTTCAGCACTCGGGCAAAGAAGAATTGATGATTGATGGCTTGATGTGGCATTATCTTCTAACCGGCAAACATATTCGTACATCGCAGGGGAGGAGAGAGGAAGGATACATTGCAGGGGAGGTGAGAGGAAATCCTTGGCTGCCTCTATGATACCTCCTCCATTTCAAATTATAAAGACGTTTTAGCTCTTCTAGATACATATATGTTATTATGCGTTTAGATATATAATATGTTTAGACATATAATAAAAATAATGTATCTAGAAAACTATAACGTCTAATAATATGAAGGGCCTGTTTGGAATGGAGGAATGAAAAACACAGGAATATAAAATGAGTGTAGGTAGAAAACAGATGATTGAAAAAACACAGGAATTTTATAGAAATGGGTGTTTGAAATACAGGAAAATAAGAACATATTTATTCCTCCATTCTAGTGAATATGGGCTTGCTCTACATGAATATAAGAACATATTTATTCCTCCGTTCTAGTGAGTATGGGCTCGCTCATCTCTCCATTCACATGTAGGAAAAATTTCCAAGAGCTTGGAGTGGATGTGTTATTTCCTCTATTTCATAAAGAAAAGCAAGCCTTTCCATAGGAAAGAAAAAGTTCGTTCATCTGTTCCAAACACCACGTGATGTAAGCAAAACATAGGAATTAAATTCCTCTGAAATTCCTATAAAATTCCTTCAATCCAAACAATAGAAAACATGACCCAAACATTAGACTGCCACTGCAAGTTAAGACTGCACGCATTCGTGGCCGTCCGATTTCGCAGCCGACACGAACTTGCCAGGCTGCAGATATGAGTACTGCACAATGCTTTTCGTGAACAGTGATACCCACTGCTCTTATGGTTGATGAACAGTGCTGTTGCTGTTGTCTTGTTCGATGTCTAAAATAGGGGCCGTTTGGCTGGTCTGCAACTTGGCTGGTTCAGGTTTTTTTTCAGTCGAAAGAGTATTTTTTTTCTCACAACATTTAAGTCAGAATAATGTTTTCAGTTAATTTTAGCCAAGTTTCAGACCAGCGAACGGGGGCATAGGCTTCAAATTTAATTGCAAAGCAAGCCCACCAATTCAATTAAAAGGGCTAAAGGAAAGAGAAGTTGGTATAATGGCATCTAGGATGCATGTGTAAACATTTGACTTTACTGGGCAATGTAGTTTTCTACAAACGATAAACTGATATCTAAGGCTCCCTTTAGAATGCGATTTTTTTTCTATTTTCACGTTTTTACTATAGAAGAACAAACTTATTCTTATAAAATAAAATAAAACTTTTGATACAATAAACGTGAAATTCTTGGATTCCAACTTTCCAAGTGGCGCTAGCCGGAGCGGCGCTACGCATATCTGCAGCCTGGCAAGTTTGTTGAAGCTTTGACGAGACGAGACCACAGTACAGCTCCTAGGAAAGCCACACGTCACCTCCGCGCGTGCCTCTGACCAGCGCGCTTTGGCCTTTGGAGGAGCGGGCGGCGGGCAGCCGGGCGCGCCGCTCCGCCCGCCGGGACAGACAGCCCCCGCGATCCAAGCGGCGCTGCAATGATTAGGCAAAGAATTCGGAAAGGTTTTCGATCGCGATCGCGCATGAATATGATGCTCCGGTGCCAAAAGCGGTCTTTGATCATCATAAACCCCGTCATCATGCGAGCGATTGGGTGCCTCCTCGAGATGCGAGCCCACCGCCCCGCCTGCTCGTCTCGTCACACCGCGGCGGCGGCGGCGGCGCCCGTGCGCCGCCGTGTACTCGTGCCGTGCGTGCGGTGGGCGAGCATGCCTTTCTGCGGCGGCCGGGCGCTAGTTGTACAGTACCTGACTACCTGTACGTACGCGACGGGCGACGGCGGCATCTTTGTAGGACTACGGCTACGTCCGCTGCGCCGGGCTACACCTACGCTACGGCTCAACGATCGTGTCGTTGCCTCGTTGCCCCGTGGCTGGAAAAAAGGGAAGAGGCGCGACTAAAGCTGCGGAGCCCGTTGCTTTCTCCGGCGCTTTGGGCAGGGCTGTTGCTGGTGATTTGATTCCCATGCAAATACTATCGTGTCGTTGCCTGTTTAGTTTGAGCGTGTAAAGTCCCATATCGAATACTAATAAAATAAATAAATTATAGAATCCGTCGATAAACCGCGAGATAAAATTATTAAGCCTAGTTAATCCGACATTAGCACATGTGGGTACCGTAGTACTTTATTATCAAATCATGGATTATTTAGGTTTAAAAGATTCGTCGTAGTCGAAATCTATATAATTAATTATTTTTTAGTCTATATTTAATATTTCATACACGTGTCTAAACATTCGATAATATGAAAATTTTATGGAGGGAGTAAACAAGGCCAAATCCTATCCAGCTTTGAGCCAGGAAAAGAATTGTTTTCTTCTCGTCTGCTGGGCCCTTCTCCCTGCCACTCCTCGCGAGCTTCGAGGCATGCTGCATTGCTGTTCCTGCTCTGCCGCTATCTGAAGCCTGATGAGCCGTTGTTTTCATGCCAGCCGATACTCTACTCGCCTGGATCGAATTGAATGCTTCTTCTGTTTCTTCTCTCTCGCTGGCCTTGGATCCCCATTCCCTGCCTATTGGCATCTCTTTTCTTCAAGTCGAGATGGTAGATTTCGTTTCGGTTGAATTGGCTTATAAGCCATGGCTGAAAGTATTACTGGCTGATTTGGTGTGAGCGAAAAACACTGATTAAGTTGTGGATTATAAGCCAGATACGAGCGAATAAGCCGAAACGAACAGACTGCAAATAGCATGTCCCATGCAGGCTCCCAGCTGTTCGATCATGATCCAGTTGCTTCTGCTGTCCTGTGCAGTTGGGTGTCGGCGATCATGATTCCCAGATTTTCGACGTGGGAAACCCGTCGTGTCAAACGGGATTACAGTTGACTAACCTATAAAACCACGTGTTTACAGTGAATATTTATTTTGTTAGGGTTAAGGCAATGTACAACGCCAACGCTAGACTACCTGGCGCTTGGGAGCGTTTTCCACCATGGACGCACAAGAGCGTTTGTGGGTGTCATCGTTGGCTCACTGCTTGAGCAGATTTTTTTTTAACACTTGAGCAAGCGTCGCCCGGTTTTGGTTGGAGCTTTTTGCTGTCAAACCTAGTCACTATTTAAGCGTAGTTAGATAATTGTAGATTAGCATACAAAATTTATTGTTTCCATTGTAGGCTAAGACCCATATTAGATTTATTATTCTCTCTCCCTAAGCGTCTATTTACTACACATGGCTAGAAAACAATCACCACCGAACGCTCATCAATTATAAGGAGGCCTCCACGTGTAAAAAAAAAGGATTTTTTCCCCAGCACAGTAACAGCCTGCGTCGCTGCAGCCTAGAGGTGTACTGTACGGAGTACTCCCAAATATCGTTCATTGCAAACAAAAGTGAAAAGTCGTAGAGAGGTAGCGGGAGGCTGGCACTGGCGAGCCTGCTCGACTGCAGGAGCTTGCAGCGACGGCGACGCTGAAACGGCAGCAGCATCCAGCAGTTCCCGTCCTGTTCACCAGCAGCAGCAGGCCCAGCGTACACCTTCTGAAGAAGTGAGGAACTGCCCCGTCCGTCCACAAAGAGTAAAATCCTATTATATTTATTGAATGTAATGTTAGTATATTTTTTTACAAAAAATGATCAAACTTGTATTATTTGACTCAAAAACGAGATTTTTTTTTTTTGAAGAATAGACATAAGTTATCAAAAAAAAAAGACTACACACACCTACCTCCGTCCAAATCACTTTAGGCCTATGCAAGCGAGGACATGTCCCTATACGTAGTAGGCCTATACGCTCTCCTGCGTCCTGCCCTCTGCCCTCTGCCCTCTGCTCTCTACCCCGCCTTGTCCCTGATCACGCCAAGCAACGGGCGTGCAGGCTCAGATCGTCGCCGTCCCGGCCCGGCCGTTGCGAGAACAAAACGTAACGTGATGCTATAGCAACGCAACGCTAGCATCAATCACGCCAAAGCGTCGCTTTGTGATGCTTCCTCCTCGCTCCCCTCGCCACGTACTAGGGATCCGCGCCGGGAGCATGGAAGTAAGCGCGCGTCTGTCTGAGCGCAAGCGGGCGGAAAAGAACAGCGATGCGATGCCGATGCGGTGAGCTTTGCCTTTACAGGCGAGGGCGCGGATCGCCCAAACCGATCGCCGAGCTCTAATTTTGGTAAAGCGCCCCCGCTCCGTCGTCAGGACCAAGAACGCGGATCTTTTCTTCCATCTGCTGCCGCTTTGCAGTGTGCAGGGGCCGCAGCAGGGCAGCTCGCAGCTAGGCTACCCGCGACGCCACGGGATCTCGAGGGGGATCCATCGATCGATCGATCGATCGGATCCGTCCACGCCCGCGCGCGGCGCCACCGTGCCCCTGCCCCGTGGTCGAGCTCGGGGGATCGGGAAAGCCGAGCGAAGCGAATCGCTTCGCATGTTACCGCAATCATGAACGCTGCACTTTCTCGTGCTCGTCGTTCCGGCCCCGTCCTCGCCCCGATCAGCGCATCTGGCAGTCTGGCTGATGCCGCCCGAGACCTTGCCGTGTGCCTTTTGCGGGAAATGGCGAGGCGGAAAGGCACTGTGGAAAATGTGGCAACGGGGGAACAAAAAAAATCCCCATGGCACCCAGATCAACGCCGCCTTTCTTCCTGCTCGCCTCTGGCTTCGGTTTGAATGCGGGACTAGTTTTGTAGGCAATCACGGCTTGCTTGAGTACAAGTGAGGTGACAGAACAACAGTGATTGCTACTATGTCCGTCAGTGTTGCCTGATGAACCGTGCAGGCTAAACAAATTTAAAAAGGCGCTCTCAAGTGAACAATCGGTCTAGGCACGCCGCTGCGCTGCGCACAATGGCACAAAGCCACAAAGGGATGGAGAAAACCGCGTTGCCCTTTTTGAGATTAACCCATTCGCCTCGTTCGCTGGTTGTTTTGGCTGGTCGGTGCTGATTTACTGTGAGTCGTTCGCTGGTTGTTTTGGCTGGTCGGTGCTGATTTACTGTGAGAAAAAAATATGGTTGACTGGTTGATTTAGATTGGTCGAAAGCAACCATCGAACAGGGTGATTATCTCGACCAGAACGATGTGATCAAGTACAGAATGAAGACGACAGAATGTGAAACAGCACGGCCCGTGAGCTTGCCTGCAACAGCGCCCGGTTTTGTTTGTTTATGCAGTAGTATCTCAGGTCAGATCTAGACCTTTTCGTTTAGCTAATAAGTCATAGCTAAAAGTACTGTTGATTGATTTATTATAAGAAAAAAATACTATTTATTTATTGAAAAAATACGATTTATAAGACAAGCGAATAGAGTCCTAGCACCGGCCATATTCTAATCCTTCTGCCACAGGGCGTGTTTGGAACAATTAGACCATCCAGACATAGCCTTAGTCGCCTAACCTAAGCTCCTCGGAATCCTCTCAGTTATTTTCGAGAAGCCAGGCAGCGACACAAACACAAACAGTGCCCCATTTCAGTTTTCTTTAATCTAGTTATCAGACAAGGGCACCGAAGTCATAGACAAAACAAAGGAACAGATTCACTTGGATTCAGGCAGGCGCATCACGCACTTGCGTGGCGACTATTGTGATCGATCGACCAAGGTAGTGCGGGAGCAAAAAGCGAACAAAAGACCAAGGTTTATTAACGTTTCTAAGCTCGAGAAGGCGACAACTCCGGTCTCCTGTCATGTGCCTAGAGCGCCATAATCAAAGCTGCTAACCTCCTATAGGTCGGTCCTGTGGTTTAGCAAGCGCTTCAGTAATCCTTATCCTGGGTGTTTGTTGTTTCTTTGACAGGCTAGTAGTAGCCTAGTAGGACAAATCTGAAGCTGAGGGCAGGGACAGCGTCTGTGTTTTATTCTCTCCTTTGGCTGTTAGGAAACTTACCGATTAGGCCTTGCACTTTTGGCCCTAAGCATGTGGGAGCTGGGAAATGAGGATAGAAAGGAAAAGCTGGGAAAAGCGCAATTCGCCTCAACTTGTCAACAAAAGCTTCTTATAGAGATGCTAATGCTTTCCAACTGCTTTGACCGGATAAGGTGAAATTGATCCAGCATCAGAAATCCATGGTGAATCTTCTTCTAACCTTCGAGTCAACCCTGTTCACTTATGCTGATACTTATGTTAAAATATTGTGCAGAAAACAATGTTCCATGACTGAAAAGTAGCTCAAACGAACAGGGCTAGTAAGAGCATACTAGTAGTTGTGAATGGATCATACGCAACCAATCTAATTGTCTATCTAAATTGTTTTAAGGAGTTCAACATAGTAGCCACGTCAAGATTTTTTTTTTTTGAAAAATTAGCCACGTCCACGACTCATACTGTATATCACATAATACACAATGAGCTTTACATCAGCAGCCGGTCAAGTACAAGCATATATACACATAAAAGCACTAATGTATTATACATTAATTACTTTGTCATATTTTAGAGTCGTCTCACTGTAATTTGTAGAGTGGCACGTCCCTAAAAGGTATAAATGTTAATGAGGTAAAACATGTACTCCCTCACCCTTACAACAAATGTAAATATATTATGAGATATAAATGTTGATAACGTTTTCTATAAAAAGATTTGACTTCTCTAGAAATAAAATGTGCCGAAAATCTTCAACCACAAGGTCGTATGGCTCAATAGACACCACACTGAATCCTTCTAAGTTGCCAAGGTAAACTTGGACATGGGCTGAGCCAAGCCAAGCCCTAAAATCTTACATACTAGGTGTCGAATTCGGATCATAACCGGCGTGGCCACCGTGATTTTTACATTTGAATAGAAAACTAATTTCGCACTAGACCTAGAGCATGTTTAGAAGCATAGCATTAAGGCCCCGTTTGGCAGGGCTTCTCTAGCGGCTTCAGGAGCCGCTTGGAGCCGTTTTCTGCCAAACGGGGTAAAATAAAACGGCTCCACCGATGAAGCCTCTAAAAACGTGCTCTCACAGAGCTTTGGGGTGGGAAGGAGCAAAAAATAGTGGCTTCTCTCGGCTTCACCTCATTCTACATGGCGTTCTCTGAGAGCATATTTTAAGAAAAACTATATGTGAAGTTGTTTTGCCAAACGATTTATCAAAACGGCTACAGCTCCATCCATAGAAGCTGTTCATGGAGCTGAAGCCCAAAAAAAAGACTTCATGGGTGAAGTGGAGCCGTGTCAAACGGGGCCTAATTGTTCACCAGCTAATTTTTAGCAGTAGCCCATCCAAACAGTAGGTTAATAAGTGGGCCAACCTTTTTAGCAAAATCTCCAACTAATTAGTCCATCCCAACTAATTTAAGTTGATTTTTAGCCTCAACTAATAACTAGCCGATCAAACAGACCCTTAGATCGGCTCTTTTCATTTGGCTAACAAATGCAAGCATTGCCCAAGCCTCCCCATATATGGGACTCTACATGGGCATCCCTAATCGGGCTGGGCGGGCTCTTTGGGCCGGAGCTCATGTCTATGCCTAGGTAATTAGGCATCCTTGGCAGTTTGCTCGCTGCTTCATGCAAAGTGACGTTTTTTACTACACGCGTGCAGATTATGCCCATATAATCGCTTTCAGATCAGGCAAATCCCGAGAGGACGGACACTCGGACAGCACCTATAGATTATTGCAGGATACTGTATGTGTGTGACAAAGAGAGAAACTGTGTGAGGGAGCTAACAAAGCTGTATTAAAGTAGAGAATATGCACTACTACAAAAACTTTACTGGAGACGGACGTTTTCGGTTTTCTGCGGCGGGCAAAGCCGTCCGCCGCGGTCTAGAGGCCATGGTAAATCATGGCTTAACCGCGGCGGGTGGCCTTGCCCGCCGTGGTTAACCGATTTACCGCCGCGGGAGGTGTAACGTGCCCGCCGCTGTAACAACCCGGGTTTTTGGAGAAGCCAAAAATACGTTTTTTTAAAAAAAATTATGCAATATGTGAAGCATGTAGATGCTAGGTCAAACAAAAAACAATTTATAAATAAATTGTTGCATACATATAGTGATGCTTGTAGGAGCTTGCCAGAGTTCCTTATTTGGTTTAGGGTTTTGTGTTGGAGAGCACAAGTCCGTAGCAAATTCTTTTGATCCCTTCTAGAATATCTTATGAATCACTTTTCCTCTCTCTCAATTCACCTTCTTGCTTTTGAACCTCATTCGAATCCCTTGATCTAATTCATAAAGTCAATCGACCTTCCTTGTAAATCAATGCCCATCGTTGCCAACCCTTGGCATTGGACTCCCTAAACCCTAATGACCCTTAGTGGACCACACTAGGATGTATTCATGCTTGGCAACGCATGTATACACTCATAGAGACCCAAGGTATAGTTAGAATGGAAAAAGTAGAAATAGAAAAGACTTAGAAAAGAGGAGAAAATGGAAAAGGCCATTTCGGCCAAGAGCAACCACAGCATGTGCCCACCTCATCACCGCTCATCCCATGCACCGGTCCAAAGACAGCCTCCTTACATTACCCACGCGGCAAGCAGAGCAATGCAACCGAGCCCCCCTCCTCCTTTGCCCCACCGCCCATCTCGCACCCTGCAGCCCAGCCATAGTCACATGCCCACCAAATACTTTGGGCCCAACCGGGCGTGAAGAGCCTGCAGGCTGCTGGCTCCACTGCCAAAGCAAATTAAGCCGCCCCCTCACCCTAGGCGCGCGCGCGCACGCCACCCCCCGCCCCACGCCGCCGCCGCTTAGCAAGCTTGCTTGCTGCGCAGCAATAGCGCCAAGCTCCGCACCTCCGCTGCGCGCGCAGCGGATGGGGGAGCGCGACCCCGAGGATCGTCGCCGTCCATGACCCCTGGCTGCCTTAGCCTGTGAGCATAAGTAGCCCGAGCCGCCGCCATCCTCTTCTTCCTCCAAGACACCGCCATCCCCTTCTTCTTTCCCCGGTGCGCCACCCCTTCTCCTCCATTTCTCAGCCGCCACCGCAAGCCCCTATTCCATGCCCCGCATCTCGCCGGAGAGCACGCCAAGCCGGAGCCATCGCCGGTTGCAGCAGCGCCGCCATAACGCCGTGCTCCCGACCGCCGACATCGCGCCGCTGCCCCGCACTCTGAGGGCTGAGCTAGAGGCGCCGTTCTCCGTCTTCTCGCCCCTGTGTTTGCGTTGTCCTCGACGGCGTCCGTGGCGCTCTCTCCGCGGGCGCGTCCGACGACAACCACCACCGGCCAAGCCCGAGGACCCCGCGACGTCCGCGCAGCTGCACCACCTCGTCGACGTCCACCTCGAGCCTCTGCTCCGCGCTTCGTCCTCGGCCGCGGCCATGCCAAGCCCTGACCTGTCTTGGCCACGACGAGCCTCTCCACGCCGACGTCGTCGTACACCACCGAGGCCACACCGGTGCCCTCCACCTCGAGCCCGCGCTGCCACCGACGCCTCTCCACCGCGACATCGAGCCGGCCGCAGACACGATCCATCGCCCCAAGCCAAGCTCCTTCCCCGCCCGCGACGTGAGCACGTCGTGACGTCGCGCCGTCCCGAACCTCTACACCAGCACCTCCACTCCAAGCCCCGTCATCACGCAGCACCTCTAAGCCGACGTCATGCCCCTTCTAGTTCATCGGACCTCGCTGATTCTGCAGCAGCACGTCGCCGTTGAGCCTCCATCCTCTGATGACGGTGAGCCTCCCAAAGCCAAGCTTTCGCTTTTCCTTGCACCGCAGTGAAGTTTGTGCCTAAGACTGGCCTTCGTGCCATGTTCCTTCACTTCACAGGGAAGCAGCAGGCCTTGAAGCACCCTTCACCGACTCCGTCGCCCCTCCGGCCACCCGCTGCTCCGGCCTGACCAGCCGCAGCCGACCCTAGCCACCTGCAGCTAGCCACGTCCATGACCAGCAAGCCACAGTTGGCCAGCAACTGGCTGTAGCCGGCCAGAGGAGGCCGCAGCAAGCCGTTGCCAATCGGGACGTGCTCTGGTAGGCCACCTATGGCCGTAGCGTGCCCGGACGCCATGACCAACCCCCACATCGACTATGTCAAGCCTCGAACCGAACCTCGCCAAGCGGCTACAACGACGTAGCTGAGTGCCGGCCTTCGAGCCGCTGTTGCAAACCAAAGCCGGACCTTCCTAAATCCCTACATGTTGCCGGCCCAAGACCAATGACCCCTCCATGTGTCTAGCCTTCGAGCCGTGTTTTTCTGCAGGGACCTCGTCAAACGCACGATGCCAACGCTCTTGGATACATCGCACACACGCACTTGTCATGTCATTCCGTTGCACTCACGCCTTGGATGACACTAGCATGAGCCTGTTTACGTTGCATAGAAAAACACCGTGCCATGACCTTGGATGCCCAACCATAGCGCACTGCTGCCACCGCTACACGCTCATGTGAGGCCTAGCCCACCCTTTTGTGACCACCATGAGCTCGAGTACACCGAGAACGCCACGTCCTAGACACACCCGCACTCACTAACATGAGACCGGACTTAGCCAAACGGATCCATGGCGTAGGAGACTCCAGAAAGGACTTGTCGCCTGTGAAACCATCGTGGGCAAGCCATGCAGCGACGAAGAGTTACCATGACCTCATCATGAGCCCCGAAGCCGTAATTGGACCACGTGGTATTGATCGCCGCATCATGGACTGCAGGATTCCCTTTTTGGTTGCCCTGACAGGTTCCGTGGAACCTTGTGCCCATGTTTCACCACTGTTTCGGCTACCTCGAGTTACGAGAACATGCCGTCGAGATCTACCAGGACCCACACTAAAGGCCTTTTGAAGTAGTCACATTGCACGACTCACGGATAAAGCCCTGGCATACACCGCATGACCTAGCACCGTGTCGTCTACCCTGGACTAGCCCCCAACTTGGCCCAAGCCTGGCCCACCTGAGCCCGTTAAGAGCCTAGTCACTCGCCGATCGCTGACCACCAACGATGATCGCTGACCAACCCACATGTCGCTGACCAGTGCCGAGGGCCCACCAGTCAGCCGCCGTTGCCAGAGATCACCGTTGCCGAGACCACCGTTGCCAAGACCACCGTTGCCGAGACCACCACCGCTCAGCCGAGACCACCGTTGTCGAGAGACCACCGTCATTGAGACCACCGCTGCCGAGACCACTATTGCCGAGACCACCGCTGTTGCAGACCACCGCTGCCGAGAGATTACCATTGCCAAGACCCACGCTTGCCGAGACCACCGCTCTTTGAGACCATCGCTGCCGAGACCACCGTTGCCGAGACCACCATTGCCAAGACCACCGTTGCCGAGACCACATGGCATCGCTGGCCTAGACCACCATGGCCTCGCTTGCCGAGACCACCATGACCCCATCTACTACGAGCCGTAACCTCTGGACCATGAACCCTAGTCATATGTCTTATCAAGACCATGGAAAGCCCCATCTCGCATCTTTTCGTATACGCATATCTACCTTGTTGGGCCCTAATCTTACGACCTATCTGTCCATGACTGTCTTACAGGATCTACCCATTCCCCAGCTATGGAATGTGCTACTCCGCAGTCGCGTCGAGTTGTTGCGTCTTTCGGTCATGTTTGGTTCTTATCGCTGGTTGTTGGTGTTGTTGCCTGTGTGCTGAGCCTTCAAGCCAGCTGAGGGATCGTACCTCGTTCGGACGTTACGATTGCGGGATCCGTCTCGCCATGACTGTGATGCCGAGTGTAACTCAACCCCTCGCTTTTTAGTTGACTTCATAGTACCACGAGTGTTAGCACCCGTCTTCGGCCCTAGAACATGGTCATGATGGATTCAATATCGATGGCGATATCGATGCGGATATTACCCGCACATGTTGAGCCCTTCGTGACCAAGTTCTGTGGGAGATAACCTGGGAGTAAACAATCGTGGAATGATGGATGCCAACTCGTTGGCATAGCTTGTGGCCGTGAGTTCACCTCGCCATGACCATGGAGCTACGCCTCTCTTTCGCTTTTAGTTGCTTCTTCGTGCTCAAGCCCTTGTATGCTTGTACCCCGTTTGACCATCACGTTTCTCTGATTCTCGCGGTGACAACCGCACCGCTTCGAATTCGAGAGATATCTTAGTGTCAGTGCACCCAGGTCGGGTACCCTATGAGTGGTTTAAGCACTTGGTGTTCTTGAGTGTCGCCCCTTCCGATGCCCCATCTTTCGTTGTGGCGCGAGTATTGGAAGAAGTAGACCTTGTCCCTTGTTATTCTTGCTCTTGTTGCACCGATAGCCCGCTCTGTTCGATCCCGTCTTGCCCGTAACGATTGGATCAAAGACCAGACTATTCCCTTTTGTTAGCGAAGCAATGGTCTATGTCGTACCTTGGACCCGTGCGTGTTGACCCGATCGACCGTCTAAAAACCATCTTCCCCGAAGATGTGTCTAGGAACATAACATGGACATACCGAGCTAACCCCGCTGCTTTTGCCGTGTTGAACGACTATCTCCTCAGCTCCCGACGTTGATGTGTCGTGTGGATCGAGAGGACCCATCGCTATCCAACCTCTTTGCGCTACCGCTTCCTACCATAGCGGGTGAACCAAAGTACATTGGAGCCAAGTCACAATAGTGTTATTCGTTCTTGTTTGCTACTTGTGTCCAGTTGTGACTTGCGGGATAAGGTTACAAGAGCCGAACCCCGTCGTTCTTCTTTCTTGGGGCCCGATTTCCAATCCCCGTCAACCCAATAACACCGGATCGAAAGATCGTGAGCCATGGTGTTTTCTCTGGACAAGCTTTGGCTTAAATCATTTATCGTAAAGCCATACTGGCTTGGCCATGACTTACGCTTGTGCTCAGCATACCACCACTCGTGTTTCCTTGGCCCGAGGAAATCGGACAACCGTCGAGAGGGCTAAGCCATGTATCTCTTATTGCCTCACTGGTGTTATTGGATTTTCCTGCGTCTTGTCGTCGATTCGAGTGTTGAGTGTTCTCTTGCCTTGCGTGTCGCTTCGTGGAGTAGCTGACGATCGGACCAAGAAAACGAGGACGACGACAAGGACTGCGGAATGGAGTCAACACAGGAGGAGGTGACCCCGCTAATGGAACACCAACGAATGGAGAATTGTACCACTACTACCTCTACATCGCAGGTGTCATGGCAGCACCCTCTTTTAGAGAATCCTATTAGACATTGCATAATATCTAGAACTGCTAGCGCTTTATAATTATTCCTTTGGTAGAACTTTGATGCATGCTACTACCTGAGCCATTATTACCCTGATGCAACCCACTCTACCACGTCACCCTGCTTTGCGCATTCGCTCGCTTTATATGCTTACTTGCCTGCTTGCTTGCATATTACACCACTATACTTATTATTAACTCCACTTCGCATTATATCGGGGATGTGATGCTGGTGGTGCACCTCCTGGGAATGGTTTGGCTACGGGTGCCGGACTTGGTGGTGTGTGAGCGTGCTGCGTGTGTCTTGGGTGTGTGGAGAGTGAGGGTTGTGTCGACCGAGCTGGAATAACGACGAGCCTAGGGCGAGTCTTGCCATGTGGTGCTACCTGGGCACTTGGATATGGAATACCTGTGGCGGGTAAATGGTAATTGGAGGTGGCCTTGGGTGTGAACCTCGGAGAGGTGGAGCCCGGGGTAGAGGTGCTGTGGTGGCACGTAAAATAGAAACCCTGATGAAGACATTCTGGCTTGGTCATCCCTAAGGACTTACTAGTACTCAGACTCACCAGGAATCCTTTACATCTCACTCATGCTATATGGTGCGGGACGGTCGGACTACTTGGTAGAGCGATGCCACTACTGCTAGGCGAACGTGTGCAAGGAGGTACGGGGTGCGCGGTTTTCCCCCCACACCCTTCCGAGACTTCAGGAGGCCTTGTGGACCGGCTCTTGACATCCGGTGGGTCCCGACTCTATCTATGACTCACAGTATCAGCCATCCCAGACTAGACTTGGGATGTTCCAGGGCTGAGAGGTAGGGTGGCATCGTTCTAGGCTAGCAAGCGACCGGAATTCTACCTAGGAGAGCAAGACTCCAAGGATGGCTAATCTTGTGGGTATGTAAAACCTCTGCAGAGTGTTTGGTTGATCGATCGATACATATGCCGACTTGTCGGCTATGGACCTTTCCTGGGTTTCGCTTAAACTAGATAGGAGATGAGTCCTTCTTTTCTCCCTCCAGGGATGGGGTATTTTCTGGTCGTGAGCCTTGGGGCTGCAGGTCGTTGAGACAAGGCCGAGAGGGAGTTAGCCTATCGACCTTAGTGTGTGAGATGAGATAAGGTGTGGTGGTGTGGAGATGGTTTGGGATGGATGGTTGGTGGATGGATATGGATGGATGTGGATGTGTGTGGCTGGAGAATGTATTAAAAACTAGACATTATTATTACATTACTACTGTTACTTACTTCTCATGCGCTAAGGATGCAAACCACAGCCAAATGTTAGGATCGCCAGATCCTCTTGTTTTATCTTTTCCACTAAAGCTCATCGGTGCTGACCATGGCCTGCACACATCTGGTGGTGTGCAGATTTCCTGCTTCTTAGAGATGCTGACTATAGAAGGATTAGGAGGTCTCGTGCCTACGTTCAAGTTTGGTTCGGAGATGGAATCTACGCTGCACTACGCCAACTCTGATGACGACTTGTGAAGGAGAAGCCTTCACTCGATAGTCTTCTGCTAAATTAACTCTGTAATAGGTGTATTCCCCAGTGATGTAATATCTTGTATTCTTGTAATCTTACGATATATGACTGTGATATCGACTGATATATGATAATATGATAAAATCAACCATTGGTTTCATCATATTATAATTCATTATGTGGATTTTCCCTTCGCGGAAAATTGAGGATGTTTCAGCCGCGATAAATATACTTTTACCACGGCGGGCACGTTACACCGACCGCCTCGATTAATCGTTTGGAAAAAACAAAAAAAAACCCAAAGCCCACCGGCGAGCCCATTGACTGAGCCCACCGGCGAGCCCAATCCAAAACCGAAACCCTAGCGCCGCCATCGTCGTCGTCCCTCGATCCAACAGCAGACCGCTCTGCAGCTGGCCATTGCCAAGATGAGGCCGGAAGGAGGAAAGCGCCGAGCAACAAGCAAGCGCCGCGCGCCACGCCACACAGCAGCTCCGACGTCCGTGCTTGGCTCTAGATCTGGGAAAGGGAGAGGGCACAGTGAGGGAGACGAAGAGAGAAGAGCGAGGGAGACAAAGAGAGACATGTACCTGCTTTGGCAGCGCCACCGTCGCGGCATTCACTGGATCCGGCCGGGATCCGTCGGATCCGGCCGCCCTCCTATAGGATCCGGCAGCCCTCCACCTAGAACCGCCCGTCGCCGTCGTCAGGGAGGGATGGGGAGGCCGCCTCCCACCAGATTCGGCCAGGGAGGAAGAAGGGGGCCCGATCCGCACGAGGGAGAGAGAGGAGACCAGGGCGCGCCGCCGGTGGATGTCGCGTCACCAGCGAGGGAAGGGAGCCAGTCCCAAGCCAGGCCGACACGCCCCCATGTCCCAGCGCCACCCGGTGGATGTCGCGTCGGGAGAGGAGTGGAGAGGTGGTGACGACGGAGTGGAGAGGAGACTGCCTCGGTCTCGCGCGGAGTGGGGAGTGGGGAGGTCGCCTCACCTCGGACTTAGTCGCGTGGAACGGAGAGGAGGTCGGGCCGACCGGTGGAGGAAGAGAGAGACAGAGGAGTGGGGTAGAAAACCCTAACTCCTCATATATATAGTTCAAGGTTAAAATTGGGCCTTGCTGGGGATTTTGGGCTTGGGCCTTTTCCGAGGCGGGCCATATAGGATGCCCGCCACGGTAAATCGATTTACCGTGGCGGGCAAAAGTGCCCGTCTCAGAAAATAAAAAACGCCCACCTTCGTAAATCGACAGGTATTAACCGTGGCAGGCAAAAAGATGCCCCCCACGGAGGCCACCCGGGCGACGTCGCGCAAATTCGATCATGTAGTAGTGATGACTGCAGTGCATATACTAAAGCTGTACTCTGTGGAACTAGGTGTCTGCAAATCAGTTGCAATTCTGTATTTTTTTTCTGATAAGAATAGCGCTTCAGCTCCGATTTTGATATGAGTGCAACTAACTAATTTGGTCTGCATGATCCTCAGGTGTGTTCACTGTCTCAGTGTCTCTGGAAGTCTGGCATCATCGACTCGTTCATATACCTCTGACAATAGTGGCTCAATAAGAAAATGGAGCTAGGCATGTAGGAGTAATAAGGGTAAACCAGCTAAATATGACGAAATGCCACTTGTGTCAGTGAGGTTGCAAGGTCATCAAACTCATGTTACTCCGCGTTAGCTTGGTCTCGAGCAACAGCCGTCAGGGCAAATCGCCTCACCATCGCATTTGCGAACGCGTAGGCGTAGCCACGAACCCAAGAACGGCGGCCAGAGCTATACAAAGCAAAAGGAGGAGAGAGAGAGAGAGAGGAAGCAGACTCAGGCGAGGAGGAGGGAGAGGGAGAGGGAGAGGAGAGGAGAGCAAGAGCCAAGAGGCCTGGCCGCGCCGGGGCCCGTGATTCGCCTTTAACTTTCACTCTCCTCTCTCTCTCTCCTCACTCTTTTTCACCCTTTTACCCTGTCCGATACACGCCTCTTCTACTTAACGCGAGGCCTGGCGCACCGGCAACTCCCTCCTCACGCAGCAGCACGAGTGCAATGGTGCAACTGTACTAGCCGCATAGTGACGTCGGGGGGTGTGGGTGTGGGGGCGGGGGGAGTGACGCCCGGGGGGCGATGACGACGCTGCACATGGACCCGCCGGCGCCGCCCGCGCGGCGGTCGGTGTCGACCAGCTGCGACCTGCACCCGGGCGAGGCGTTCACCGGCTTCTGCGCCGCGTGCCTGCGCGAGCGCCTCCAGGGTCTCGAGGCGTCCGCCGCCGCGGCATCTGCGCCGGGGCGTAAGTCCACATCCGCCATCCGGTCGCTCTTCGCCAGGCCGTTCGCCGCCGGCAGCTCGTCTGCGTCCGGCCCCGCCGAGCCGCCGGACCTCCGGCGGTGCAAGTCGTTCTCGTGCGGCCGCGGCGGGGACGCTCTGGCCGCAGCGGCAGCGGCGGCGGCGGCTGCCGCCAGGGCGGACGAGCCGCAGCGGCGTTCGTGTGACGTGCGGGGGCGCAGCACGCTGTGGGCGCTGTTCCATCAGGACGACCGTGACCGCGTCCGCGACGGCACGGCGTTCGGCGCGTTCCCGGCCTCCTCATCGACCGCCGCGGCTGCCCTCGCCGTCGACGTACATCCCCCACCGCAGGCACCGTGCATCCCTGACGATTTCTTGGACGAGGACATCCCAGTGGTCATGGAGCCCGACGAGATAGTCCCGGTGGTCGAGGAAGACCCCGTCGTCGTCCCGATGGACATTTCCGGCGAGGTGGAAGCCGAAGGCAATGTGGCACAGGGAGGTAAGGCCATCAAGGATCACATCGATCTCGAGTCGGCGCAGACCAAGAAGGCTTCGCCCAAAGACCTGAAGGAGATCGCCGGAAGCTTCTGGGTCGCCGCCTCCGTGTTCAGCAAGAAGTGGCAGAAGTGGCGGCGCAAGCAGAAGCTCAAGAAGGAGGCTGCCGTGAGCAAGGCCGCGGCAGCGGCAATGCCTCCTCCGGTGAAGCCCTCCAAGCCATCGTTCCTTCGCCGGAGTCGCTTCCGTGGGGAGGCAGGCTCCGAGCTCGCCGGTGGCCGGCGCTCGTGCGACACCGACCCGCGTTTCTCCCTGGACGCGGCGCGCATGTCCATCGACGACGCCGGCTTCTCATGGGACGAGCCCCGCGCGTCCTGGGACGGGTACCTGTTCGGCGCCGGCGCCGGCATTGGTCTCGGGCGCGCGCCTCCGCCGCTGTCCCGCCTCCCTCCCATCCTGTCCGTCCTGGAGGACACACCGATCGACATCGTCGAGCGCTCCGATGGCCAAATCCCGGTCGAAGACGACTTTGACCCCGAGCCGCCAGGTGGGTCCTTGCAGACCAGAGACTACTACCTGGACTCCTCCAGCAGCAGGCGCCGGAGCCTAGAGCGTTCAAGCTCCGTACGCAGGCCGTCCTTCGAGGTCACGGATCCAAGGCCGATGCCGTCGGCGGTGAATGGGATTGGGAGGGAGTCCCCAATCGGCGGTTCCGAGTTCTACCACTTCCACCACGCGGAGGACCTGCTGGACTGCGGCTTCAGCTCCAACTCGCTCATCGAGGACATCTCCGCGAGCCTGGAGGCGGCACTGTCCGGTCCCGTCAAGAAGCCGCGCCGGTGGCGCAAGGCGTGGAGCCTCTGGGGGCTCATCCACCGGCGCGCCGCCGGGCGCAGGAGCGGGGAACCGTCCGACATCGCCGACCGCTCGTTCTCCGAGCCGTGGCCGGACCTGCGCGTCCGCGGAGCCAACCCCAAGATGCAGCGGTGCAACAGCAACCTGAGCGCGCGCAGCTCGTTCAGCAGCAACAGCGGCGGGCTCGGCAGCTCCAGGCGCAGCTACGTGGACGCCAACGGCCACGTGAGGCGGAGGGAGGAGCCGCACGCGCAGGCGCAGGTGGAGCGGAACCGCAGCGCGCGCTACTCGCCCGGGCGCGCCGCCCCGGACAACGGCATGCTGCGGTTCTACCTGACGCCGATGCGGAGCGGCAGCGGGCGGCCGCGCGGAAGCGGAGGCGGAGGCCTGCCGAGCAAGGCCGGGCCCGGGCGGCCGCTGGCGACGCGGTCGTTCCCGCGCAGCGTGCTCCGCCTGTACTAGGCAAGCTACGGCGTCAGTCCAGGTTCCTCTGCCAATCTGCATGTTCCTCCGCCGCCGTTCAAGGAGTGTCTGGGGTTATAGCCATAAATCTTCGTGTATTGTAATGTAATCTGTTGTTTTTGTTCATTTTGGGGGGATTGGATAACACGCATCTCGTCTCATAATTTCCTCTTATGTGCCGCCAGTATCTCTCATCGTCTCGCATGTCCAGTCACGAGGGTTTTCTCCGTGAGCTATTATCATTGTAGTACCATCAGCATATTATTTATATATGACCGTGACTTTGTCGTCAATTTCACGAGGGAAACAGATTCTAATTCCGTCGTCGGGCCTCTCTATCCAGAGCTCCAGACACCAGGATCACTTTGTGTCAACCGTGCGGGCCCTGCCGCCGGTCACACTCGCTTGCTCTTTTGGACCGTGGGGAATTCCTTCCCTTCCCACGCGCACAACAACACTAGCCGAGAGGTTTGACAAGGGCGAGGCGAGCACGGCCATGGCCACACACCTCACGCGGCTCCGACACCAGTGGTACTAGGCTCGGGCCCGTCCACTGCACGTGATTGGTCCTTAAAGGAGGTCGTGCTTGCCGCCGCCTCGGAAACCGTTAAAGGCGGCTCCTCCCGCATTCCTGTGTCTGGAGCTGCTGTTGCTGGTCTTGCGTCGCGCGGCAGCGGTGCCCACCGGCCGGCCGTGGCAGCAAGCAGCACACAGGCGTTCTTGGGCCGGGCCACCGCGCGGATCCATTTGTATTCTGAACGTGTGTCGCTCGGCTACAGGCGCATCTGGACTGTGGGGTAGTGTTGTGCCTGCTTCAGAGTTCAGACCGATGTTCATGTCCACCAACTGATTGGCATTGTTTTCTTTCTCGTCCAACCAACTGGCAAATATGAAATACCTTTGTAAAATTAGGCAATCAAGAACTTAACTGCCGATCATTAGCGATGGGTAAATTTGTCAGATGTGCTTTGAGATGGAATCATTGGCACCACACAAATCTCTACTACTTGTTATACACAGTCATCATTATCTCAGGAGATTCGGCGACCACGCATCACCACAACACAGTTACGACGAGTACTCGTCATAAGCTGACCCAAGCAATCAGCCATCTCAGCGATCACGCCCTCAGGAACCAGGATGGAACTAAATCATTAATCATGCGGGCGGCCAAATAGCAACGAGCCACCTGTAAACCAGGCACCAGAGCAAACCCAAGTCATTATCAGACTGATGGCTGGCCTGGCTGAACCAAACAAGCCCTGCTGAGAGCCTGCCGGTGCCGGAGGCCGGTAAAAACGACCGCGCTGCAGCCTGCACGCACCGGTCACGGCCAAATCGCTGTGGAATCGCACCGCAGACCGCACGCATGATGGCAGCGCGGCAGCAAGCACGAGGCCTACTCCAGCGCCTGGGGGTGTCAAATAAAGCGGGACGGGCCGGACAGGACGCGGACCGGGCGGCCCGCCTCGGCAGTCGGCAGTCCGGGCGTCGCGTCGCCGGGATCACATCGCCGGCACTGCCGCGGGCGGGTACCCGGTGCATCTCGCGGACCGGGAGAACACGAGGCGCAGGCGTGGTACCGTGCCTGGCGGTGTCTCCCTCTGCCCCTACCACTCTACCGCGCACAGCCTCGTCGTCCTCTTTTGGTCCTTTTTTTTTTTGGCTGGTTAAGTTGTCCTAAATTCTAGAATTTGACACTATATAAAAAAAAAGATTTTCCGTCACATCAAACTTACGATACATGCATGGAGTACTATATGTTGACGAAATCAAAAACTAATTACACAGTTTAGTTGTACTTTACGAGACGAACGTTTTGAGCCTAATTAATCACCGATTGGACAATTATTACAAAATAAAAACAAAAAGCTACAGTGCCGAACTAAACGCGGCCTTGGTTTGTTCAATTGCATTTGCAGTGCGACGACGACACTGACGGCGGCCGGTCACCTCCATCGTCCATGGAATGTACCGCGTGCTTTTTTTGGCGGACGTAGCCTCCATGCCCCCGCGGCTGCATGGAGATGTGCTTGCTGTCGGTCATAGACACGTGACAGGGAGTCAGAGACTCGGGGAGCCTCACGACGAAGTCACCATATTCGACCGGAATACACTACTAAGACCCCGTTTAGATCCCACCCAAAATCCAAAGTTTTCCAAGATTTTTCGTCACATTGAATCTTGCGGCATATGCATGGAGCATTAAATATAGATAAAAAGAATAACTAATTATACAGTTTGTCCGTAATTGACGAGACGAATCTTTTAAGCCTAAATAGCCCATAATTAAATAATTTTTACTAAATATAAACGAAAAGTGCTACGGTGTTCATTTTCTAAACATGCCCTAAACACGACACTGCAGCACTGCAGGTGCTAGTTTTCCTGTCTTGGGCTCGTGGCTAGGGGCACCGGACTGCGTGTGTGTACTCGACGTCCACGATCGATCGATTGTGCAATCAACAGGCCAAGTGTCGTAGGAGTACAATGTACGTTTGGAAGGTAACCTGGGGCGTCGTTCACGATGGAAGGGATCGAGATGGTCTGGCTATCTGGGCAAGGCTGCAGTGAATCAGTGTACCTTTTGTTTGGGCACCAGTCCTTGTGTACGTGTACCGACCGGAGCGGACCATACCATGAACGGCACTGTAGTCTCGTGTATCAAGCTGACCTTGCCACGTCGTATCATGCCTCCATAGCCCTGACCCTGGAACATCTTCTCAGAAGAGCAATAGGGTCGTGGAACGGGACGGGATGGTCCTGAGTCAGGATCGTGGATTGTTTGCTGGTCTAGTGGTCTAGTAGTTCTCTCAAGGTCCAGGGCCGCAAACCAAGCGCCTTTTGTGGATCGACGTACACGTACTCTACGGCCTACGGCTCTAGTAGTACTACCGTTTCTCTTCGACAGCCCACTCCATGCACATGGAGTGCTGTTCCAGTATGGCCAGAAACACTGACCGGGACATGGACTCTGTTGCAGTGCTATTCCATGCAAGACAGCATCGAAAAGAAATAAGGCTGCAGGGCCGGAGATTGCCCACTGAGAGATGAGACATGCAGACATCCGATGACACAAGTGTTGCCATGCATTGATGCATGCATGCACGCACGTACAACCGTATGAAAAATTTACTTCGCTGTATGGTTCTCCAAGCTTAAACTGACGAGGAGAGATAGACATTAGACAATTCACTTGTAGTTAACACTCCCCATCACGTGAAACCTTCCTCGGACCTTAGATGCGGAATAGGAGTGGGCAATAATTATTTGACTTATTTGTACCGACCAATTCAATCCAAAAACTTAAGTTAATGGAGAGAGGCAGTCAGTTCACTTATACTCAACATCTACAAGCCTATCTGTATACGCATCACCCGATTGGATTCTAGTAATTCAGAGCCACTCGGCGCAAAAACTTAGACGGCAGCGCCGACGGTGGCGCCGGCGGCGAGCCTGGACGAACCGTAGAGGGTCTCCTCGAACCGGATGATCTCGTTCTTGGACCCATAAGCCACCTGGGTCCGCTCGTCCAGCTCGTTGATCACCTTGTCCAGCACCGACTGCTTGCCGTCGCTGCTGTGCCCGCCGGCCTTCTCCATCAAGAAGCCCAGAGGCGCCACCTCGAAGAGGAGCCGCAGCTTGGCCTTCGCCGTCGGGGACGTCACGTTGGTGAAGATGCCCTTCTCCTTCACTATGATCTGCGTCATCGATCACAGGCATCATGCATGCTGGTGGTGGTCACGCAAGTTCTGTATACTGAAAGTAGTATCGGAAAGGACCTAAAGCGAGGTTGGGTCACTGTGGGGAATTTTGCTGTGTTGCTTGGCGTGGCCTTGCTTAAAGCAGACGCTGGTACAGCTCAATAGTCACTAGCATGGGCTTGCAGTAACACTACAGTCTGAGACATATATACTGGCAACACCAAACCAAAATCTTGTTCTCAAAAGTTTGCCTTGCCCTCTCTGAAAATTTGTCTGTTTGGTGCATGGTGTAGAATTGACATGATAGGTTAATCATGGCACTGTTCAGTTTTTGAATGTGTACTCCTTAGCTACTGTCGTGGCATTTCAGATTACCATACACGTGATATTGATCTAAGTTAGTCTTGTTTGGATGTACGTGTATCCACCTCAATCTACATGTGTTGGAGTAGAATGAAATGAAATTTAGTTTAGTTCATTTCAATCCACTTCAACAGATGTGGATTGAGATGAATACATGCGCATCCAAACAAGGCCTTACGAGTTTTGATGTGTCGGGATTTTTATGTGTGTTTGTAAGACTGTCTCCAACAAAGAACTCATATGGGCACCCAAACCCAAAATAGGTAGCAAGAGACCTAAAATTAGCCTCAACAGAGTACCTATACGGGAGACCTATTTTGGGTTGCCTGAGAGGCATAACCCAAATATGGGCATCTTCTCTCCTGAAAACTCATTTGCAGAAAGGATTCTCTTTTGGGTCTTGTTGTTGGTGAAGATGTCAAATATGTATTGAACATTTTACCTGTAGCGCTACCCAAAGGACGAATGGGTCTTGTATTTTGGGCGTTGTTGCTGGAGATAGCCTAAAGGGTGTGAATTTGAGTTGCAGCAAGCTAAAGATTTTGTGATATATACCTGATTGACATCGGGAACCATTCCTCCAGTGTAGCGCAATGTGTACTTCTCCTTGACGTAGTAGTTGATGAGCTGAAGATACATGTATAACAGCACCGATTAGGCACAGAAAGTCGTATCAGATACTTAAAAACAATGCTAACAGTAACAGTAGTTAGTAACGGAGTACCTTGTCGTACTCAGGATTGTCGAATGTTGCCCTCAAATTACCAGGAGAGAACATCTTCCCTTCCCCTATGGTCGTGGTGTCCTTGACATGCTGCCATTTACCTGCAACATTTGTGAATATCTCGATTAACAACACCTACGCTCCTACATCGCACACTGCAGCTCTGCAAGGCCCCAGTGGGCAGTGACTGAAAATTCAGGCGCACCTTCGTCAAGGAGGAGGAACTCGTGTGTCCCGGGGCAGTCCTTGAGGGCGACAATGTAAGTCGTGCGAGGGCCGTAGATGCCCATCGCGGCAGCGACCTGGTCGCCGCCGGTGACTCCGGTCAGCTTGTCGCCGGGCCAGACTCCGAAGATGGTTCCGACGGTGAAGTTGGTATCAACAATGCTGGAGCCGTCGAGGGGATCGAATGCAACGCTGAAACCACCTGCGAGATGTGATGAAAATCAGGCCGATCTAAATCGCATACTAGGCTTTAATTCCTCAGCTATTGGTTTTCTGCATA
This sequence comes from Miscanthus lutarioriparius, assembly GCA_904845875.1. Taxonomy (NCBI): domain Eukaryota; kingdom Viridiplantae; phylum Streptophyta; class Magnoliopsida; order Poales; family Poaceae; genus Miscanthus; species Miscanthus lutarioriparius. The sequence continues at coordinate 16,855,121 of CAJGYO010000005.1, forward strand.
TCCTGAAACGAAAAGAATGTGTGTACTGTGTAGACGTAGTTGTTTCGGCGAGGTGCAAGGCTTGAAAGCCATCGGCACATTTGACATGTCGCAGTTTGGTGATCACAAAGCATCTAAAACTAGAATAAAAGCAGGCAGCATGCTAATTTGGTAATGCATACCGCTGTTGATTAGCAGTTACATTTCTACAGTGCTCTGAAGATGCACAAGGGAGCATATGCTGGCCGACTAGTAGCACTGCACTGAAGGTCTGCAACTCTCTAATTAAGTATACAAAATCTCTGTTTTCCTATTTGAGTTTTATCATGATAATACAATCGGTGGAAGCTTTGGTCATGCACAGTGAGGAGGAGAAATGGCAGTACCTTCAACTGGGCCACCCATGTCCTGCAGCTCGGGGACTTCCTCAGAGCACGCATACTTGCACACATGGGAGTACTCCAAAGCCTGCAGCCAGAGAGCAGGCATGAGCGGATTGAAATGAACCGTGACGTACAGTTCAGTGCGAGATCATTCGTTTCACACCTCAAAGAGGAGCTTGTTAGCGAGCATGTCGACGGCCAGCTGCTCGTCGCCGAAGGAGTTGACGCAGGCCGTGCCGCCGCAGGACGCCGTCCGGACCTTGAACGCGATCGTCCTCATGGCCTCCCCCATGCAGATGAGCAGCCTGACGAGGTTCTTGTCCGGCGTCGCCTTGGTCAGGAACTCCTCCTGCCACACCACACCGCACCACAAACCGAACCCACAGCATGCGGCAGCGTCAGCTTCTTTCATTCTTCGCATGCCCTGAACTCGATCGATCTCCCAACGCACGCACACAACTTATACTGACGACACGCACCAGGCTGTCTCCGATCTCGCACCGGGTGTTGAGCGCCGCGCGGCTGGCCGCCTTGGACCGCCTCGCCGAGAGCGGGCGCGCCGTGTTCACCCTCACCGACTCGCCGTAGAACGTGGTCGGCGGCCTGGACGCCTGCCGTTGTGCCGTATGTGTGGCGCCAGCCAGCCATCAGCAAATTACTAAAAGCTTGTGTGCACGTGTGCGACGAGCTGCTGCTACTTTCCACTACATACGGTCACGAAATGAAGGTGCCGTACGTACCTTAGGCCTGTACGACTGGGAGAAGGACACGGCGGCGCAGCAGCCCGGGGAGCGCGTGGCGACGATCTCCATTGCTTTCAGGTGGCGCTCAACGACGGCAGCAGGGCCTAAACCTGATGCTGTTGAAATTGTCTGCGTGCGTTAACGTTTGGTGGTTAGCTGGTGCTTGCAACTAGCTATCGCGGCGCGGAGAGGAATGGATCACACGGAGGATGCACGTCTGGACAAGATAACCCGGCCGCCGCGGTGGCGCCATTTGGAGGTGGAGAAGATAGAAAGGGGAGGCCGCGCTGCGGTGCACGATGACCATTCGTGGTTTGTGTGGCCATGCCGAGATGAGCCACGGATCGGACGGGCCTACGCAGTACGCACTCCAACTCCAACTCCAACTCCAAGCAATCAGAAACAGGCCCGTTTCCCCTTGGGTCTGGGATGTGTTGGCTCTGTTCTGGTATTTAATTGTCGTATACACGATATGGGTCTTCTTCTGAATTGTTCGGTTCTGGTATTTAATTGTCGTATATATACGACGAGTACGATGGTATCGCCGTATCGGTATGGATCTTTTTCTGAATTGTTCCGTGTGATGTTTAAGTCGGTTCTTTGCAACCAGAAACAGCCCCGTTTCCCCTCCTTGGGTCAGCGATGTTTGGTTCTGGTATTTAATTGTCCTATACACGAGTACGACCAAATTTTTTGGAATTTTTTCTTATAAATTAAAATTGGATTTATTTCGTACATTTATTTATGAGAAAATCCGGGGGTCAGAATTCCTTACAATTCGAAAGTCCCAAATGATCCGAGGCTATATCCAACCCTTTTTTTTTATTCAGCAGGCAGAAAAAAAAAATGAAAGAAAAGCATAGCCTATCCCCTTTTCAAAACCGTTTGTCTCGGTGAATCCCCGTGTTTCTTGACTATTTTTTCGGAAGCAAGGGGCAAAATAATGCCTAAATTCTAAAGGAAAAACCCTCCCTCGCTGCCCAATAAACCATTGCTTGCCAGTTCTAGTTTTCTTTCTCATTAGGGAAGGCGGGCTCGCAAGCCTAGTCTGATTTTTAGCGGCCGGGAGGTCTTTTCGCTAACGTGAGAGGCATCGGCAGCCTCAACCACGGTTCAAGCACCGGCTCACGACAGAGCTTGATCATACCTGGACCTACTTCATTTTCTACTCCTGTAGGTTAGGTTACCGATTTTCCTCCGACAATGACTGGTTTTTCGGTCTTTCTCACGTGTTTTTTTTTTGCTCGTCAAATGTTTACTTATCTTCCACGGAGAATGGTCGATCGGTTTTCTTCTTTTAAAGAACTTTGTAAATGAATGCTCTGGTGGGAAGACAGAGAGATATTGACTTTTTTCACATCTGTAACTACATTTTCACATTTCTTTAAAAAAGATGTAGAACTGAATAGCGCATCTGTTTTGGCTCGCAATAAAGCAAGGTATCGCCGTATCGGTATGGGTCTTTTTCTGAATTCCTCAGTGTGATGTTTAAGTCGGTTCTTTGCAAGCATTTTGCTGCTTATATAAAAGCTTAGAACATAACCTTATCCAGACATCACACATGCATTGCCAATTGACATCCATAGCAATTTCGAATCACGTCTTGTACGTACTACTTCCTCCATTCCAAATTATCAATCGCTTTAATTTTTTTGATACATTTATTTTGTTATGCATCTAATTCTAAATATAATAATATGTTTAGATACATAGTAAAATAGATGAACAAAAAAATCAAAACGACTTATAATTTGGAACGGAGGGAGTAGTATTTAGACTAGTTTCAATAGGGTTTCATCTCCTAATTTTGAAGACTGTCATGTGTTGGAATCGGTGTAGACAAGTTTTATCAACATAAAACTTTTATCGTCTCTTGCTTCATTTATACTATTATGTTATGTTAGTTTATTTAATGTCATATAAAACTCTTATATAAAACTTAATACACGAGCATGAGCATGGGCAAACCTGCCCTGACAGAATTAAAAGGCCAACACTTTTTGCTATTAAAGTCCAAACAAAATGTTTGACTTGGGCCTCGCAGAAAATTGGTTCGGCTAAGGCCTGAATTGATCGTGATATAAAAGAAAAAAAATGTGAAAGGGCCTGAATGGAGTTTGGACTACATCCCAATCGGAATAAGCACTATCAGGCCTCTAATGAACTAGTTTCACAATATCAAGTGAAACCCTAACTGCTACGAGTTCAGGATCCACGTAAACAATCAGTGAAGTCACGATCTGAGAAACTACTCAATAAATTTTCCGCACGATGACGATTCACAGTTCAGCAACCAACGACGCATAGGAATCCAAAATTCCAAACAAGTCATAATCATAAGAGAAGAAACCCAATAAAGAACAAACTGACAAACTAGTGCCGGATCAAACATTCAAACCCGAAGAAGCCTCGGCTCTCACGCAGACTCTGGCTCGCGCGGGCAGCGCCGCCTGCCTGCATGAGCATTATATCGATCGCGTCGCCGTCGTCGAGGCCGACCTCGTCGGGCGCCTGGTTGGGCCGGATGGGGCGGCCGTCAGGGTCTAGGAACAGGACGGCCTTGGGGTGGAGCGAGTGCTTGCCGCAGTACATGTCCATGAGCCGCCGCAGCTTCACGTCGCGCTTGATGCATGCGGAAGAAGACGTCGTCCGCGGTCTGGCTGTGCACCTTGATGTTGATGAGGGCACCACCGTCCTCGCCCGCCTCGGCCTTCACCGTCTTCGTGGCCTTACCCGTCTCCTCTTCAGCCCCCTTACCCCTCTCCTCCTCGGCCCCGTGCCCTACGTTGGACGGCGACGGCGGCGGTGTCGACATTGATCCTCCCTCCTCCTCTCTCTCTCTCTCTAGCCTTTACTCTAGGTCTTATAACGGTTTCCAGGAGGTTAGAGGAGCACGAACCATTCGGCGATAGAAAATCGGAAGTGAGAGATGACGGAGAAAATGGGGGTGTCGTCTTATGCTCTGAACTGCCTTTTCAGATAAAACGGCGTGAACATCGGACGCGTGGAGAAGAGGATTCATTCGCGCTGAGCCTTAACTGCCTAAGGCACAGGAATACACTTGCTCTGTACCAAAATAAATAACTTCCTAAAAATTTTAGATAAGTTAAGAATGTTGTCAAAAACACATCTATCTTCGGTTCCTTTTCTTCTACAGATAATATATCTTCTAGATTTGGCAGTTATTTTTTGCATGCATCCGTGATATCCTTTTAAGTTGATACAAGAGCAATTGCAAAAGCCTCTTTATATCCTTCCTTTTTGATAGTACTTCCTTATTGACAAGAAGAGAGATTTTTTTTATTCAATAAGTTTTTAAATTAGATCTCCAAATATTTTTGTCTTATATTTCAAAATTCTTACTAGTCTAAAGATGGAGAGCAGAATTAACCCCCTAAAGTACATACGCAATATAAAAAAAATATTGGAGCGTGAAATGATATAGAAAACGATTTTTATTCAAATGACTCATCACATGAAGATTCGGTGAGTGAGTCTAAGAAAATTGGCCTACTTCATCTATAACTGTTCCATTTGCAAAAGGTGATTGGCTTATGACCGTCACCTTTGATCAATCATTTGATCAGTCACTAGTGGCGTCTCTTAGATAGTACTCTCATGTTGCCTATTTTAATTGTTTATCATCATGTCTTCGTAAAACCATGTTCCATCGTTTCTTCCCTTCTTTAATTGCGTGGATGCCAAATCATGTTCGTTTCTTTCCTTCATTTAATCACGTGAAAGCAATGTCACCTCGAGTTTTCTTTCCTTAATTTTTCTCCTAATCGCTTGTCAGATTTCAATTTTATTTATCTTATTAGAGCAACTCTAACAGGAGCTCCCAGATCAGGGCCAATACTTTTTATTTGAGGGGCTCACTCTACTTTTGAGGGCCGATTGAGTTATGCACATCGGGAGTTGTCGGAACTCAGGAGGTTCGCGTGTAGGAGAGAAACTATGCTCGAGTCGCCGAGACGACGAGCCGTGATCGAGGCATCTCATCGGAGGAGACGCACCGGTACCACAACACGCGCTGCTCCCCTGACAAATCTACCTCGCCTGACCCGACTATCGGTGGTCCCACTAGTACAGAAACAACCTGTACTCCCGGTTGGGAAACCCCTTCAGTCCCGGTTTCCCAACCGGGAGCACGAATCCGGAACTAAAGGCCCCCCTTCTTTAGTCCCGGTTTCTCACCCAGGACTAAGGGCCCGTTATTTGGTTGGTCTTGGTCTTTGGTTTAAATTTGGTAGTCTTGATTTTTGTGAGAGGAAAACAACATTGGTTTTGGTTTGGTTTAAATTTGGTTTGAAACCAACAAGCTTAACAGTAAGAAACAGTAAAGGTCCATCCCCGATTGGTACCAACCGGGGCTAAAGAGGCCTCCCGGCCTGGCCACGTGGGCCGGCCCGGTTGGTATTATCAACTCAGACTAAAGATTTTCTTTTTTTTTCTATTTTTAATTGATGATTCGTTTTGATTTTCGAATACGCATTCTACGCTACTAATAATATTTAATGCAAAATTTTGAATTTATTAACATATTTAAAGAGAACTTTGAATTTACTAAACATATTTATTAATTTAATAATATAAATATTTTGTTTTGAATTTAATTTGTTGGGCACCTCCTTATAAAGATGGCACCCTCCAAAAATTAGTGTCTGCTGCTTATTGTGGCGTGCACATGGTATTCTTCAGTAAAAGGCGAAAGAATAATTCGCTTTGTGCTCACCACGTAGCTGCGCGCCTTGAACCGGTGCAACTGGCCCTTGTTATGTAGCCAGTCTGTGCTCCGCCTCCTCTTTACGCTACCGATGTGGTGCTATCTTCTCGCAGCAGCAGCAGTAGCAGCAGCGCAACGAACAACTCCTCACCTTACCATTCGGCTCAGACTCAGTACAGTAATAGGCCGGCCACATTCATTCGCTTGGAAATCATGGGCCGCTTTCTTACCTTCTGTGGCCCACTAGATGCGTCTGGTGACAGACACATGATGCTGGATTGCTGGTGGGTGGGTCTGGCATCTGGCCTCTGGCCTCTGTGGTGTTGTTCAGAAGCAACAGTAGTATCCTCCTGCCATGGCTGGTCCTGGTCCGTATCGTATACTGGTACGTTTAGAAGCAGTGATCTTCAATTGCTTATAAAACGTTGCAATGTGCTGTTCGGTGAGAAGAGATGAAGATATACTAGAGCTGGCCTGTCACGACAGAGGGTACGTACGCATTGAAAATGCAACTTGTACAGCGAGTGAGATTCCCCGAGACCCAAATGCAACTGGGCGACGCGCTGTACTGCTGTAGTGATGCTGCTGTCGATGGTTTGGGTTTAATTAAGATGAACGAACTGCTGGTCGGGAGTAGACTTTTACTCTCGGTTGGAGAGACTAACCGGAAGTAAAAGTTAATCTTTAGTCTCGGTTGGTAGCTTTAACCGGGACTAAAGGTCCCCTGCAGCAAAAGCCTGCCGCAGTAGCCGCTGGGTAGGGACATTTAGTCCCGGTTGAAGCTACCAACCGGGACTAAATGTTTCTCTAGTCCCGGGAATGAAAAATACCGGAACTAAAGCCAAATTTTAAAGTGGATCAAAAGTCGTTTCTCTACTAGTCTCCCTGACAGATTTACCTTGCATAGTAATAAGCTAGGAAGCCTAACCAACCGAGATACGCTTACTAACTAAGCCTGCATAAGAGCCATTGCAAGTAACCAAATATGGGCAAATTGCACTACATAAGCCTGTATACAGGCAACCAATAAGAACCTATGCATCTAAAAAATCAAAATGTTTTATAATTTACGATGGAGAGAGTATATTTTTAGTTTTACTCTAGACTTAAGATGAAGATGCTCACGGCCAGCTGGACGCTTGGACTGTTGTCGACCGCACACATCGTGGACTCGGCTGCAGCCAATGGTTTTCTAAAAAATAAGGACCTAGTTGGGTAATGCGGTTTTTGAAAATTGTAGTATCACAAAATTATTATTTCATAAGCCAAAGAGACATAAAAACCCTGATTTAGAAAAAAGAGGTCATGAAGGAAGTTTCTAAAACTCTAAAAAGACTATAATTTTGACAAAATCATGGTTTTAGAGACTACAAGATTCGTTGCATCCAAACACCGAGTAGCCTTTAAAAACCAAAGTATTTTATAAAACCATAGTATTTCTCCAATACTTCAAAAATATTTTGCATCCAAACAGGGCCTAAACAGTAAATAATTGTTCACCAACCGTTTAGCTATTATTCGGATTAAATGGTGCATTAAATAGTCTAAACGGTCAATTAAACTGGATAAATTGATGATTAAATGAAATAGTCTATCACCATGTAGCGTTTGCACAGTGTTTAAATAGGTTAAACGAACGTTTAGATGAACAATACATGCAACATACATGATTCAATTTGTTCCGACAAGACAAATTTATCAAATTTATTGTATCTCACTTTATATAAAGGCACCAATCACAACTCGTTGTCCATTATAAATTGCACAAATCTCCCGTTACAATAGCAACACACGAACATATTTACCAGTCCTAAAAATTATGAAACATGATTTTGACAAATGTTTATACCTTGCTAGTTGTTGAACCAGGTTTCACAAATTAACGAGTTTGTCCTTTTAAAAAATGTTGAATTAGTTTCTTGAATAGTTCGAATGCATGTAAAAAAAATGAAATTTATAAACAAAATTCGAGCATAACTTAGGTAGTTATGTTTCTTATATATGGTGGAACCTATCTATTTTATCCGAGTTCAAATCCTTGACTTGATACGTGTACTCGTATTTTTCTAAATTTATTATAGGATTTTAACAGCACTATTCCTTCAGTGATACACGGGACGGCGTGCTCGTTAATAGTGAGATGACTTGATATCTGTTGGCTTAGTCTTTGAAAGATGGTTATAGGAATATGGCGTGTACGTGTATCCATAGGAGTGTGATTTGAAAAAAAAAAAAAAAAATATATGTAAGGAACACTTATCTGTGTTTTGAATAGAAATAAAAAGGAAACCAACGAAAATGAAGAAAAGAGTAAGTTTCATTGGGCCCTAATCCAGTAATCCTAGAGGCCTTTATTTCAGCCGGGGTATAGAAGTCACCAAGGCCCGCGCACCAGAGACGTCACTCCCACCAACCCACTTCAGCAGGATGCCAGGATCGCTTCCACTCCGCGGCTCCCCCTTGCCCCGTGACTCCGCGACGGAGAAGAGAAACCATGACGCCTCCCGGCCAACTGCTCCCCTTGGCCCGGCCGCCTCCGGCCCCTCCCGTCCTCTCCAGCCGCCGCAGCCGGTGCCCACCTCCCGCCCACGCGCACGCCGTAGTGTCGCCTCTGCCTCCATGGCGGCCCCACCGCCTCCATGGCCGCTTCATGCCTTCTCCCCAGCTGTTCTGGGCTCCAGCCTGGCCCCCTCGTGCTCCAACACCTCCAGGGGTTTCGGAGGCCGCAAGAGGCGAGGCTCAGGAGGCTGCGGTGGCGGAGTTCGTGACGTCGGAGAGGGTGAAGGTGGCGGCGATGCTGGGGCTAGCCCTCGCGCTCTGCAACGCCGACCGCGTCGTCATGTCCGTCGCCATCGTCCCTCTCTCGCAGGCGTACGGGTGGACCCCGTCATTCGCCGGCGTCGTGCAGGTTCCCAGTTTTCTGTTATTCTGTGCAATTTTGTTTGCTTCGTCTGCGCTAGTGGCTACTGACTAGCCATTCTCATTGAAGTGTCTGGTTTTCAGAGTGCTCAATTGCAGTAATCACCGTTTTGATGATGTGATGTTAGAATAATTGATTGAAATGGTTAATTTTAAGTGAAAGCGCTCTTACATGGCTCGAGTCTCGAAATGACATGTCTGCAATGTCATATTAGTTCATTTGCTCTACAAACATAGCAAAATACTAAATATAGTTGATAAGGTTTGAATTTTCACTGAAAGCTGTGTAGCACTCATATTTCCTGCTTATTTCTCACTCAGGCTGCTGTAGTAAAGTAAATTACGAAAAATCACACATAAGAAAGTAAGGGCATGAGTTTGCCCATCTTGTTTGATGAATATCCTGATGCCATTTTGTTGCTGGCACTGCAAACAGTCATCCTTTCTTTGGGGATATCTGATGTCGCCGATAATTGGTGGAGCGCTTGTTGACTACTATGGTGGAAAACGAGTCATGGCTTACGGTGTAGCCTTATGGTCCTTGGCTACATTCCTGTCTCCTTGGGCAGCTGGTCGATCTATCTGGTTGTTTCTCTTTACCAGAGTCCTGCTGGGTATTGCAGAAGGAGTGGCACTCCCAAGCATGAACAATATGGTGTTGAGGTATCTACCTTTGTAACAGTATTCCTTTTGATTACTTCATCTCCAACTTTTTTCCCCACAAAAACGTATTGTTGTTTGGCTGTGGGGATTTCTGCTAAGATTTATGCAAGTGTTTGCATTGGCCCTTTTATTACAGGTGGTTTCCTCGCACAGAGAGATCTAGTGCTGTGGGTATTGCAATGGCTGGCTTTCAGCTTGGCAATGCCATTGGGTTACTTCTTTCCCCAATTATCATGTCACGAACTGGAATCTTTGGACCTTTTGTGATATTTGGATTATTCGGATTTCTGTGGGTGTTGGTGTGGATACCGGCTATATCTGGCACACCAGGTGAACATGCACAGATATCAGCATATGAACTGGAGTATATAACCAAAGGCCAGAAATTGGTGAAACCTCAAATTGGAAGTGAAAAAACAAAAAAGGTTCCCCCTTTCAGTAAACTGCTTTCCAAATGGCCAACATGGGCTTTGATTTGTGCAAACGCCATGCATAGCTGGGTAACTTAACATCTAAGTTTTCATCAATTCTTTGTAAGATTGTGCCACAGAAAGACACATTTTAGGGAATAATATTTTTTGTCTCATGATTTTTTTCAGGGTTATTTTGTTATCCTTTCATGGATGCCAGTCTATTTCAAAACAGTAAGCCTTCACTCTGCTTCAATGTTCTTTGAATATAAATTACTTTTCCCAGTATTCAACTTGATATTGCTTTTGTGGTGATCAGATATATCATGTCAATCTGAGAGAAGCTGCTTGGTTCAGTGCACTCCCTTGGGTGATGATGGCAGTTTTAGGCTATGTGGCTGGTGTTGTATCAGACATGCTTATTAGAAATGGTACAAACGTTACTTTAACACGGAAGATAATGCAGGTATGTTGCTTCAAGAAAAATAGTAGCATAACAGTCAGGAAAGTTTTCGTTTGTTTTATTCATAAAATGATCTAGTGCACCTCTCCACACTCTTACCAAAAGTGACATGCTTCCTGATATGCTGTGATCTATTAATCATAAGATACAAAAACCAAACATGTTAAGTGTACACTTCCTGTTGCAGTTTACTTTCATCAATATTGACTTATTTTTGGTTTTATCATTTCAAGTGTACACTTCCTGTTGAATTAACTTTTCTTCCTGACTATTGACTTTTCATTCTGCAGTCAATTGGCTTTCTGGGGCCAGGTATTGCTTTGCTCTGTCTGAATGCAGCAAAGAGTCCAATCATTGCTTCAGCCTGGCTTACAATTGCTGTTGGTTTGAAATCCTTCGGCCACTCAGGTTTCTTAGTAAATCTACAGGTACTTTAGTTCAGTGATGGAACAGACACTCATTCTTCTCATTTTGGATCTTCTTTTTCCCCCATCTGATATATATCATTTTTAAAACTTATCAGGAGATTGCCCCACAATATGCTGGAGTCCTACACGGTACTAAATAGTAAATATGTTCCTTGTGTTAGCTATAGATTTCCATTTTATTGCATTAACCAACTTTAATCTACAATTGTGCTGTGATAGGAATGTCAAATACAGCTGGGACATTTGCTGCCATTCTAGGAACTATTGGAGCAGGATTTTTTGTTGATCGGATGGGCTCTTTCCGTGGATTTTTGATATTGACGTCGCTTTTATACTTCAGCAGTGCTCTTTTCTGGGATATCTTTGCTACTGGAGAGCGTGTTGATTTTGATGGCACTGGCTAGCAACTCAGAGGAACTCTGCGGTTTTTCTATCCTTAAAACACAGAATGCCGATTCAGGACAGTATTTTACCGCCAAGAAAGTTATTTGCACCTGAAGATGAAGAACTTTAGTTACAACTGTACAGTGAGTTTATCTTGGAAGTCGAATATCAGCGATGAATACATGGAACCGTCTTTATAGATAGTTTTAGATTTTCTTGGAGGGATAGTCCCTGATGATGTAACATAGAATAAATAACAGGGCAGGATGCCAACCATTAATGGCGCCGAAAGTAGCAGAGAACTGAAGCTGATTTGCAGGCTAGTTAGAAAATGGGAATCCCAACCATTAAGGGAGCATGGGTTTGAAAAACATGGGGAATTTGGCTGTAAATGCTACGGAAAGTTGTGGCCTTTTTAAAATTGTTATAACTTGTGACCTTTTAATTACTGTCAATTTCCCTTCTTTTAAGTATATATAATGAATGCAGCAAAACAAGGAAATCCTTGATGGGGAGCATAGAAGGGTCTTTACATTGATGAAAAAATTGAAAACTTCAAATGCAATACTATTCAGTATTGAGAATGTCAGCATACCATACATCGATGTCTGTAGAGATTCAGGATTTAGAAGGAAATATTCTTGGAGGGCTACTAATAAGGATGTAAGTGGACACCCAATGGTGCTTTATGGATCTGCTAACTTAGTTCTTTTCTCCACCTAAATGCTAAATTAATTAGGTGGCATGCCACTGCAGTGCAGTTTATTTTATCAAGTTCCGGAACCATTCTAGTTCATTTTATCAAATTCCGGAACCATTCCAGTTCATTTTATCAAGTTCCGGAAGGACCAATAACCCGAGAGACTTGCACCCCTATCCATTGACCTCAGCACTCAACAGTTTGACATAAAGAAGAGAACGCTTCAGAGGACAGGCCAAAGGACGATGGCATGGTCCATTTCCTCTCTGGCAGTGGAATTGTAAACATATACCTACTGTGACATCCCCAACCAATTAAATTATTGTAAACAGTAGTTGTCATACGTACATTTACTCCTAACCCCATTGGCTTGACCTGAAAAACCCATTTCAGCCACCTTTTTATGATAATAAAGATGTATGCACCCAGTCAAATTTGAATCAGTCCATCCTCCATCGCCTCCGAGTCTACAAAAGCTAAGAATCAGAAGAACATGGTACCTGATTATGCGAGAGCAGCTGTTCGTCCCATCTTCGAATCCCATCAGCCATGCAGGCAGCTCGCAACCGGACATCCCCAACCGGCCATGGAGGTTTCTCTGGCTTCAACAGTGAGGTTCAGTCAGATCCTGGGTTCTCTTGGACTTCTACCTATACACCTCGTTCCCGTATGGTCAACAGGAAGGCCAGGAGCTCAATATCATTCCGGAAAAGAGTTACTGCAATTTTAGGGTCATGGGCAAAGTGCTTCACTCCTCGATCTGAAATCAAGGAAGCCCATGAGAATCCTCCAATTGAGCGCCAGGATGTGTCTGCTAGTCCCAGTAAGCTCACCTTCCTTCATTCATCTAACATATAGAAGCTGAGATGCTGCCTGTGTAACTATCTTAGTTACTACTTACTAGCTTGTCCTGAAACGACTTTTGCATTAGAAAGGAGACGCGAATATTTACCTCGTCAAATTAGGCACATCAGGTCTTTTAAGATTCTATAGAAGAAACGATTTTAATCATGGTAATGCAAAATTGTGGCATAAATCAGCAATAATCGATAAGGAATCCATCCTAACCGACCTTCAACTTATGCGTTACAAATATCATGATACAGCCTGATGTTTAGTCAACCTACCAGTGAATTTGAGCTTACTCAGACTCCCGATCTACAATCTGAGTTTTCACTGCCACTTCCTGTTTCCAGTTTTCACCTAATAAGCTAATCAGAATTCAAACTCGTTCAAGTTAGCATTGCTCTTCAACTGACATTTCTATTGACATGCTTGTGGTCAATCATGAAGTTTTACGTTCAAGTTACAAAACTCACCAGTACCCATATGGCCATATGTGGTCCAAAACAAGACATACATAGCTGCTCAATGACGAATATACTTTGTGAGGATGTGTTCTTAATCAAACTGCTCAACTGTTAAATCAAAGGTGAGTCCAATTAAGATGGTTTCCAATTGTTTCCTGCAGTCTCCAGAATTTCATCGACAAGTAGCACAAGCAATAATATACATAATATATCCAGGCAGAGAGGTGATAGCAGCCAAACAAAGTCCTGGCAAGAACAGTTCTCGTTTCAGGAAATTTGCCAGGCTACTTCAAACTTTAGTGAACAAAACAAAATTGGGTTAGGTAATTTTGGCACTGTGTATAAGGCGAAGCTCAGGGATGGATCCATCATAGCTGTAAAGAGGGCTACTAAGGTTTGTAGGTGAATATTCTTTCAACAGAAGAAACGTTGTACATATTTACTACACCGAGTTGCAGCAGTCAAATCAAGAAAAAAAAATTCATGCAACATCTGGATTTGGCAGATGCATGGTGGGCATCTATCTGCAGAGTTCAGAAGTGAGATCCAGATGCTGTCAAAGGTCGAGCATTTGAACTTGGTAAAGTTTCTTGGGTACGTGGAATACGAGGATGAACGCCTAATTCTGGTTGAGTACGTCAGTAATGGAACACTCCGTCAACACTTGGATGGTACGTCAAACATGTGCAATGGACAAGCTTAAACACATACTACTACATTTTTTGTGGTAGTGTAGCAATATTGTCAAGATGGTAAAAGTTATAGAATCCACGAATTTTGTAAGTCACCACTCACCAAGATAGTATAACTGGATGAAGTTAAATGCATTGAAGTATTGTTTATAAATATGACAAGTCACCTGTGATATCCTAAATGTCAATCTACTGAAAGAGATGTAAAAACATGTGCATGCTATTCAGCTTAAGCCTATGGTTTTCTTTTTTGCATGTTTGAACCATGTTTCATTTTTGTTCCCAGTTCCAATCTTGATTTTTGGAATCAAATTATGTTGTAGAATGTAATGCTATAAATCTTCATTTTCCATTGGATTAAAGGGAACTTAACGAACTTTTCCACTATGCAGGGTCAAAAGGGGAACCATTGGAATTTGCACAGCGTCTCAACATCGCTATTGACATAGTTCATGCCATTGCCTACTTACATGGTTATACAGGTACCCACACTCCATTTCTATATGAAAATTTGAGTCAGCCCCCAAACATAGATGCATAAGATAGTCATATTTGGCATAACCCCACAAGTGCATATTTGATCATGGTCCTGAATGCTAATACATCACACATCAGATCCCTAGATGATACAGTCAGCATGAAAATCACCATCTCAGAACATCCATGACCAGAATTTTGTATGATAGCCACCCAAATATCTATGTATTGACATCTACCGCGGATACCAAACCTTCAGCATCCTTATGTCTGACAAATATTTTCCTACAATGGGAAGCAGATGATCCGATCATCCACCGTGATATCAAGTCGTCCAACATTCTCCTAACAGAGCAACTGCGAGCAAAGGTTGCCGATTTTGGCTTCGCACGCCTAGCCCCTGAAAACCCTGAAGCGACCCACGTGTCAACGCTAGTAAAGGGGACGGCCGGATACGTGGACCCTGAGTACCTGCGCACAAGCCAGCTCACCGACCGCAGCGACGTCTACTCCTTCGGCGTCCTCCTCGTCGAGTTCATCACCGGCCGACGCCCTATCGAGCGTGGCCGCGGGCGCGGGCGACACCAACGCCTGACCACCGAATGGGTAAAGCAAGCACACCCAAACAAAACCAGCGCTTCTGATACTGAAATGTACCGCACGTGAGGTGTTTGACGAAATTACCCCGTGCTGGCGCAGGCGCTGCGCAAGTGCAGGGAGGGCTTCGCAGTGGTGGTGATGGACCCCCGGATGCGGCGGACCAGCGCTGTCGTGGCAGCTGTGGAGAAGGTGATGGCGCTGGCGGCCGAGTGCACGGCTCCGGATCGCGCCGCGCGGCCAGATATGCGGCGCTGCGCCGAATTGCTCTGGTCCGTGAGACGCGACTTGCAGCAGGAGCAGCAGCGCGCGGCGGCCGCGAGCGCAGGAGCGAGGCGGCACGATGGCTCGACGTACGCACCGCCGTCGGTTACGAGACTGAGGCAGGAGAGGTTCGAGAACTTGAGATGATCTGCTGCACGATGTTGAGGACTTGAGGGGGAACACGACGTACTCCATAGATTTGAAATTAGTGCAGCTATGGATGTGGAGTGCTCGGCTCCCTCCGTTAAAAAGAAATGTCTTCTTTTACATAGTCCCTCCGTTTCAGAAATAAACGATCATATAGTATTTACATTGTGTTCTAAATTATTTGGTCCTGTCGTTTTTTAATGTATATTTTTAATACACATTTCTCTTATTTCTCTTTTCATAATACATCTATATGCTCTTTAAGAGACATTTTGCTTTTTTAGCTTTAATGTTGATTTTTGTGATAAATTCTAAAACGTCGTTTAATACGAAACGAAAGGAGAGAATCAATATCAATCAAGTCTTATAAATATATATATATGAACATATATTAATATTTATAATGTGTAATAAGTATCATTAGGTAAAACCATAGATTATATTTTTATATAAACTTATTTGATGTACAAATATTGATAATGTTTTTATAAACTTAATGCAGGGCACGATTGAACACCACCTGAACCGGATGTTATGACATATTGCCTGAACAGTATAAGTCCTATTCTAAGTACTAGCCATACAAAGCCTACAAGTGACACTAAATTTATTAGTCAACTTGGGAGAATTCATGCTACGAACGGTTCAGGCTAGTATCTAATAAACCGGTCCAGGCCAATTTTCCCTAGAGGATTATATCGGGTATCAGTATTAGGGATATCCCGAATAAGAGATCTAAAGACCGCGGACGACAAACTCGTCTAGATAATTGAGGACGTATTTCAGTCTAGACCGACCCCAAAGTGACGGTTTCCGCCACGCCAGATCCCTCGGGCATGGGCCTCGTGTCGCCTGACCTTGAGGGTACGGGAGCCGTCCCGCCCAACCCTGAGGGCACGGGTTTCGTCTCGCCCGACCCCTCGGGCACGGGCCCCGTGTCGCCCGACCCCGAGGTACAGGAGCCGTCCCGCCCGACCCTGAGGGCACGGACTCTGTCCCGCCCCGACCCCAAGGGCGTGGGCTCTGTCTCGCCCGACGGGGATCCATACCGCCTCCAAACCACTACGGGTCTAAGGGTATGATCCCAGGGTCAAACTTCTGACACCGGAAAGAAAGCGAGCATGTCTCAACATGACCCGTGGCCACGTCAGGCCACGCCCGGGGGTTCACATCGCCAACAGTGACGGGGTGCGTGGTCGCTGTGCCGCCTACTCCCCGTACGGCCGCTGATAGGCATGTCGGTTCACCACGCCGTCCGTCGAGACGGGATGGAACGCCACGACCAGCTGATGACGTCGAGGCATGGCACCAGTGGTGAATAGGAGCCCGACGCGGAACCATCCCCGTCACCATCTACAACGTCAGCGGGACCTGCATGAAGGAGAAGAAGGACGTGGCGGCCCTGGAGGCCTTCTTCTCCCTCACTTTTCTCCTTTTCTCTCTCTGTAACCTGCGTCTTCCCCTTCACCTATAAAATAGAAAGCAGGACGCCCCAAGAGGGGCCACGAGCGCATAGCTGAACAAACTCTCAGCACTCTTTAATCCTTCCACCAGAGACCTGGGATCCGCTCCCCCTCTCGCCCGTTTGTAACCCATGCTACAAACTAGTGCCGGTAACACGAGCAGCAACAGACTGGACGTAGGGACATTCCGCCCGAACCAGTATAAATCCTTGTGTCCTCCGAGCACACCATCCGGGCCAGACGCGTAGATACAAATTTACTAGCCGGTGATCCAAAACATCGACAGTTGGCGCACCAGGTAGGGCCTTTTTGCGGGTCTCGACGTCCACATCAGGCCTCGGATGGCTAGTCACGGCGTCAGCTGGGTCCCGGGCGCGCACGTGCGTTTCGAGAACCTAGACTTCATCGTCACGATGGAGGAAGAGTTGGTGTAGGCTCCTGCCGCCGTCCAGCCTCTCCACTCCACCGGCCTTGACGCGATCGTCGAGGCACTTTAGGAGCTGCAGCTGCATGCGTCGGAGGCCTGTGCCCCCGAGAGCAACTAGCTCCTCGACTTCGATTACCGGAGGCTAGAGCGCCACCTCGACGCCTGCCTAGGACCCCGACCGTCCTGGACGGACCTACGTTGCCTTACCTTCTCATTCACCAACATCATTACGCAGCTTGCCGGAGGGGAACCGCTCTCCCCAGAATACCTCATCTGGAGCGCCCCGGCAGCGTTCCCGTTCGGTCTGCGCAATGCTGCGGGGACCGTTGGCCACCCCGTGGCATAGTGCATGCACCCATCCCCTACAAATGATGAGTTCATGGGGATGACCGAATACGTCGTAGAATCTTTTCACGACCTTCTCGCGGGAGATTCAGAGTCGCTCTCCGACTCTGACTCCAGCAGGGGGAGCCATCACCCCTCGCGAGAATGTTTTATGGCATGTACCCCCGAGGGACACGTCGAAAGCGTCCATGAGGGAGGGGCTACCCCACCAAACGACCTTGACGATGAGGTCAAGGAAGATGCGGGGGCCCCGCCTCACCTGCAGATGGAGCAGCTAAGGGCGCGGCATAGGGAACTCGAGGATGCATGATTCCAGCTAGAGTAGGAGTGTGTGGAGCTCGAGCAAGAGATCGAGCGCCACGAAGACAGTGGACGTGCGCGAGCCATGGCCCACGACGTGAACCGGAGGATCATCGAAGACGATGGAGCCCTCCCACACTTCGCCCGGGCAAGCGGTGGCTTTGCTCCGAGGGCTCCTAGAGCCCGCGACACCTAAGGATCGTCGGGCCCATCGCGAGATCCATACGCTGCTCAAGCGCGCGGCGGTGCAGCAGGCGAAGAGCTCGCTCTCTCGGCGATGTGAGCTCGATGCCAGTCAGCGTGTGCCCTCGGTGCAGCGATCAGAGCGATTTTTGACCACCTTAAGGGCAAGGTGAAGCGGGACGAGGACACCGGCGAAGGTGCCTCTAATAGCCCCAACAAGAAGAAGAACAAGCAGCGGTACAAGGGCTCGCTCATGGCTACTGCTGACCTCAAGGGGGGTAAGAAGCCCGCTGAGGGTACCCTAGACCACTTCGAGAAGCAGCTCGAAGGGCCATGCCCAAACCATGCCTTTCCCATCAAGCACCTATACAAAGATTGCGCCCTCATGAAGCGGTTCCTGTCCGGTGGCTCCAACAAGGGGGAGCATAGGAAGGAGCCCAAGCCAACGGTAGACGCCGCCGAGTGGAAGGACGGCGACTTTTCAACGCTGGATGGCTGCCTCATGATCTTCGGGGGGTCAGCGGCCTATGACTCCAAGCACCACCAAAAGCTTACACGTCGTGAGGTCTATACGGCCAAGCCGACCATGCCTTCCATCCTTCGATGGTCGAGTCCGCCATCACCTTTGATCGGACTGACCACCCAGAAAGCGTCCTATAGCCGGATTGTCGGCATGAAGTGGCTCACCAAGGTGCTAATGGATGGAGGCAGTGGCCTCAACATCATGTACGCTAAGACGCTCGATGCCATGGGCATCAATCGATCATGCATTCGGCCGACCGGGGCGCCTTTCCACGGCATCGTGCCTGGAAAGCAGACCATGTCGCTCGGACAGATCAATCTGCCCATCACCTTCAGGAATCTGACCAATTATAGGATGGAGACCCTTACCTTTGAGGTGGTCAGGTTCCACGGGACCTACCACGCCATCATAGGACGACCATGCTACGTGAAGTTCGTGGCCATCCCCAACTACACCTATCTGAAGTTGAAGATGTCGGGTCCACGCGGGGTCATTATCGTCGGCACCTCCTTTCAGCGTGCCTACGAGTGCGAGGTCGAGTGCTACAAAGCACACCGCGGTGATTGTCGCCTCTAGAGAGCTCATGGCCATTTGGGAGGAGATCGTCGAAGAAGCGCCCGACCCCAAGCAGTCGGCCAGGTCTTTCTAGCCCATGGAGGGCGCCAAGGAGGTCCTTATAGACCAGTACCCATGTGCACTTGCATCCTCGCTTGGCAAACTATAGAATTGGTTTGCCTGCACCATCGTAATGAGTCTAGTGCGTAGCTCGAAATTTCCGTTACCCGTGTTGACAGCGGGCCCAACAGGCACGTTGGCAACAGCGGGGGTGGAGTAGTCGCGGAGTGACTTGTCCATTTTGGTAGTAGCGGATGGTACGGGGGTGACTGGTTCAACTATCGATGGAGTAGCAGAAGAAACGGTACGGGACTGGTTCTTCCTTAGGAGTGCCTCCAGATTATCGGTGTAGTTGTTCGGTAGATGAAAACTACTTATATAGTATCATGTTTTCATCCACAACAGGAAGAAAAGAAGCAAAATTAGCCTGCATAAACTATGGCTACTATAGCAGAATCGACTAATTTATAAGAGTACAAATACAATGGCAACCCGTAAGCGGTCGCACTGTCATACTTGAGCCCATATAAACCCAGTAGTCCGTCGAGTACAGCGAAGGGTCTCGATTCAACCAACATACAACCAAGATCATACATGATTCAACATACATGTCACACGTTACATAAAGTTCACAAATACAGTTCATCCATTAGAGTACGAATTAAAGTTATTACAAACCACTTTCAAGTAAGATAGTAGCGGAAGCAAATTAAAAGTTTGAAACCAACATCTGCAACATTGTTTAAATATAGTTCCAGCTCACGATCACACTTCCACAAAAGCATAAGAGAGGGATTAATAAGAGATGCTTCCCTAGGGCTTACTCCTCGTCCACGGTGGGACAGAAGCAGTTCTTACAATAGCCATGATAAACTGTACCATCTGCAACAATGGAAAATAAAACCCTGAGTACGAGAAGGTACTCAGCTAGACTTACTCGTCATAAACTAAAAATAAAGTGACTCCAAGGATCATGCAAGGCTTTATAAGTGGAGCTAGCTTGACAATATTTTGCATAAAAAGCGACTAATTCAATTGTACATTTATAATTCGATCATCAAGTTAATTATAGCTATTCATCTCTAGATTAGCAACTAACCTGTGCCAAACATGTGGTATATCATTTAGTAACATACAATAGTAACTATAGCCAGTGTAGTAATTCCATGTTCATCATAACCATCATTCCACAGTTACTACGATGTATGAGCTAGCCAAGTTTCTCACTATCCGAGAGAGATGGCGATTCGAATCAATTTCAACCAGCTGGGAATTTATTCATAACATAAACCCAGGTAGACCAGATCAACGGTCGCCTTAGGTCACCTTTGGTACAACTCAGGTCCACATTTCATGGGGTTGCCCAGCACCGCATAATCAGGAACAACCAGCTGCCAGGACGTTTAGGCCCGGCCTGCCCTTGGGCTCACGTCTGGCTCCTCGCACATTCTTACTACCATCCAGAGTGCACACTCTGACAAAATGAGGGCAAAGTGGTGCGCATCGGCACCACGCTTTCCTCCAAATAGGAAAGCGCGCTCGTTGACTTCCTCCGCGCCAATAGAGACATCTTTGCGTGGAAACCCTCGGATATGCCAGACATTCCGAGAGAAGTCACCGAGCATGTCTTGAAGATCAGGCCAGGCTCCAAGCCAGTGAAGCAGCGTCTGCGTTGCTTCGACGAGGAGAAGCGCAGGGCCATCGGCGAGGAGATTATGAAACTTTTGGCGGCCGGATTCATCAAGGAAGTGTATCACCCTAAGTGGTTAGCCAATCCCGTTCTTGTAAGAAAAAAGAATGGGAAATGGAGAATGTGTGTTGACTACACGGGTCTCAACAAGACGTGTCCAAATGATCCATTTCATTTGCCGCGCATAGATCAAGTAGTCGACTCGACCTCAGGGTGCGAAACCCTTTGGTTCCTTGATGTGTACTCCGGATACCATCAAATCACGATGAAAGAGTCCGACCAGCTCACGACGTCTTTCATCACCCCATTCGGATCGTTCTGCTACGTCACAATGTCGTTCGGTCTGAAAAATGCGGAGGCTACATATCAGTGTTGTATGCTTAAGTGTTTCGGGGACCTCATCGGGCAAACCATTGAGGCCTACGTGGATGACATCATGGTCAAGTTCAAACGGGCTGACCAGCTCATAGCCGACCTAGAGCAGACCTTCGTGAAACTCTGAGCAAACGGTATCAAACTCAACATCGAGAAATGTGTTTTCGGGGTCCCGAGGGGTATGCTGCTGGGTTTTATCATCTCCGAGCATGGCATGGAAGACAACTCAGAGAAGATCTCGGCCATCACGAGGATGGGCCCGATTCATAACATAAAGGGGGTACAACGACATACAGGGTGCCTTGCCGCACTCAGCCACTTTATATTGCGCCTCGATGAACGATGTCTCCCCCTCTACCGGCTTCTGAAGAAAGCCTACCATTTCAAATGGATGCCCGAGGCCTAGGAGACACTTGACAAGGTCTAACAGCTCCTGACGAAGGCCCCGATCTTGGTCCCCCCGACCGACGGGGAACCGCTTCTGCTCTATATTGCGGCCACCACGCAGTGGTCAGCGCCGCCCTGGTGGTAGGGAGGGAAGAAAAGGGACATGCCCTCAAAGTACAGTGTCCCATGTACTTCGTTAGCGAGGTCCTGTCCGATTCCAAGACTCGCTACCCCCAAATTCAGAAACTCCTATACGTTGTCCTTATCGCCAAGATGAAGTTGTGTCACTACTTTGAGTCGCACCCGGTGACGGTCGTGACGCTCGTCCCTCTTGGCGAGGTCGTCCAAAACTGGGATGCCACAAGAAGAATTGTGAAGTGGGCACTCGAGCTGATGGGTTAGAGCATTTTGTATGCCCCTCGGATTGCCATGAAGTCCCAAGTGCTGGCCGATTTCGTCGTAGAATGGACCGAGATCCAAATGCCGCTAGTAGCCGTTGACCAAGAGTACTGGACGATGTACTTCGATGGATCGCTGATGAAGAAAGGCGTCGGCGTGGGGCTGGTCTTTGTTTTGCCCATCGAGGTATGCGTGAGGTACATGGTTCACATCCATTTCCCTGCTTCCAACAATGTGGACGAGTTTGAGGCACTCATCAATGGCCTACGCATCGCAATCGAGTTGGGCATCCGATGGCTTGATGTTCGGGGTGACTCCTAGCTAGTCATCGACCAAGTCATGAAGGAGTTAAGCTACCACAACGCCAAGATGGCTACGTATTGCTAAGAAGTCCACCAGCTAGAGGACAAGTTCGATGGTCTCGAGCTCAATCACATCCCAAGGCCGCTCAACGAAGCAGTCGATGCGCTGGCAAAGATGGCGTCTAGCCGACAGTCGATGTCGACGAGCATTTTCGCCAGCGACCAGTACAAACCCTCAGTCTGCTACGAGGAGCCAGAATGAACTGGTGATAGGTCGCCGACCCTGGGCTCAGGGGCTGACCAACCCTCAGCTCCCCCTGACCTCGAGGTCATGAAGATTAACGCAGACCCAGTGGCAGTAGCCGACGCTGAACAGATTGTGCCCACCTGTAAAGGGTGTCAATACTATGCTCAGCAGACTCACCTGCCATCCCAAGCACTCCAAACGATCCCCATCACGTGGCCGTCCATGGTCTGGGGGCTCGGTATGGTCAGACCTCTCAAGAGAGCGCCCGAGGGCTATACACACTTGCTTGTCGCCGTAGATAAGTTTATAAAGTGGATAGAGGCTCGACCGATCTCCGTGATCAAGTCTGAGCAAGCCATGATGTTCTTCCTTGACATCGTCCAGTGCTTTGGAGTCTCGAACTCCATTATCACGGACAACGGCACACAGTTCACCGGAAAAAGTTCCTCTGATTCTACGATGAATACCACATCCGCGTCAATTGGGCCGCCATGACGCACCCCTGCACAAACGGGCATGTCGAGCGCATGAACGACATGGTCCTACAAGGCCTCAAGCCTAGGATCTTCAACCCGTTGAACAAGTTTGGTGGACGATGGGTTGCGGAGCTCCCCGTGGTGCTCTGGAGCTTGCGGACGACTCCCAGCCCGACCACTGGCTACACACCCTTCTTCATGGTATACAGTTCTGAGGCTATCCTCCTAACTAACCTCGACTATGGAGGGCCGAGGGTTAGGGCGTACGACGAGCAGGGAGCTGAGGCATCCCTTGAGGACAACATGGATCAGCTCGATGAAGCACGCGACGTTGCCCTCCTCTGCTTGGCCATGTACCAACAAGCATTGCGCCAGTACCACAGCCATCAAGTGTGGGGTTGGGCCTTCAATGTCGAGGGACCTACTGATGAAAATTAAGAATGATGTTTCTGAAACAAAAAACACTTTCTCTTATCAATTTTGCTATCGTCTCCTCGATCTTTAATGACACTCGACCCCAGCAACGGCAGGGGGTCGGGCCTCACTCGGGGGATGATAAGAGCATACCTATTCAGAAAACAACCGCTATGCCCGACCCTTTCTCATGTTAAGATCTAGAAGCAAGGGTTGCAGAAACAAACACTGAGTAAAACTGATCGAACTGTAAGAAACGTACGCCCCAGTGGCTACAACATTTTTGCTCACCAGCGTGATTAGAGTTTTTTCGCCCACACCTCGAGCATTACTGTCTGAACAATGGAAAGGGTAAGAACGCATTAACCTTTTTATACATAAAAAAGGAAGAAGAGCCAAAAGTCTGTTCGGCCATAACAAAAGTTAAGAACTTGTCCACTTATTACAAGTTTGCCGCCTGGCTTATTAACTAATTGATTTTTCGAGGGGTGATCTCATTCTCTATCTTGGCAGATAAGTCATGTGCCATAGGGGCCACCTCCTTCTTGATGTCCTCTAGCTCGGCATCGGAGTAGCCGAGGGCGAAGCCTTGGCTCATGTCGCTAGATCGATGTTCTCATAGTGAGAGCGAGCGATCACGAAAGATCGGTGAACACCAAAGCAAAAAGCGCGTCCCTCATGATCTCACATGTTCGATCTATAATCCGAACAGCGTGAACCACAAATGAGCTCGTCTCCTGCTCCGGGGCCAGTTCGAGGTCATCGCAGACCAGTTGGACGGTGATGCATAGGGTATTGTGCTCGTCGCTCTCCTTCAGGAGGGAGGCCTTCACCTCACCGAGCTCCTTCTCTAGGCCACGACTCTTCATCACCTCCGCGCCAAGCATGTCATCGAGACCTATCCAAGCCACATACCAACTGTATCAAAAGGGCTACCACGGATTCCTAGGAGAAAGACAACAAGGGAAACCGAAGGCTTACCGTCCACGTCCAGCCGAAGCCTGTGCACCTCATTGTGCTATCGGGTCACCTCGGCCTCCAGGCATCGGACCTCTTCCTAGCGCTGATCGACCTTCGTGGTGAGCCTGGCAAACACGCCCTCCGCTGCAACCTTCAGGACCCTCTCCCCCTCAAGCTCACCCTCGAGGAGGTTGATCCGCTGCTGGGCGTCGGCGTGCTCCTAGCAAGCCACGTCATGCTCCGTGCGGAGCCCCTATATGGCTTAGAGCAAATTGTCCCGCTCCTTTCGTAGCCGCTCGGCCTCCACGGTGTCAGTGCGCGCCCTCTGGATTAGGTCCATGAGCTTCTCCTTGACCTCGCGGGCATCATCGCGAGCATCCTTCTCCCTCACTCAGAGGTCAGTCAGCTCCCAAGTGGCGAGGGCAAGCTCAGCCACCTCCTAACGGGCGGCAGCGAGCTGTGTGGCCAGCCCCTCACTCTGTCGTGTCTCTTCGGTGAGGAATTGGGACTTCTCCTGACTATGGACCATAAGAGATTGTAGAGAGTACAACACTTAGAGTGGGAACACAATCATATGATACCTAGCCAACTGGGGTGATGACATCGCGCAGCGAGCTCAGCATGGTGGTCAGGGCATGAAGCGTGGTCCCAACCTCCGTGTGGATGCTCCCCCATTCCCTCTCCTCTGTGGCGTCATCAAGGGCAAAAAGCGTTGCCCCCTGGTCCTACCGGTCTATCCACCGGATCTAGGATCCTCCCCATGCGTGTGGGTCGCCGCCCACCCAGACCAGAGACCGTGATGGCTCCGTGCCAATCCCAAGCGGCGCCGACCCTTTTTGCGGCCACAACTCCTCTAGAGCGGCCCCTCCGGTGGTAGAGGGGGCGGGTGATGTGGATGCGGAGGCCTGCCCCATCACCACATCCGCTAAGGATGCCTTGGGAGTGCCTTCTTCTATCTACCCCACCATAGACATGGCTACCTGCACGGACGATGGCTACGGTTGCGCCGCTTCTGCGTGCGACATCGTGGCCACACCTGGCTGTGCCACCCCCACCACAGGCGCCCTGGACGTGCCCTCCTTCGTCTACTCTCCCATGGACACATCCATCGGCTGCGCCTCCTCGAACGACACCGTGACCACCCCAGTGCCACTCCCGCTTACCTCTAGCGTGGCGCCAACCGGCTCCTGGCGTGTCTGTCGGAGGGCAAGGCTCTTCTTCAGCGCAAGTCTCAGGAGAGTCCTACGTCCTCCACCGCTGCAAAGGACATGACGGTCAGTTTATGACAAAAATTCATTAGAAATAAAAGGACAAAAAATTCTCAGCCTACCTTGACGCCACCGGGCACCGATGTTTTGGGGCTGGCCTTTCCGACCCTAGCTGTGACTCCTCGTCGCGCTGTCGCTTTGATCCCTCCCTTTGCTTGGGAGGCTCGGATGAAGCAGGAGCCGCTAGCTCCCCTCGGCTCCGAGGGCGCCGTAGAAGGCCCGAACCCAGCGGGGCGGCTCGCTCCCGCCGTCTCCTGGGGTGTGTCCTCCTCCTCTTGCTCCAAGACATGCCACAGGAAGGGCCCCGCCTATGGCAAAGGCAGGTCCTCATCCCCGCCGACCAGATCGTCCCATAGGATGGGTGACCCAGAGCCATCGTCCTCCTCCTCCTCTTTGTGGCAAAACCGACCGAAATAACACACTTATGGAGGCACTTGTCTTCCACTAGACACTAAGCACCACGAAGGTGTGCTACATCAGGCAATTCTGTTGAGCACACCCCGAGGGAGAACTCAAAAAACCACATTTTTCCATCAGGACCATAAATGAGAGGATAAAGCTTACAACATGCTTAACCATTTCTTACATCTCTTTTAATGCAACATCAGAGTATTACACCAATTGATTATAACAACGGATTATACAATGTTATCAGAGTTTTTAGCGGAAACCAAAATTTAGGTAATGACAGTTCAAACGATAACATGAGGAGCATCAATATACATGGAATGATAACAAAATGTCATTCTTTCCTTTGTAAAACATTTTTGGGTGAAAGTTATAAATAACTCCCCGCATCGTAAGGAAATCCTCGCTGAGCCCACCAGGAGGTTTCCACACACAAGCATCAGCCCTAGCATTCATCTGTCACCTGCAACAGGGGGAAGTACTCGATTGTACTCAGTAAGACTTACCCGACAGGAGGAAAATAAAAGACTCCAAGGATATGCAAGGCTATTTGGCTTGTGGGTTATTGTATTGTAGGAAGCATTACTAAACCTGCATCCTTATATGCAATTTTATTAGAAGCCATCATTAGTTCATTAACTAACCATTCTATGTAAGCACCCGTGCTACTTTTAAGCAGGTGGCAAGCAATAAGAATTATTTTACCATCTTTCATCTTCTAGTTCTTACTACGGTGCTAGATCATAGCCAAGTCATACCGTATCATACAGCGGTTCACGAACCAATGTATCCTAGCTGGGTATCCCAAAATATACGCCACACTTGTACCCCAGGCACAAGCAAGACCAACCCACCACTCTCCTGTCAAGGGGTCCAGGTCCCCGTTCAAAGTTAGACTCCAAGCCCCCACTCTGAGTCCCGGACTCACTGTGGTGCTTAGACCTCCACCATCCCCGCCTCCAATCAATCAGTCTAGAAAGAGCCGGAACCCACGATAAGAGAGCAACGAGCCTTTCTGCTCCTATAAGCAAGTATGTGCTCAGGATAATAAGTCTGTGACTTGACTCGAATCCACTGCAACGGACGGTCCTCAATTGACGCAGGCTAGACAAATGCAACCAGAGCCTCGCTTGGTTACCTAACCAAGTCCAAATCCAAATCCAAAGTATGGTCCCGCCCGGTCTCCAATTATTATCCATATATATTCCATGTGATAGTAACATGATAATAGTAACAATAATATATTTCCTATCTCTCAAGTGTGATAGGCAATCACTCGACTTCTACCGGAGTCCTATAGCATAGCAATCTACATGATCCTATCATACTAATAAGACTCATAGGACAAGGATATATATATATATATATGCAAGTGGGTTTCATTCAACTCCTTAAAATTTAATGCACAAGCATAAAATTAAGTGCAGAATAATAGGGGTTATGCACCGGGGCTTGCCTGGGTAAAATATAACCAAGTTAGCTTTTCATCATGGTGGCATGATCATCAAGTCACCATTTGCTTTCGCTACTCTAGACGACTCCGCGATCCAACATCACTCCTACCATGAAATACGTGGATGCAACACAGGGACGTAAATAATCAACGGCAACCACAATTCTAAAATACGATTACGTCTCGCAAGCTAACGGGCTAGCTCTAATGACTAACATACTAAGCTACGTATCCATATTGTCGGGCGAGGCATTACTTCCCAATAAGTATTATAGCTACAAAATCCTCAGGCATATCCTTAATTTATTTTATTGATTTAATATATTTTCAAACTGGGGCTTAATAGGTATTCTAGCAAACTAATTATTCTGGAGCTGCAAAAATTACAGAAAGCACATAATAATATTGTGAAGCTACTATAAAGTTTTCAAAGCTAACACTATTATTATTTTGCCACAAAAATTCTTACAAGTTCAAGCTTTAATAATTTTAGAGCATGTTAAAACATTTAAAGCATCCATGAAATATTTTAGAACCACGTGAACCAAGTACACTAGCAGGTAGATCATGATTTTAGAAGCTGAACAAAATTGGTTTCACAATTTTTGGATTCCTACAAAATTTTATATTAAATTCGCAAGTTTACTTAGAAGTTAAATTAGGAATTGTCTTAGAATTGAAAAGGCCGGTGGTAACCGGATCTAGCCCAGCAGCCTAATACGGCCCACATGGAATGCGGGTGTGTGCAGCAGGCCGGCCTAGACATGGCCCAAGGCGGGGAGTCCGCGTGCACGCCGATGGTTTTATAGAAGAGTCCCCAATCTATCCATTTATTACGTGGCACTATGCGCACTATTGCGATAGAGACACATTTTGTAGAAAAGACCCCTAAACTACCCTGTCTTTACCACAGGATGGTCCCCGGCGGCCTACGCACTACGGCACAACTCCGGCCAGCGCAGCGCGCGCACACCGACCAACGGAGCGAAACACCAGCCCCACAAGCAAGCCAACGAGCGCTACGGAGCCAAGACGAAACCCTAGGCGGTGATTTGGCATTAAACTGTGACTTATATCGTGCTGCACACGGTGGCAGACCAACCACCATGGTGGCGAGGCTTTTCCCGATGAGCTAGAGCGATGACGAGGACAACGAAGAGGGTGGGAGCAACAGGAGATTACCACAAGTCTAGCCGAGGTGACGGTTGAAGCGGAGGCAACCCGAGCAGGTTTGGCCACGTGCACGTGCACCCCGCCGCGGCGCTCCGAGTGTATCACTGACGTGCCAGGACCTCACCCGCGTCGTTCCTGGTCAAACTGGGGTGAGCAACCATATGAGAAGACCAAAGCAAACTCCAAGGAACCACCAATTGAACCCCTACCGAGGGGTAGGGCCTTACCCCCAACCGTGCTCTGTTCTAGAGGTGAGATGGCCGAGGCGAGCAAAACATCAAATTGGCATGGTGTAGGGCTCGGCTGGGGCTCGATGTGGTTGAGAAAGCGAGCTAACTCCTAAGCCGAGCTACAGGCGCGAACTATGGGCTAAAGTGCTCGAGAGAACACCAATTGGAAAGGAGAGCGGCGGTCTAGCGCACGAGCGCCCGAGCAGGTCGAGCTAGTTAAGATGGGGCAGCTCCAACCAGGGGTGGTAGTGCGAATACTTGTGCATTGGTAACATGACAAGGAGGCTTGGCGCGATGCGGTTGAATCAGAGCGGCCAACCCGAGCGGCGCACCGGTGTCGGCTAGCTGATCAAAGTGGGGCAGGGAGGCGTCCCATCTCTAGGGTGACTGGGTCAATGCCGCAATAGGTGGAACGAGGGGCGGGACGGTTGCCATGTCGGCCCAGCCACGACGGCCACAGGCTAGACCCGACCGATGTACAACACGACGGCTAGACGCCCGAGCCCAGCAAGCCCATGGGCAGCGATAGGAGCAAGGCCGCGGCCCCACTAGGAACGAGCAGGCAGTGCCAGGCATGCCGCGCGGCAATGACCGGACGCGCGCGTTGACATAGCGACAACCGCCCAGCCATGCCTAAACTCATTGCCCGCCATGCCGTGCACGCGGTGAACATGAACTCTGACCGAACGGCTACTATCAGTGACATGCACGAATTTTAAAGTGAACCAAAGGCTGTCGATTAACTCAACTAAAGTCCAACTAATTACGCTAACCCGAGGCCGGTACTACCCACTAGCTAGCGAAGCAAACCTCATGCCCCGAGAGCGACTGGAGTGGGAGATAGAAGCATGCCAAAATGAGCTCGTCGCGCCGACGCCAGTTCATGAACAGAGCCCCGAAACATGATCCATCACGCGTTCTAAGGGGTTTTGGGCAATTTTTACGAGTTCCATGTGACAACCAACATGACTATAACCTACACCATGTCCAAGTGCTCGTATTGGTGCAACCAAGTATACCAAAATGGCATTGTCTACAATTCTTTTCCGACATGGACAGAGTAAAGGCTTTTTTAGAACTAACAACCTTTAGCGCTTTTGCCGTAAATTTTAAAGGGCCTAAACCTTGCCAGATTCAACTAACAATTGTACCATGACCTAGCCCATACTACATACTAACTCTTAGAAACATAATATCTAAGTACTTTCTAATTAGTTTGTCCAAT
Organism: Miscanthus lutarioriparius; assembly: GCA_904845875.1. Taxonomy (NCBI): domain Eukaryota; kingdom Viridiplantae; phylum Streptophyta; class Magnoliopsida; order Poales; family Poaceae; genus Miscanthus; species Miscanthus lutarioriparius. Next base: position 16,885,269 of record CAJGYO010000005.1, read on the forward strand.
ATAATTTGCCAAAGAATTATACTTTTAAACATAAACTCAAGTGCTTGTTGGCAACGAAAATGACCCTTCTAAATTCCAAGTTTGATTTTTTAACTCCCAAAATACTAACTAATAGTTTGTATTCTCCAAAAATTAATATTGCATTTCCATCTACTGCACTTATACTCTAACTTTATTCAAGTACTACATACAAGTTATATTTGATTTTTGTTTATAAAAAATACTTCTGTGCCAATGTTTAAAACTACTTATTCTACACTTCGCGTTAGGATTTTTCGTTAACACTTATATGCATTTAAGTAAACTAACTCACTATATTTATTTGACTCTCTCTCTCTCTCACACACACACACACACTGAGAAGTGAGCCACATAAGATTTATGTATCATTTCGTGTTTTTAAATAAAAAATCTAAGAAACTCGTTTCGGTGATTTTCTTAGGCCTAAATCTTAGCGCTAAACAAGCTCGTAACACCAGGGGTGTTACACTCTTCTTCTTTCTCCTCCTCTTCCTCCTCCAACGAGCCTTGGCGCCGCTTCCCTCGCTATAGCTTCGTCCGCTCCTTCGCCCATTATTTCTTTTCCTTGTCGTCCTTATCCTTCTTCGTCCCCTCATCTACGGCATGGTTCGCCGCCCTCACGGCCGCGTGCTCCGGCAGCGACACGAAGGAGGCCCGAAAGCCCAAATCCACCGGTAGCTCGATAAAGCCCGGCTCTGGCCGCATCACGGGATGTCCTAGGATTGGGAACACGGCGTCGGGCTCATTCGTCACCTCCTTGATGCGCTACGCAATCTTGCTGTTATGAAGCGACCCCTGGGCGAGCACCGTCCCGCCGAGTTCCACAACCGGCATCATCCCAAACAACGAGAGGACGCACGCCATCAGCAGCGCCACCCTCCTCGCGTGGTATACTCCAATAACACCGGCCTCACTGAAAGGTCCTAATATGGCTAGAGGGGGGTGAATAGCCTATTTAAAAATCTATAAACCAACTAGAGCAATTTGATTAGTATGACAAATAGCAAAAAGCAAACTTGCTCTAGCTCTATAAGGGTTGCAAGCCACCTATCCAACAATTCTAGTTATTGTAATCACTAGACACATAATTTACTAAGTCACTACTCACTAAGAGCTCTCACACTTGTTACATTAAAGAGCTCCACTAAATGAACTTAAGCTACAAAGCAAGCTCTCAATTCTAGCTATACTAAAGAGCTTACTACAACTAGTTTGCGGGCCGCGTAGAGGAGTGAACCAATCACAAGATGAATACTAACTCAATCACCAGGAGAATACCAAAGGGCAAGAGACAACCAATTTTCTCCCGTGGTTCAAGTGCTTGCCAACATGCTACGTCCCTATTGTGTCGACCAACACTTGATGGTTCGGCGGCTAAGAGGTGTTGCATGAACCTCATCCACACAATTGGACACCGCAAGAACCTACCCACAAGTGAGGTAACTCAATGACACGAGCAATCCAATAAGGTTACCTTTTGGCGCTCCGCCGGGGAAGGCACAAGTCCCCTCACAATCACCGGAAGATGGCCACGAACAATCACTAACTCATGCCAATCCTCCTCCGCTGCACCAAGCCGTCTAGATGGTGGCAACCACCAAGAGCAACAAGTGAATCCCACAGCGAAACACGAATACCAAGTGCCTCTAGATGCAATCACTCAAGCAATGCACTTGGATTCTCTCCCAATCTCACAAAGGTGATGAATCAATGATGGAGATGAGTAGGAGGGCTTTGGCTAAGCTCACAAGGTTGCTATGTTAATGCAAATGGCCAAGAGAGTGAGCTTGAGCTGGCCATGGGGCATAAATAGAGAGCCCCCACGAATAGAGCCATTGGCTCTCTGTTCTCTAAAAAGTCAGGCCGACCGGACGCACCGGTCAGATCGATCGGACGTAGGACCCCAGCGTTCGGTCGCGCGATGCACGCCACGTGGCCCCTGCTTCAAATGCTGATCGTTCGATCTCAACGGTCATCAGTACATTTAAGTTGTGACCGAACGCTCTACAGTGTAGGACCGGACACAGGACTCCAGCGTCCGATCGCTTTTAGTAAGGTAGCACTCGCGATCGGACGCGTCAGTTCAATCACGACCGGACATAGGAGTGGCAGCATTTGGTTGAGTCCAGAGAGCTCCCAGAGTTGCTCAACTGTGACTAGACATGTTCGGTCAGTCACGATCGGATGTAGCAACAGCGTCTGGTTCTTCTCCTCTTCTCTGCGCTGCCACGTCAGCGGGACCGGATGCACCCACTCAGCGTCCGGTCATGAAGTGACCCAGCGTCCGGTCGAAGACCGATGTCAGCGTCTTCATTGTTTCCACTGACCGGACGCGCTGGTCCAGTTGAGGCCAGTGTTCGGTCCACTCTGTGAAACCCTGTCTTTTCTGTACAGGGCGCCGGTGGACACTCCGCCGGTAAAGTTTCAAACCCTTGCTCCCAAGTGCTAAACTCAATGTGTATCACCTTTGTGTATGTGTGTTAGCATATTTTCACAAATATTTTCAAGGGTGTTAGCACTCCACTAGATTCTAAATGCATATGCAATAAGTTAGAGCATCTAGTGGCACTTTGATAACCGCATTTTGATATGAGTTTCACCCCTCTTAATAGTATGGCTATCGATCCTAAATGTGATCACACTCTCTAAGTGTCTCGATCACCAAACCAAAAAGCTCCTATCAATTTTACCTTTGCCTTGAGCCTTTTTCTTTTCTCTCTCCTTTTCCAAGTCCAAGCATTTGATCATCACCATGCCATCACCATCATCATGTTATGATCTTCACATGCTTAATCACTTAGAGTAGTGCTATCTATCTCATAATCACTTTGATAAACTAGGTTAGCACTTAGGGTTTCATTAATTCATCAAAACCAAACTAGAGCTTTCACCCGCGAAGGTCGTGGCTCCTTAGGGATGCGATGACCTCGAGGATGTTGCGCATCCTATTCTTTTCCTTAACAGGTGGCCCCCATGGCCATGTCAGTGGTGCCTCTTCGATTAGGCGCCCGGTGAAGACCGGCAAGGGGGCGGCGGGGTCGTTCTTCAAGTAGAACCACTGCGCATGCTTCCCCTTGTTGTATCTGGACAACTGCCAGGGCATGTACTCGGCTGGCCACTACGCCCGGAGGTGGATGCCCACGCATCCCATCGGCACCGGGATCGCCTTGCCTCTGTCCTTCTTCCTATGTAGGGAGATGGCGAAGAAGTACCTGCACAACTCGAAGTGTGGTTCGATCCCCAGGTACCCCTTGCACATCGCAATGAAGGCCACAGCGTGCTGGATCTCGTTGGGGTTGAGGTGTTGCAGCTCGATCTGGTAGTGGTGCAGCAGCCCTCGGAAGAACGGATGAGGGCGGATTGCGAATCCACGCTCGTAGAAGGGCGCGAAGGAGACGATGTAACCGTCAGGCGGCATCGGCACATCCTCATGGCTGGGAACCAGTCACTCCATCATGCCGGTCCTCCCGCAAAGTAGACCGCACTTGAGGCCCTCCATGCATGCGTAAGTGACGTCGGAGCGGTACCACGACTCCATGGATAGTGAAAACGGAGGAGCAAGGACTTTTTGGCAGCGGCAGAGAAGCGAAGGCTACAGATCTAGGGCGCTGGCGGTGGATTTGCAAAGGTAGCATATCCAAATGATGGTGGCGGAAAGGCAGAGAAGGCAAGGTTGCAGTTTAGTGTGCCGAAACATGAAGGGGGAGGCCGCTATTTATAAGGCGGGGTGAGGCGAGAGGCGAACCGTCCCCCTAGATTTACGCGCCCGCTGCGCCGCGTCACATTGCCTCTTTGAGAAATGTGCGCACGCCACCTCTGGCCGCTCCCTCGAAGGATGCATCAGATGATGGTTCGCCCCATTCGATGGGCCAACAACCACCACAGGTAAGGAGGGATACGAAGCTGAAAACGCTCCCACGGCCTACTTAGGCCCAAGAGTTCAAAGGTTGGCCCACCGACGGTTCACAACCGCTCTGGGGTGCCTTTAGAGTGAGGGGTGGAAAGGGATGGGCCCGCTAGCAGCCAGTACCCGGATGCACGAGTGTTGTAGGCATCCCGGCCCACGTTTGAGTCTTGGTCGGTTCACAGTCCATGGTTTTTCCTTGAAGAAAGGCAGCGAGCCCTTGAGACCAGTCGAACGCACCCAGGAACTATATGGATTGGCCGCCATGAATTTGGAGTCAGTCACCAGCTGACCCATGCTGGACCCTCGTGAACGGGAAGCTAGGGCCCCACTCGGACTAGCTCATTAATAGCTCGCCGAGCACCATGATTCATCCATCGAGGAAAATATGGCACGGCTCAGCCCCTCCATTTTATCGAAAAAAACGTTTGAGGGAGGGAAGTTGGACTCACAAGGACCCCGAATACGTGGTCGCATAACGATGGTGGATCAATTGGATCCAAGGGAACGATCGGAATCAAGAGAAATCTTTTTTGCCCCCCTTGAATCCTGTAGCTACATGTTCCCAAGGAGTCCGATCGTGATAGAAGGGAATCGCAACCCACCAAGGCATCCCGTAAGCAGCAAAAGATCGAAGCCCTCAAAGACCCACCATCCGAAAAAGCCTACGAAAGAGTATCATACTCCTCCGTAGGCTCGGGGGCTACTGTCGGCTATCAGTATTAGGGATATCCAAAGAAAGGACCTGAGGACCGTGGACGACAAACTCACCTAGATAATCGAGGACGTATTTCAGTCTTGACCAACCCCGAAGGCACGGTTTCTGCCTTGCCAGACCCCTCGGGCACGGGCCTCGTGTCGCCCGACCGCGAGGGTACAGGAGCTGTTCCGCCTGACCCTGAGGGCACGGGCTTCGTCTCGCCCGACCCCTCGGGACGAGCCCCATGTTGCCCGAGCCTAAGGTACGGGAGCTGTCCCACCCGACCCTGAGGGCACGGGCTTTGTCCCGCCTGACCCTGAGGGCGCGGGCTCCGTCTCGCCCAACCGGGATCCATACCGCCTCCAACCACTACGGGTCTAAGGGTACGACCCTAGGGTCAAACTTCTGACACCGGGAAGGAAGTGGGCATGTCTCGACGTGACCCGTGGCCACGTCAGGCCATGCCCAAGGGTTCTCATCGCCCACAGTGATGGGTGCGTGGTCGTTGTGCTGCCTACTCTCCATACGGCCGCTGACTACACGTCGGTTCACCACGCCGTCCGTTGGGACAGGATGGGACGCCATGACCAGCTGATGACGTTGAGACATGGCACCAGTGGTGAACAGGAGCCCGACGCGGAGCCGTCCCCGTCACCATCTACAGCGTCGGCGGGACCTGCATGAAGGAGAAGAAGAACGTGGCGGCCCTGGAGGCCTTCTTCTCCCTCAATTTTCTCCTTTCCTCTCTCTCTGTAACCTGCGCCTTTCCCTTCACCTATAAAAGGGGAAGCAAGACGCCTCAAGAGGGGGGCACGAGCGCACAGCTGAACAAACTCTCAGCACTTTTTAATCTTTCCACCAGAGACCTGGGATCCGCTCCCTCTCTCGTCCGTTTGTAACCCCTACTACAAACTAGTGTCGGTAACATGAGCAGCAACAGACTGGACATAGGGACATTTCACCCAAACCAATATAAATCTTTGTGTCCTTCGAGCACACCATTTGGGCCAGACGCGCAGATACAAATTTATTAGCCGGTGATCCAAAACACCGACAGCTTGTGTGGCCACTGGCCCAAGTCCTTTCTTCATGTCCGAGAGAGTTTTAAGTCAATCTATATAGAAACTCGTCCGGTCTCATAAGAAACTTGTACGATTACGTGTGGAATATGTTTCTACTAGTATAAAATTATTCATCTATATAAATGAGAAGATCACGGCCGATTAATGTGTGCAACACACGATAAAAAAAACCACTCTACCTCACTTTACACCGATGACTATTGGCTCAACAATAACCAAGCTCTAGAGCAGTAAAGCCGCCTAGAGCAGCCTGTAGCCGTGTCTTGCCTATCGCCGAGCTTTTGATGAGACTTTTCCGTCGACGTGTCTTGCATATTGTATTTATGCTGGAGACATACGGTGATGTGCGAACACGCTTCTAGACGATGGTGGTTTAGAAGTAGGCTAAGCTGATTTTTTACTTGCCTCTAATATAATCCGTTTGCATCCGAGGATTCTAACTCTTGCGATGAATGAGTGACTGACTGACCGATCTAAGCAGGCCATTTGGGAGGCTCTAGACGAAGGAGCTAGAGAGTAGAGCCACAAAGGATCAAGGCACTTTGTCGTGCCATACGTCACCGTCTGTGTGAGAGCTCCGTGAACGACTAGCAAAGGACCTTGCGCCGAAACTACAGTACACGACTAAGACACTTTGTCGTGCCATACGTCACCATCTATGTGAGAGCTCCGTGAACGACTAGCAAAGGCACCATGCATGATGCCCGCGTTGCAAGTCCCCAGTTCCCTGGCTCGATTGAGGATCGGGCACGGAATACGACACGAGTGGCCTCTTGGATAACTAGAACGCAAAGCAAAGGGTCGCCGTCTTAACAGACGCATCAGCATCACCTTCAGAAATCAAAAAGTGCCTAGGATATTTTAAGGGACCTTCGGATCTAGCAACGCCACATGAACAATTTTTTAGCTCATCCACGATATTGGCCGCAAACTTGCAATGGATCAATCACATCACCTGAGAGTAGGCCTAGGCTGAGAGCAAATTGGTTTGGAGACCAGCAGTGTCGTGTTGCAGATTGGCACAAGGTGGACGATGCATTGGTATTGGTACAAATCGAGCGGCATGGGGTGACTACTGATGAGGCCGAACGAATCAACGAAGCCAATTCCAGCATGGATTTTAGAATTTCAGATATCGCATCACGCCACCCACCAGGTATGGTGATAAAACCGAGGACAATCTCATCTGGGCGTGCATGGTGCCCAAGGGCAGAGGATATCATTCTCAAATAGGAAAGCCGATGGACAGGGCCAAAGCGCCGCGTCTGCCTGATCTAGAAAAATTTGCCTTGCCGGAACCATGCATCACTACATCTGATCAGAGTGCAGACCCGATTCACCCGCTTCGCTCGAGCCTCGCGGACTCGTCCCGAGGATCGCGGACGACAACTCGCCTAGATAATCAAGGACGTATTTCAGTCTCGACCAACCTCGAATGGACGGTTTCCGCCTCGCCTGACCCCTCGGGCACGGGGCCCGTGTCGCCTGACCCCTTGGGCGCGGGCTCCATCTCACCCGGCGGGATCCGTACCACCCCCAACCACTATGGGTCCAAGTGTGTTGACCTGGGTCAAGCCTCTAACATCAGAAGGGGCGTGGGCATGCCTTGACGTGACCCGTGGCCATGACAGGCCACGCCTGGGGGTTCGCATCACCAACAATGACAGGTGCGTGGACGCTGTGCTGCATAATCCCCGTACGGCCGCTGACAGGCATGTCGGTTCACCACGCAGTCCGCCAGGATGGGATGGAACGCCACGACCAGCTGATGACGTCGAAGCATAGCACCAGTGATGAACAGGAGCCCGACGTGGAGCCGTCACCATCTACAACGTCGGCGGGACCCGCATGAAGGAGAAGAAGGACGCAGTGGTCCTAGAGGGCTTCCTCTCCTCGATTCTCTCCCTCTTTCTCTCCCTCTCTCTTCTCTTTTTCTAATATAACATGCATCTTCCTCTTCTTCTATAAAAGGGGGACATAGGCAGCTGCACGCGCCAGAGGCCTGTGTCCCTGGGAGCGACCGACTCCTCGGCTTCGACTACGGGAGGTTGGAGCGCCAACTCGACTCCTTCCTGGGACCCCGACCGTCCCGAGAGGAGTTGCGCTGCCTTACTTTCTCCTTCGCCAACACCATGATGCAACTCACCAGAGGGGAACTGCTCTCCCTAGAACACCTCACCCGAGGCGCCCTGACAGCATTCCCATTCGGTCTGCGCAATGCTACGAGGACCGTCGGCCACCTCGTGGCACAATGCATGCACCCATCCCGTACGAACGACGAGTTCATGGGGATGACCGAATACGTCATGGAATCTTTCCACGACCTTCCCGCGGGAGATTCAGAGTCGCTCTCCGACTCCGACTCCAGCAGGAAGACCATCACCCTTTATGAGAATGTTTTATGGCAGGTGCCCTCGAGGGACGCGTCTAAAGCGTCCACGAGGGAGGGGCTACCCCACCAAACAACCTCGATGATGAGGTCAAGGAAGATGCAGGGGCGCTTCCTCGCATGCGGGTGGAACAGCTATGGGTGCGGCACTAGGAGCTCAAGGATGCATGACTCCAACTCGAGCAGGAGCGCGCAGACCTCGAGCAAGAGGTCGAGCGCCACGGAGACGGTGGGCGTGCACACACCATGGCCTTCGATGTGAATCGGAGGATCATCGAAGGCGATGGAGCCCTCCCACACTTCGCCCAGGCAAGCCAGAACATCGCTGCCGTGGCGGCCTTGCTCCGAGGGCTCCCGGAGCCCATGACACCCGAGGATTGATGGGCCCATCGCGAGATCCGCACGCTGCTCAAGCGCGCGGCGGTGCAGCAGGCGGAGAGCTTGCTGTCTCGATGACGCGAGCTCGACGCCAGTCAGCGCACGCCCTTGGGAGGACATATCAGGGATGTGTCTGTCCACCAGGCACCGCGTGGTGGCGGGGGGCGTGCCGCGGCCCCGGTGCATGAGTGTCTCAGCCTCCACCGTGACGCACATAACACCCTAGATGCCCGTAGGCGTGGATGAAGCCACGAGAGAGAGGAAGCCGGCCGTGGCTACCACCCTCATCGCAGCGGACGCTGCGATAGCGGCGAGGACCGGAGCCCAAGCCCTGACCTACCGGGACCTCAGGCCTTCGGGCTACACATCCTCAACACCGCCGTCCTACCACGGTACCGACCGCCTACCAACTTCCCGAAATACTCTAAGGAAACAAACCCCGGACTATGGCTCAAGGATTACCGGCTTGCTTGCCAAGCTGGTGGAGCGGATAGTGATAGTTTTATTATCCGCAACCTCCCATTGTTCCTAGCCGATTCGGCGCGAACATGGTTGGAGCACCTTCCGCCCAACCAGATTCAAAGTTGGGCGGACCTAAAGGAGATTTTCGTGGGAAACTTTCAGGGCACCTACACGCGTCCTAGGAACTCGTGGGATCTCAAAAACTACCGATAGAAGTCCGAGGAAACTCTTCGTGAGTACATCCGACGCTTCTCCCGACAGTGCAACGAGCTGTCCGACGTCGCCGACGCCGACGTTATAGGAGCCTTTTTGTCTAGGACCACCTATGAGTTCATGGTTCACAAGCTAGGACGCAAGGGCCTATGAACCACAAAGGAGCTCCTTGTCATCGCTGCCAGCCATGCCTCGGGTGAGGAGGCGGTCGGAGCGATTTTCGATCGTCCCAAGGGCAAGGCGAAGCGGGACGAGGACGCCGGTGAAGGTGCCTCCAACCGCCCCAGCAAGAAGAACAAGCAGCGGCGCGAGGGCTCGCTCATGGATGCTACCGACCGCAAGAAGGGTCAGAAGCCTACCGAGGGTACCCCAGACCACTTTGAGAAGCTGCTCGAAGGGCCATGCTCGAACCATGCCTTCCCTATCAAGCACCTATACAAAGACTGCACCCTCATAAAGCGGTTCCTGTCTAGTGGCCCCAATAAGGGGGAGCACAGGAAGGAGCCCAAGCCGACGGTAGACGACGCCAAGGGGAAGGACGGCAGCTTTCCGACACTGGATGGCTGCCTCATGATCTTTGGGGGGTCAGCGGTTGACCAACCCTCAGCTCTCCCTAACCTCAAGGTCATGGAGCTTAACGTAGACCCAGTGGCAGAGACCAAGCCTCTTGCTGACTGGAGGATGCCTTACCTCGATTACCTCCTCCATGAGGTTCTACCGACTGACAAAACGGAGGCTCGGCGGCTCACGCGTCGTGCCATGTCCTTCATCGTTATTGAGGGGGAGCTTTACAAGCGAAGCCACACCGGGATCCTGTAGCGCTGCATCCCCATCGACAAGGGAAGCAGTTGCTGAGAGATATCCACGGTGGGGTCTGCAGGCACCATGCCGCACCTAGGACCCTGGTCGGAAATGCATTCCGACAGGGCTTGTACTGGCTGACCACAGTAGCCGATGCCGAACAGATTGTGTGCACCTATGAAGGATGTCAATACTACGCTCGGCAGACCCACCTACCAGCCCAAGCACTCCAAACGATCCTCATCACGTGGCCATTCGTGGTCTGGGGGCTCAATATGGTCAGACCTCTCTAGAGAGCGCCCGGGGGCTATACACACTTGCTTGTCGCCGTAGACAAGTTTACAAAGTGGATAGATGCTTGGCCAATCTCTGTGATCAAGTCCGAGCAAGTCGTGATGTTCTTCCTTGACATCGTCCATCGCTTTAGAGTCTCGAAATCCATTATCATGAACAATGGCACACAGTTCATTGGGAAAAAGTTCCTCCGATTCTGCCATGAATACCACGTCCGCGTCGATTGGGCCGCCATGGCGCACCCTCGCACGAACGGCATGGTCCTACAAGGCCTTAAGCTTAGGATCTTCAACCGGTTGAACAAGTTTGGTGGACGATGTGTCATGGAGCTCCCCATGCTGCTCTGGAGCCTGAGGACGACCCCTAGTTAGGCCACCGGCCACACACCCTTCTTCATGGTCTATGGTTCCGAGGCTATCCTCCCGACCGACCTCGACTATGGAGCGCCGAGGGTCAGGGCGTACAACGAGCAGGGAGTCGAGGTGTCCCTCAAGGATGCCATGGATCAGCTCGACGAGGCACGCAACGTTGCCCTCCTCCGCTTGGCTAAGTACCAGCAGGCGTTGCGCCGGTACCACAGCCGTCGGGTGCGGGGTCGAGCCTACAACGTCGGGGACTTGGTACTTCGCCTCGTCCAGAGCAACAAACACTGTCACAAAGCTCTCTTTGCCGTGGGAGAGACCATACGTCATCACAGAAGTGCTCTGACCCGACACCTACAAGCTCAAGACCATCGATGGCAAGGTCTTCGTCAACACATGGAACATCGAGCAGCTATGTCATTTTTACCCTTAGCATATGCATGTACCCATGAAAAGTAAGAATGGTGTTTTTGAAATACAAAAATGCTTTCTTTTTCGCTATCTCATCCTCGATCCTTAGTGACACCTGACCCCAGCAAAGACACAGGGCCGAGCCTCACTCGGGGGCTAATAAGAGCATACCTATTCAGAAATAATCGATGTGCCCGACTCCTTCTCACATTAAGATCTAAAAGCGAGAGCTGTGGAAATGAACACTGAGTAAAGTTGGTTGGACTACAAGGAACCTACGCCCCAGCGGCTATGGCATTCTTGCTCACTAGCATGATCAGGGTTCTTTCACTCGCGCCTTAAGCTTTGTAGCCTTAACAACAAAAAGGGTCGGAATGCAGTAACCTTTTTATAACACAAAAGAACTAAAACTTGTTCATTTATTACAAGACCACCACTTCGTTTATCTAACTAACTAATTTTTCGGGGGGGGGAGGATCTCATCCTCTATCTTGGTAGATAAGTCCCGTGCCAGAGGGGCCACCTCCTTCTCGATGTCCCCTAGCTCAGCGTCGGAGTAGCCGGGCGCGAAGCCTTAGCTCATCGTCGCTAGATCGATGTTCTCATAGTGAGAGCGAGCGATCATGAACAACCGATTGACGCCAAAGTTGAGCGCACCCCTTGCAATGTCATGATCCTGATCCGAGATTTGGACGGCACGAACTGCGAGCGAGCTCTTCTCCTACACCATGGCCAGCTCGAGGTTGTTGCAAACCAGTTAGATGGTGACGCGCAGGGCATCATGCTCTTCGCTCTCCTTTAGGAGGGTGGCCTTCACCTGGACCAGCTCTTTCTCTAGGCTGTGGCTCTTTGTCACCTCCATCATGAGCCTGCCGTCAAGTCCTATCCAAGCACATGACAACCACATCAAAGGACTCACCACTGGTTCTAGGGAAAAGGACAACAAGGCAAACCATAGGATTATCCTCCACGTCCTCCTAGAGCTTGCGCGCCTCATCACGCCACCAGGTCACCTCGGCCACCAGGTCCAAGATCTTCTCCCAGCGCTGACTGACCTTCGTGGTGAGTCTGGCGGTCACTGCTTCTACCGCAACCTTTAGGTCCTTTTCTCCCCGGAGCTCACCCTCTAGGAGGCAGATCCGCTGCTAGGCGTCGGCACGCTCCTGATGAGCCAGGTCGCGCTCCGTGCAAAACCCCTCTATAGTTTAGAGCAGGTCGTCCCGCTCCTTCCGTAGCCGCTCGACCTCCGCCTCATCCACATGCGTCCTCTCAAGCAGGACCACGAGCTTCTCCCTAGCCTCTTGGGCATCAACACGAGCCTTCGCTTCCTTGATCTGGAGATCAGCCAACTCATGGTGGATGAGGGCGAGCTCAGCTACCTCCTAACAGTAACAACGAGCTGTGCTTCTAGTTCCTCACGCTGCCGCTTCTCTTCAGTAAGGTGGTCTCAAACATCCTTCTCGTGATGAAGGAACGGTGACTTCTCTCGGCTGCGGTCCATGAGAGACTACGGAGATGACACGAGTTAAGAGGCATAAAGGAGAGAGGCTGTGGTAGAACCTCCTAAATTATAGGGCCCACATGCATCTGTCACTGTCCAATGACCTCTAACGACTATGCATATATTCCCGGTAACATAAGAAGCCTGTCGGGTGTCCTTGGGAAACCCAAATCATCCACGATTTTTTCCGAGCAGGATCCATTACAGAGTCATTGTAGTATTACAACAGTTTATTCATTAATTTACATCAGAGCAAAATAGCGAAAGTCTTACAATAACTTAGTTACAAAACAGTTGTTTCAAACCTTACAAACTAAGTACTATTATTATTACAAACAATAATAGTGGAGTAGCTTTAGTAACATAAAACAAAACACACAAATAAAGTGCCCTGCTCAAGGGCCACATATTTACTTATCATCATCGATTTGAACAACCATCATGCAGCACGATCCAAAGCAGACCCGCTCATGAGACTCACCTGCAACAAGGGTTAAAGAACCCTAAGTACAAAAGTACTCAACAAGACTTAACCGAAGTAACAATAGAGAAGACTTCAGGAATGTAGGCTCGGGGATTCAAGGTAAGGCTTTAGCAAGAAGCAAAGTTCTTTTGCGTAAAAGCTCTCTAACAAGATTCTTTCTTTCAACATTCAAACCTTCATAAAGATCATATATGAATCTGCCATGATCCATATTGAGATCATGAATTTCATATCAAACTCTTTCTCAAATCTTACTCAAGTTTTATTTGTTAACTACGATGATGAACAGTGAGTTGAGTCTCCATAATCGAGGAGCAACGATGATTCGAACCGCTTATAACCCAGCTGGGGATTCCCAACCACACGACATATGCAGGTCACTGACCTACATATATCAACCTACCCTCAGATCTTCTAAAACAAGAACGGGTCCACGCCACCCGAGAGCACGGTACTCCACCAATCCAGCCCATTGCCATGTGGGTACACGCTACTCTCGCCGTCTCTCCACTCCCAGTGCGCGAGTAGCCATTCTCGTAAAAGAATAGCCGAGTTAAGGCTTACTGGAGTATGTGGCCAGTACTACAAAGTCTCACCTCATGCAATTCAACAACGGACGGTTCTTAATCGACGCAGGCGGAAAGAACCCGCTAACAAGACATCCATGTCTTATGGCTCTCATACACCGAGTCCGCCCGGTCTAGATTTATTACTCCACATGATTATATCTCATGATAACAAAAATAATTAATCGTATCCAAGAAGCCATTTATATCTCACAGGTGACAGGTAATCACCCGACTTCTAACGGTCTAAGCATGACTAAGCATAATTAGGCATTCTCGAATTGAAGCTGGTAACAAGGTTGATATAGAAAAACAAGGTTGGTAATGCACCAATTAGGTTTCCACTCAACTCCTAATCACTTAATGCAATATTTAATAACAAAAGTGATATAAATTTGTAAAACACAAGGTAGGTTTAAAGGCATTCGGGGCTTGCCTTGATTGTCGAAATAGTCAGGTCCTGGAGATGTTCCATAGATATCAAACACGACCTCAACCAGTGGGTTGACTTCCTCAACAACTTGATTGACTACCACGTTCTCACTTTCGTTCACTACACGTGATAATAATGCCATATTTAATATGATGCGAGATATAACACATGATGCTTGACGATGGATGCAAAAGTTAATAACTTGAATACAACTTTCCTTCGCGGTATAGTTACAGGCCAAAAACTAACTAAACCTTAATGGGGTTATACTAATTAACATTTCTTAATCATGACTTGATCATAAACTTAAACACTTACTCAAAGTGCCAACAATCATTTTATATAAATGACCCAAGGTCATCACTCAATCGCAAATTCAAATAAAACCTAAGTCATTAAGGTTTACTATTTGTTTTAATTAATTAATTAATTAATTAATTAAACATTATGAAATAAATCAACTTTTTCCAAATGAGCTCCAAATTTTTTTGAAGGCTCATCACATGATAACTAAGTGGAAAAACAATTTTCATAATTTTTTAATAATTATTTAAGCCTAGAAAAATCATGGAAACTCATTTGTTAATTAATTTGAGCAATTTTTATCACATTCAAAATGTACTGAAAAATAACATTTAATATTTTTCCTAAATAGTTCACATCTCAGAGAGGTCACACAAAACTTTTCATAATTTTTGGAGCTCTATTTATTTCTACACAAAATAAACAAATTACAACACTATTTAACCATTTATGCAAATAGAAAAATTCATTTTCAATTATACAGCCGCTGACAGGGTGACCCCACCGGTCAGCCTGCTCTGACCACAGCGGCGAGGCCCTCTGACTGGCGACTACTCGTCGACGGTGAGGTTTCCGACGGTAAGGATTGCACCAACATGACCCCCTTAGCGCTGCGCTTCGACTGAGGGTACTGGTTGAGCATCTAGGCGGCTGTAGTGACCTTGCCGGCGACGATGGCGGCACGGCGGTGTCCTGCCGAGACGGCGACGATGATCTACGACTTCACCAGTGATACAAAGGTCTTCGGCGTACTCAGTATCTCCTAACGGACCTAATCAAGACCTCAATCGAATCATCAACGCTCTACAACACAAGCAGCGACGCGCGCAGCGGCACGGCGGAGCAAAACTCGACGACGCCCTGCGGTCCGGTGGCTACGACGTGGTAGAGGTAAAATAGATCACTCAAGCATGATCAGTGACTCACCCCGAAGCTAATGCACACAAAAACGACGGCTAAGGCGAGGCGGAGCTAAGTCGTCGGCGTTGGAGACGAAAGCGACGGCGTGAACTCACGGTGAAGCTCTGTTCTGAGGAAAGCAAGTGACCAATTGATCAACGATGAAGCTCATGAGCATCACGAGAGAATGAAGATCAAGAAACAGCAAAGGATGAAGCAAGAAGCCCACCCGAGCTCCCTGTCCACGGTGGAATGATCACGGTGGCTCCTCACCGATGTTGGAGAAGACGAGGTTGCGCCGGGGAAACAGCGCAAGTGGGTGATATGGAGGCGCTAGGTGATGGCGATCATGGTGACATGCTCGGCTGAGGCTGGGAGGGTGCTGTGGCTCCGGCGCGAGCTCGACGGAGCAGGACGGCGATGACAGGAAAAACAGAGGAAGGAGAGGGCGACGGGAGGGAGCTTATCAGGCTTATCGACGAGCGAAGAGCGGCGGTGAGAGGTGCGCTTGACACGTTACGGCAACGCGGACATGTCGAAGCTAGAGGTGTCACCCGAGGGCATGCGTAGAAGCCGGTGGAAGCTCGCCGACGGTGAGTGTCGGTCTGCTTGCATTGTTCAAGGTATTTACCGAATTGCCACTCGCTTTATTTTTCAAATTACTCTCAAATTTGTATGGTAACTCAAAAATCTCCAAAAATAAAAGTTGTTCCAAATTCAAAGTTCTACAACTTTGGTTTAATAACCATACTCAAATTATGTCTACATTTAAAAATGCAAGTTTAAAATCAAAAGGGGATACTTTAAGAATTTATCCCCTTTCAAAATACTTCAAATTTTATATAACAACTTTGAAAACACTAAAAACCAACTTTGTACACATTGACAAGCTCTACACCTTTTCTTTTAGGCTCAACCCCAAAATGTGCTTAGATTTTAAATTAGGTTTTCCAGGGTAGAATTAAATGCTGGAAATTAGGGTTTTGGAATTCCAATTCAATACAAAGGTTTTGAACTTGATTCATCCCATACAAGTCAACACATATAATCATAAAAGTAAACTTGTTTTAGTGAATGCATATCAAAGTTTTCACTAACACAAGATGATGTGCAATGCATATGATGACATGGCATATTTTAGTGTTAAAAACACCAGAGGTGTTATAGAGACGAAGGTCGGAGACACAGACATGACGTACCTAGCCGACCGGCGTGACGGTTTTCCATAGCGAGTTCAGCACGGTGGTTAGGGAGTTGACCACGATGCCTACCCCCGAGTAAACGTGCCCCCACTCCCCCTCCTCTGCGGCGTCGTCGAGGGCGAAGAGCGTTGCCCCTGGGTTCCGCCGGTCGGCCCACCGGATCTAGGGTCCTCCCCAGATGTGCGGGTCATCACCGACCCGGACCAGAGGCTAGGACGCCTCAGCACCGATCCCTCTTGTGGCAGCAACTCCTCTAGGACGGGCCCTCCAGCAGTAGAAGGGATGCGTAACGCGAACGAGGAAGCATGTCCCGCCGTTGCGCCCGCAAAGGATGCACCGAGCATGGCCTCTTCTGTCCGCCCCACCATGGGTGTAGACATCTACACGAACGATGGCCCCGGCTGCGCCGTCTCCACCGACGATGTTGTGGCTGTGCCCAGCTGTGCCACGTCCACCGAGGATGCCTCGGGTGCGGCCTCCCCCGTCTACCCCGCCGTAGACGTGTCCACCAGCGCGGATGATAGCTCCAGCCGTGTCGTCTCCACCTATGATGTCGCGGCCACGCCTGGCTGCGCTGTGCCCCCATGGGCGCCCTAGACGCACCCTCCACTGTCTGCTCTCCCGTAGACATGGCCGTCGACTGCGCCTCTCTGGTGGACCTCGCGGTCACCCCGGTGACTCTCCCGCCGGCCTCCGGTGCAGCACCAGATGGGTCCTGGCGCGCCCATCGAAGGGCAAGAGTCTTTTTCGTGCGCCAGCTTCAGAAGGGACCCGTGTCCTCCAACGCTGCGAAAGGCGCTGCGGTCAGATCATGGCAAAAAACATTAGAAACAAAAGGACAAAAAATTCTCATCCTACCTTGACGCCACTAGGCGCCGATGTTTCGAGGTCAGCCAGCCCGACCCCGGCTACGACTCCTCATCGCGCTGCCACTTGGAGCCCTCCCTTTACTCGGGAGGCTCGGATGAGGCGGAGCTGCTAGCTCCCCTTGGCTCTGGGGACGCCGTAGAAGGCCCAGATGGAGCAGGGCGGCTCGCTCCTGCCGTCTTCGAGGGTGTGTCCTCCCCCTCTTGCTCCAAGAGATGCCACGGGAAGGGCCCCACCTGTGGCGAAGCCGGGTCATCCCCGCCGACCAGATCATCCCATGGGATGGGCGACCCAGAGCCGTCGTCGTCGTCCTCCTCCTCCTCATCTTCTTCCTCCTCATCTTCCTCCTCTGATGAGCCTTGGTGCCACTTCCCTCGCAGCAGCTTCGCTCGCTCCTTCACCCGTCGTTTCTTTTCCTTGTCATCCTTATCCTTCTTCCTCCGCTCATCTGCGACATGGTTCGTTGCCCTCATAGCCGCGTGCTCCGATGGCGGCGCGATAGAGGCCCGAAAGCCCAAATTCACCGGTAGCTCGATAAAGCCCGGCTCCGACCGCATCACGGGATGTCCCAGGATTGGAAACACAACGTCGAACTTGTTTGTCGCCTCCTTGATACGCTGCGCAATCTCGCTGTTGCGAAGCGGCCCCTAGGCAAGCACCATCCGGCCGAGTTCCACAACCGGCATCATCCCGAACAATGGGAGGGCGCGCGCCATCAGTGATGCCACCCTCCTCGCGTGGTATGCTCCAATGACACCGGCCCATGAAGGTCGTGGCTCCTCAGGGATACGACGGCCTCGAGGGTGTCGCACATCCTCTTCTTTTCCTTCTCAGGTGGCCCCTGCGGCCACATCGGCGGCACCTCTTCGATCAAGCGCGCGGTGAAGTCCGGTAAGGGGGCGGGGGGTCATTCTTCAAGTAGAACCACTACGCGTGCCACCCCTTGTTGGATCTAGACAGCTGGTAGGGCATGTACTCGGCCACCTGCTGCCCCAGGAGGTGGATGCTAGCGCATCCCATCAACACCGGGATCTCCCTACCTCTGTCCTTCTTCCTATGCAGGGAGATGGCGAAGAAGTACCTCCACAACTCGAAGTGCGGTTCGATCCCTAGGTACCCCTCGCACATCGTGATGAAGGCCACGATGTGCTGGATCCCATTGGGGTTGAGGTGCCGCAGCTTGATCTGGTAGTGGTGCAGCAGCCCCCGAAAGAACGGATGAGGGGGGATCGCTTGTGGAAGGGCACGAAGGAGACGATGTAACCGTCGGTCAGCATCGGCACCTCCTCGTGGCCGAGAACTAGCCACTCCATCACGTCGGTCCTCTCGCTTAGAAGACCGTGCTTGATGAGGCCCTCCATGCATGCGTAGGTGACGTCGGAGCGGTACCATGACTCCATGGAAAGCGAAGACGGCCAAGAACCAACGTAGGTAAGTAAGGGATACGGGGCTAAAAACGCTCCCACGGCCCATTACGGTTCACGAGTTCGAAGGTTGGCCCATCGACGGGTTCACAACCGCTCTAGGGCACCTTTAGAGCGAGGGGTGGAAAGAGATGGCCCGCTAGCGGCCAATACCCAAGCGCACGAGCGCTACGAGCATCCCGGCCCACGGTCGAGTCCTGGCTAGCGCGTTGTCCATGGTTTTTTCTCAAAGAAAGGCAGTGAGCCCTTGGGATAGGATGAACAGACCCAAGAACTATATGGACTGGCCATCAGGAATCTGGAGTCGGCCACCAGCTGACCCATGCCGCACCCCCGCGAACGGGACACCAGGGCCCCACTCGAACCAACCCGTTAACAGCTAACCGAGCACCATGGTTCGTCCACTGAGGAAAATATGGCATGGCTCAACCCCTTCATTTTGTTGAAAAACACTTGAGGGAGAATGATTGCAAGACGAGGCGACCCCTCGATCGGACCCCCGCAACGTGCGGGGGCTCGGAGAGGAATTGGACTCGCGAAGAGACCTAATACGCGGTCGTGTGACAACAGCGAATCGATAGGGTCCTAAGAGGGGCTAGAATTAAGGAGAATCCTCTCAGGTCCCCAAAGAAATCCCACAGCTACACGCCCTCGAAACAAGTCCGGTCGCAACAGAAAGGGATCGTAACCCACCAAGGCGTCCCGCGGGTAGCAGAAGATCGAAGCCCTCGAAGTCCCTCCATCCAAAAAAGCCTACGAAGGAATATCCTACTCCTCCGCAGGCTCAGGGGCTACTGTCGGGTATCAGTATTAGGGATACCCGAAGAAGAGATCTGAGGACCGCAGACGACAACTCGCCTAGATAATCAAGGACGTATTTCAGTCTTGACCGACCCCGAAGGGACGGTTTCCGCCTCGCCAAACCCCTCGGGCACGAGCCCCATGTCGCCCGACCCCGAGGGTACGGGAGCTGTCTCGCCCGACCCTAAGGGTACGGGCTCCGTCTCGCCTGATCCCTCGGGCGTGGGCTCCGCCTCGCCCGGCGGGATCCGTACCACCCCAACCACTATGGGTCCAAGCGTATGGGCCTGGGTCAAGCCTCTGACACCAGAAGGGGCGCGGGCACACCTTGACGTGACCTGTGGCCACGACAGGCCATGCCCGGGGGTTCGCATCGCCAACAGTGACGGGTGCGTGGGCGCTTTGCTGCCTAATCCCCATACAGCCGCTGACAGGCATGTCGGTTCACCACGCCGTCCGCTGGGACGGGATGGAACGCCACGACCAGCTGATGACGTCGAGGCATAGCACCAGTGGTGAACAGGAGGCCGACGTGGAGCCGTCCCTGTCACCATCTACAGCGTCGGTGGGATCCACATGAAGGAGAAGAAGGACGCAGCGGTCCTAGAGGGCTTCTTCTCCATGATTCTCTCCCTCTTTCTCTCTCTCTTCTCTTTTTCTGATGTAACTTGCATCTTTCCATTCTTTTATAAAATGGGGACATAGGCACGAGCACACGGCTGAGCAGCTGAACAAACTCTCAGCACTTTTCAATCCTTCCACCAGAGACCTAGGATTCGCCCTCTCTCTCGCCCATCTGTAACACCTACTACAGACAGTGCCGGTAACACGAGCAGTAACAGACTAGACGTAGGGACGTTCTATCCGAACCAGTATAATCCTTGTATCCTCTTAGCACACCATCAAGGTCAGACACGCAAAACTAGAAATTTCTTCATAAACACTCATAGGCTACGGTAAATTTATTTTAGAAATAAAAAAAAGGCGGTCATCAATCCA
The DNA here is from genome assembly GCA_904845875.1 of Miscanthus lutarioriparius. Taxonomy (NCBI): domain Eukaryota; kingdom Viridiplantae; phylum Streptophyta; class Magnoliopsida; order Poales; family Poaceae; genus Miscanthus; species Miscanthus lutarioriparius. The sequence continues at coordinate 16,905,766 of CAJGYO010000005.1, forward strand.
ATTCATGCATATTGTTGCACTTGGAGCCTTGGACGATGAGTCGATAACATTCTTTTGTTGTTAAAAGTAAAAGAATATAAAAGAAGAAGAACCATGGCACAGTTCGTTCAGCTTCTGCAATGAAAAATCCAAGCTGGCAATTCATAGAATTCTATCGCTGCCACAGCATATATATTTGATTCTAAGAATATACATGAAGCAGTTGCCTCCAAAAATACACTTGTCAAGCAAAAGAGCAGGAGAAACGATCATTCATCTTCTCCGCCCTTTGTCCCTTTCCTCCACGAACTAAAATATCTCCGCTTCTGCATTTTCCCAAAAATATTCATGGTCTCGCCCAATTTATCGGATCCATCGCCCTCCTCACGTGACCCCTCCCGTCACCTAGAAAAGGGCTCCCCGGGCTTCCAGAGCTCCTCGCTCGCTCCCATTCCATCCATCCCTCCCTCCCTCCCACTCGGTGCTTTGCCCGAGCCCCGGAGACGCCTTATCGCCTCCTCCTCACACGCCAGCTGATCGTCGCAATTCCCCACCGCTCGCAGCCTGGTGCCCGCCATGCCGGAGATCAAGTGCGGCGCGGCCGAGAAGGTGAAGCCGGCCGCGAGCCCGTCGGCGGAGAAGCCCGCGGACATCGCCGGCAACATCTCCTACCACGCGCAGTACAACCCCCACTTCTCGCCAACAGCGTTCGGGCCGGAGCAGGCCTTCTACGCCACCGCTGAGAGCGTCCGCGACCACCTCATCCAGGTGAGAGCGCGCGCGCAAAAGCCGATCCTTAGCCTTCCTCGCTGCTGTCTGCACCGCACTGAGGCGGAGGTGTGATCCGTGTGCTTTTCCCTCGCGCGCGCGCGCACGTACAGAGATGGAACGAGACGTACTTGCATTTCCACAAGACGGATCCGAAGCAGACGTACTACCTGTCCATGGAGTACCTGCAGGGCCGCGCGCTCACCAACGCCGTTGGCAACCTCGGCATCACCGGGGCCTACGCGGAGGCTGTGAAGAAGTTCGGCTACGAGCTCGAGGCCCTCGCGGGACAGGTGAGCTCTCTTAAGAGTGCCTCCACCCACAAATTGGAGTATGATTTGTTAAGGCTATCTTATAGTAGTACTTGACACTGATTATTTAAATGAGATGGCGCTCGACGTTGTCTGATGGCATTAACGGCTTTTATCTCACTTGTTTAAGAAACATCCGAGATGTCTGGACTCTGGATAGCATAGATTTGATTCCGTAGTTTACTGAATCAGGAAAAGGGAATAAATTCACATGGATCGGAGAAGAGCTTTTGCATGTTTCAGATCTGAACCGTGTCTGCAAAAACTTAACTTGTTTGCCAACTTTACCCATTTATTACTACGAAATATCTGTTCTGTAGCTTTAGTCCATGAGAAATGTGATACCCATACCATAAGTGAAGAAAACCTGAAAAATGAGTTTTAAGCTGAATGAATTATCTGAAACTGAAAAGCTTCAGGATCAACAACACAGGACATGCTTTCTCTTTATCTGCTTGATTGGCAGAATTGACTTATATATGAACCTAAATGTTGCCAAGGAACTTAAGTGCGGATTCATGGCATCTGAGTTTTACTTTCTAATTGGAATTTTATAAATTTCCTATGATGCAAATTAATATTTAACTGATTTTTCTCAGGAAAAAGATGCAGCTCTAGGAAATGGTGGCTTGGGTAGGCTTGCATCTTGCTTTTTGGATTCAATGGCAACATTGAATTTGCCTGCTTGGGGCTATGGCCTGCGTTACCGATATGGACTGTTCAAACAACACATTGCCAAGGAGGGCCAGGAAGAAATTGCAGAAGATTGGCTTGATGTATGAACCAAAAATGCACGTATAATTCTGTTGATATTTTTTTCTAGACCTCTATAACAAGTTCTCCATTTTTTCCTTCAGAAATTCAGCCCCTGGGAGATTCCCAGGCATGATGTGGTGTTCCCTGTCAGATTTTTCGGCCATGTTGAGATTTTGCCTGATGGCTCGTGAGTATAATATGAACAACACATTTTTTGTTTGACGAAATTTATTTTTGCTGCATTTAGTTAAATTTGAAGTTTTTAAGGCTTCTCATACTTTCTAGTCTAGATAAAAAAGAGAATCACATTCCTTCGTTAGCTTGGTTGAACCATTCTAAACTTCTAGTTCTAAGAAATATTCATTTATCTCTTTTTTACCCTCCAGCTTCCAGAACTAAAAAACTGCAACTATGAGGTGTAATGTGGATGCCTTATTTTTTTGTGTAATCCAAAAGCTTCGCTAATATGAATTTTAAATGTCTGAACCACAAACTAAGTTTGGGTTTGGCGGATTTGCTTATACTTCAATGATAAATCCATTACATTTAACTTACCTAGATCTTCGTAGATCCTTCTCCCTGACTTTTTTTTCTTTTGTTATTTATTTCATGTTATGGGTGGTTATTTGAGGGCCTTGATGTAACTCATCATATGATTGCTTTCTTTGTCGTGTGATAGTCGGAAATGGGTCGGAGGAGAAGTCCTGAAGGCTTTAGCATATGATGTGCCAATCCCTGGATACAAGACAAAAAATGCAATCAGCCTTCGTCTTTGGGAAGCAAAAGCTACTGCTGAAGATTTCAACTTATTTCAATTCAATGATGGTCAATATGAGTCAGCTGCCCAACTTCATGCTAGAGCCCAACAGGTGATATTTCATTCTAGAGTGAAACTATCAGCTATTCATAAGATTCATTTCCAAAGACTAAATAAAGAGCGATGCCTTTACTTACTGGAATATTTTTATTGACTGATGATATTGCATGCTTAAACCTGTAACTTATTCCTTCATGGTACTAGTTCTATCTAGAAAAGAGACTTACGTCTTTGAGTATCACATTGCAGATATGTGCCGTTCTTTATCCCGGTGATGCTACAGAAGAAGGAAAGCTTCTAAGGCTGAAGCAGCAGTTTTTCCTTTGCAGTGCATCACTTCAGGTAGTTAATCAATTCATTTCACTTGAGCAAGGTTCCAATAAAAGGACCAGGCATGTATGCCCACCTTGTGCTTTTCTATATGTTTGGCAATGATTTATGAGATAATTGCAAACACAATGTTGTAATTTTCTTGTATTGTTTGAACCATCAATATATCAGGATCAATCATGTTACCTCTAGTATATGCACCACCACCTGAACTGTTTTCAAATTGTACTAGGATAATGAGATTTAGATCATTTATCCTGTTTTCTTTTAGTTGCAGTGTGCCTTTTATGGTTCTAGTTTGTTAAAGATTTATCAATATCTTAAAAAATATCTCTGTGACGATTATTGATGAGCATAACTGAAAATGGGTTATTTCCAGGATATGATTGCCAGATTTAAAGAAAGGAAATCTGACAGAGTTTCAGGGAAGTGGAGTGAGTTCCCTACTAAAGTTGCTGTTCAACTGAATGACACCCACCCTACTCTTGCCATCCCTGAGCTAATGAGGTTACTTATGGATGAGGAGGGACTTGGTTGGGATGAAGCTTGGGACATCACATATAGGTGAGGTTCAATTTATATAATTGATCTATAAATCTTTTTCGACCAATATTTTAAGCTCCATCAAACTTCTAGAGATGTTCTTACTTGAACTAATTACAAAATTATAATCTGTGGTCCAGGACAATTTCCTACACCAATCATACAGTTCTTCCCGAAGCTCTTGAAAAATGGTCACAAATTGTGATGAGGAAATTACTTCCACGACACATGGAAATTATTGAGGAAATTGACAAACGGGTAATTTTCATGCCACATTTACTTTTTCTATGCACTGCAGTCATTGCACAAGCTCACAAGTTGTGCCACTGGTTTGCAGTTCAGAGAATTGGTAATCTCCAAACATAAGGAAATGGAGGGAAAGATCGATTCAATGAAAGTTTTAGATAGCTTGAATCCCCAGAAGCCTGTAGTGCGCATGGCAAATTTGTGTGTGGTGTCTTCTCATACGGTAAATACAGCCCTTTTGATTCCATGATCATGTTTATAGCTGTTTATGTCACTATGAGCAATATGAAGTACTAAGATCAGCTCTCTACTATATTGGATTTGCTGCCCTCCTCTTCATGTTTATAATTCATTTAAGATGTAAAAATTCATAAATTGTTGGCATAACCTCAATGTGCTCCAAGTAGTTCCAGATTCTCCATTTTCTACTGCTCTATTTAATGTCCTGAAGCGTATTCATTTTTTTCTGACAGGTGAATGGAGTGGCTGAGTTGCATAGCAACATTTTGAAGCAAGAACTATTTGCAGATTATGTCTCTATATGGCCTACCAAATTCCAAAACAAAACTAATGGAATCACGCCTCGAAGATGGCTCCGGTTTTGTAACCCTGAGTTGAGTGAAATAGTCACAAAATGGCTAAAGTCAGATCAGTGGACAAGTAATCTTGATCTGCTTACTGGACTTCGCAAAGTATGTGCGAATGCTTCTAACCTTGCATCTGCTTGTCATTGCTCTATCACAGTATAACTGAAAACCTTCAACAGTTTGCAGATGATGAAAAGCTTCATGCTGAGTGGGCAGCAGCCAAGTTATCTTGCAAGAAGCGCCTAGCCAAACATGTGTTGGATGTGACAGGTGTTACGATTGATCCAACTAGCCTTTTCGATATACAGATTAAGCGCATACATGAGTACAAGAGACAGCTCCTAAACATATTGGGAGCTGTTTACAGATACAAAAAATTAAAGGTATGTTTCTTTGAGTTGCCTGCATCCTTTCTTGAAGTGGTGCTTGTACCATTTTGGTTTTACCATATTGAGCTAAATTCTTTAGTTCATATATGTTTCGATATACCCTGTTCTAGTCTTGAAAAGGCCTATGAATCTTGTAGGAAATGAGTGCAGAAGAGAGGCAGAAGGTTACACCACGCACTGTCATGCTAGGAGGGAAAGCGTTTGCAACATACACTAATGCCAAAAGAATAGTGAAATTGGTAAATGATGTTGGTGCTGTTGTGAACAATGATCCTGAAGTTAACAAATATCTGAAGGTATGAGCTTTTCAGTGTATTATCAGATATTATGGCAGATTGTTCTTAGAACCCTTCAGAAACATCAATTTGTATTTGTGATCCATAAAAAAGAGTAACCCTTTTTCTATACTACTACATACATGATGGTCCATATCATTTATTTAAAGTGCTCCTCTCCCTTTCCTGCCAGGTTGTCTTTATCCCGAATTACAATGTATCAGTGGCTGAAGTGCTTATTCCTGGTAGTGAATTGTCACAGCATATTAGTACCGCTGGTATGGAAGCAAGTGGAACAAGCAACATGAAATTCTCTCTGAATGGTTGCGTTATCATTGGCACCCTTGATGGAGCTAATGTTGAAATAAGAGAGGAGGTAGGAGAAGATAATTTCTTCCTTTTCGGTGCCAAAGCTGATCAGATTGCTGAGCTGAGGAAGGACAGAGAAAATGGCCTGGTAAGATAGCTACAACTAAACTTCACTGTTAAACTTTTTATTCAAATCGTATTTCTTATAAGTAGATGTGCTATTATTGACTTATTTCTTACAATATGACAGTTCAAACCAGACCCACGTTTCGAAGAAGCCAAGCAGCTTATAAGAAGTGGCGCTTTTGGTAGCTATGACTATGAACCTCTCTTGGATTCCCTTGAAGGGAATTCTGGATTTGGGCGTGGTGATTATTTCCTTGTTGGCTATGACTTCCCAAGCTACATTGATGCACAGGACCGGGTGGACGCAGCCTACAAGTAAGAACACTAACAATATACTTTCTCATTAAGCTCACCTGCAAGCTCATGAACAGAACAACCATGGTCCTCTGCAGTCACCATTACTTGTGCCTTCATATTAGTTACTGTGTTATATTCATACTAGTCACCATTAAATGCAGCAGTGTTACTGTTTCTATTTCCTTTTTTCCCCCACATATAGTGATCATATCGCCGACACAAGCAAGATATTCTCCTTTTCCCTCTGCCTTTGATAGTTTCATATCACAAACTGAATGCTTGGTTACATGACAGGGATAAGAAGAAGTGGACCAAGATGTCCATCTTGAACACAGCTGGGAGTGGCAAATTCAGCAGCGATCGCACCATCGCCCAGTATGCCAAGGAGATATGGGGCATCAAGGCTAGCCCTGTTGCGTGAACGAGGGGGATGTGATTCAACATCAAGCGTAGTTTCTTCGGATGCTACAATAATAAAAGGGCGTACCAGTACAGAGAGCTCTCGCTCTGTGCAGGGTCCGGGGAAGGGTGTTAGTGGCTAAGCCTTACCCTCGCCTGTGCAATGCGAGGAGACCGCGACTCGAATCTGGGACCTTCCGGTCACAGGCGGTAAGACTCTACCGCTTGCACCAGGCCCGACCCACGGTGCTTGACGCCAACTTCCGTTGTAGGCATGGAACGGGGCACGAAGCTTGTTCTACCGCGCTGTCTATTTTGAAGTGCATGCTATATGCAAACTTCTTTTTTGTTCTTTTTTTCCTTATATCTTATGAAACAAGATCCTGTTGATCTGTGTTGGATTATTTCATCCTGAAATAAAATAATTCATTATGATATTCGTCGCCATGATGTGCTATAAAAATGGATGTTCCTTCCTCCAAAGTCAGCAGTGCCCAAACTCCACATGATTGTTTTTGATTTATTCATGAGTGCTGATGTTTTGGACTGTCGGCGGGTGTGCCAACATCTCACATTCTTACCCACCCAGGTGTTTCCATGGGAATACCTTGTTCGTTTCCTTAAATTGTTTTGTTTGCAGGAAGGTCTTAAATCTGGATATCTGACGTGCAGACAGAAAATTGACAGATATGGAAGTCTCCTTAAATTGTTTTCAGGAAGGAAGTCTGAATATCTGACGCGCAGACGAAAATTTAACAGATATGGAAAGTATTAAACAATGAGAATAAACAGTAGCTTGTGAATAGTGGAAGTGACCGAAGTGAATAGTTGTGTTGATTGTAAATAGATGCACAATGCCTGAGGTCCTCACTATTTCATGACATGATTGAAAAGTTTAGCTAGCATAGGAGTTTTGCTACCTCACGAATGCAGAGAATTTTTTTCCTTCAGGACTGAGCTTTCGCCTTCCGGCAACTAGAAAATTTAGGGTCTGCGCCTATCTTCAACAGCACAGACCCAAATCAAAGACTCATTCCATAGTTTGGGTCACACGTAGCAAAAGAGTCACGCACCCAAAACTCGCATTCTCTAACAGCATACCCAAAAGCTCATCCCTCTCTCCTCACTCTCTCTCTCCCACGCTGCCCGTTCCCATCCCTCTCTCCCTCTCTACCCGGCGCCACTCGTCCCTCTCTCCTCACTCTCTCTCCCCCGCACCGCCCGTTCCCGTCCCTCTCTCCCTCTCTACCTGGCACCACCCGTCCCTCTCTCCTCACTCTCTCCCCCCACCCACTGCTCCCTGTCCCTCTCTCCCTCTCTCTCTCTCCAGGCCTGCTCGTCTCTCTCTCTCTCTCTCTCTCCCACACGCCCTGCTCCCGTCCCTCTCTCCCTCTCTACCCAGCGCCGCCTGCGCTCTCTCCTCCTCTCCCCCCCCCCCCAGCCCGCCTGCTTCCGTCCCTCTCTCCCTCTCTACCCCAAGCGCCTGCCCGCTTCTCTCCTCACTCTCTCTCTCCCCCGTGCCACTCGTTCCCGATTTCTCCCTCTCCACCCCGGCGCCGCCCATCGCTCTCTCCTCACTCCCCCCACCGCCTGTTCCGGTCCCTCTCTCACTCTCTACCCCGGCGCCGCCCGTCCCTCTCTCCTCACTCTCTCTCCCCCGCGCCGGTCCCACTCTCCCTCCTCGTTGAGCACGGCGTCCCTCCCTCCCGGATCCTGCCGGCGGCGGCACCCCTCCCTCCCGGATCCGGCGGTCACGGGCGAGGAGGACCTCGGATCCCCGCTCCTCGACGGCCGCGTCCTGCTCCCCGCCGACGAAGCCCTGCTCCGCCTGCCCATGCAGTACCATTGGCCGCACCCCAAAGCCCGGACCTCGCCACGACTCCCTTGTTGTCCGCCTCGCCGCGCCCCGCTCCTACGGGCCCACCACTACGACGCAAGAGATTTGCGTCAGTCTCTCTCGACGACGCATATTTGCGTTTCGGCAAGCCTCGGATGCAAAATGGGTGAGGTGTTTGGGTCTTCCGTTGGAGCATTGTTTTTGGTAGGCAAAATAGTGTGAATGACCTATTTTGCGTTTGGGTCACGGTTTGCATGCTCTGTTGGAGACAGTCTTAGCGGGACATATGGGGACGCAACATATGAACACAAGATGGCAGTATATGATTGGACCATAGCGCAAGTTGATTCTACCTATTCATTTCAACATATAACGACATACAAGTCATCTTGCTAGCTAAACTTTTTAATCGTGTTACAAATGATTCAGTCTGTGTTCTTGTATATGCATGTCCCAAATACTCGTTTCCAAGAGTTTCCAAAAACATACTTCCCTACCTCAACTCTCTCAATCTTTCCGCCTTGGGAAAACCAACTCTCCATCGTGCGAAAATATAGACGCACTTATCGATAGGCCAATCTAAATGTGAAAGGACGTGGGAAAGAACAAAAAGTAGAATAGGTACAATATAGATTTTCAAAAGAGAAGAAAAGTATAAAAGTAGTTAGGGTGATTGAAAATAGTCGAGAATTCCTGACGCAAAATTGTCTTTTATATATTTTAGGAGCGAGATTTTAAAAACTGTTGGAGAAATCCAAGCAACTTTATTAGACATTTGTAAAATTTATTGATTTACCAATTATTTGTTTGGAACTATTGGAGATGAGAAAAGGGTTTCTATATATATATATTTTTCATATTCCAACAGTTTTTTTAATCTTGTGCGTATTTTGGAAAAGTTATTCTTGCTCTCCATATTTGTCTACAAGAATAATAACATATATGCAATATTTGAAGATTTGATTAAAGAAGTTGCTCAATGGAGCCAATTGCTCAAAAAAAAAAAGCCAAAACAAATTATATAGAGAAAAGTTACAAACTGAAGCGGAGACCGCCTGAACTGCTGCACTTCCACGCGACCGAGGAACAGACGAAGGAAACCTTCGCGCTGCCGACTTGCCGGCGCGTACTCCGCCTGCGTCGTCTCCACGCTACACGTTTCCCAGCCTATAAATACGCGCGAGAACGGGAGGTGGGCACCGTGAGATCAAAATAAAAAACAGGATAGACACGTTTCGTTGACAATCATGGCGAGAAAGAGCAGCGGCCAGTGCGACGCCTGCCGCGGCGACATTGGCCTCTGGCAGGCGATCTTCACGTCGGAGTGCGCCCACACGTTCCACCTCCGCTGTGTCTCCGGGAGCGCTACATGCCCGATCTGCGCCGCGCAGTGGAGCAACACGCCGGCCACGGCCCCCGCCCCTGCGCCGGCCACCCCGTTCTCCTTCGCGTCGCCTCCGCCATCGTCGACGGGCCTGTTTGGACAGTCGGCCGCGGCGGCGGCGGACTCCTCATCCAAGACAAGCCTGTTTGGGCAGCCGTGGCCGTCGACTACTCAGAACTCCTCTTTCAGCTTCTCTGGAGCGCAGACGGCATCTCCATCGTCGTCGCTATCTGTCGGGAGGAGCCTGTTTGGACAGCAGGCACCGGCGACGCCCGACTCCGCACCGCCAGCAACGCAGACGCTGTCGTGCGCAGTCTGCCACGTCGCCATGTTCCGCGGCCAGGCCACCGTCATATCCGAGTGCAACCATACATTCCACCTCCGTTGCATATCTGGCAGCGTCTGCCCTGTCTGCAGCGCACGTTGGCGCGACGATGTGTCCGTGGCGTCGTCCCCGTCGCCGTCGCTCCACCCCTTTTCCTCGCCGCCACAACCGCCCATGCTCCGATGGCGCGACGGTGTGTCCGTGGCTTCGTCCCCATCGCCGTCGCCCCACCCCTTTTCCTCGCCTTCACAACCGCCCATGTTCCAGCCGTTCACCCCCTTGCCGCAATCTTTCGGGCCCCGACCGGAGTCGGCGGACATGGCGCGACCGGTGTTCAATGACGACGAGCCGGTGGAGCCGTCGCCTCTCGATGGCTGGGAAGTTGTCCAGGAAGCGACGAACAATGGAGTACTCGAGCTCAAAACGCACTGCGAGCACTCGGCTGTCGCGAGAGACACGGCCCGAGATACCTTCGCGGTGCTGGTGCACGCCAAGGGACCTCCCGTGACCGCCGAGGCGTCGGCGCGTGCGTCCCTCGATCTCGTCACGGTACTCGACGTCAGCGGCAGCATGGGTGGCTCCAAGCTGGCGCTGCTGAAGCAGGCCATGCGCTTCGTCATCGACCACCTCGGCCCCGGCGACCGGCTCAGCATTGTGTCCTTCTCGTCCGAGGCTCGCCGCGTCATCCGGCTGACACGGATGTCGGACGATGGGAAGGCCTCGGCCAAGGCCGCCGTGGAGTCCCTTTTCGCCGATGGCGGCACGAACATTGGAGGCGGTCTTCGTGTGGCTTCCGAGGTGCTCGACGGCCGCCGTCACAGGAACACTGTCGCGAGCGTTATCCTTCTGTCGGATGGCCACGACAACCATACTCTTCGCTTCTACGGACCTCAAGGTCCTTCCAAGAGCTACAACGACCTTGTGCCACGGTCCCTGAGGCGCAGCAACGGCAGCCAGTGCCCACCGGTTCATACGTTCGGGTTCGGCACGGACCACGACGCAGCGGCGATGCACGCCATCGCGGAGGTGACAGGCGGCACGTTCTCCTTCATCGAGAACCAGGCGGTGGTGCAGGATTCATTCGCGCAGTGCATCGGCGGGCTCCTCTCAGTCACGGCGCAGGAAGCCCGCGTCGCCGTGGAGTGCCTGCACCCAGGCGTGCGCGTCCGGACGGTCAAGTCGGGCCGCTACGACAGCCTCATCGACGTGGGTGGCCGCGCCGCGTCAGTGGACGTCGGCGAGCTATACGCGGACGAGGAGAGGCGCTTCCTACTGTTCCTGGACATGCCCGTCGCCGCCGGGGACGGCGCTGACGACGGCAGCGTGACCCGCCTGATCAAAGTGAGCTGCACTTACAAGGACGCGGCAACCGGGCGGTCGGTGGACGTTTCCTGCAAGGACGCAACGGTGCAGAGGCCGGTGGTGGTGACGGACATGGAGCCGTGCGTGGAGGTCGCGCGGGAGGGCTTCCGCGTGGAGGCTGCCGAGGACATCGAGGCGGCGCGGGCCGCTGCGGATCGCGGTGAGCACGCGAAGGCGGCGCAGATACTGGACCGTCGGCAGGAGGCCTCGGCGGCCGCGGGGCTGGCGGGCGACGAGAGGTGCGCGGAGCTGGTGGCGGAGCTGCGCGAGCTGAGCGCTCGCGTGGCGAACCGGCGGGCGTACGAGCAGACGGGGCGCGCGTGCCTGCTTGCTGGCATGAGCTCCCACGCGCAGCAGCGGGCGTCCACGGTGCAGCTATTCTGGTCGGCGGCGCCGGCGTTCGGGACACAGACGACAGGATCTCCGTACGGAGCATCGGCGGGATCCCCGTTCTCGTTCCAGCAGCCAACATGCGGTGCCCGCCGAGGCCCACCAGGGGCATCGCCTCCAGTCTCCAACAGTTCGTCGACTTCGTTCGGAGGGACGGGTGCGGCACCACAAGCAACTACTCCTATGTTCGGGTTTCAGCCTCAGCAAGCAGCAACTAGTCTGTTCGCGTGTGTACCTCAGCAAGCAGCAATTAATCCGTTCGGGGGTGTGCCTCAGCAAGTACTAACTAGTCCGTTCGGGTGTTCATCTTTCGGCACAGCGGCGCCGGCGCCGAATTTTGGGTCTAGGTTCGCGACGCCGGCAATGCAGAGCATGGTGGAATCGTCAAGGAAGGAACGCGAGCAACATCAGTCGGACTCTGCGACCAACGGTGGCAGCGTCTTTGGTTCCAGGTAGGACAATTGGAAGCTTGCTAGCTAGGAGGTCCGGGAGAAGGCCAAATTAAGGCGTGTATTGCTTGAAGTTTAGGTTGTTAGGTTAGCCTATTTGTCGCCGAATTGAAGGTGGCAGTGTTTTTTTTTTATAATTACACAATTGTCTTTGATCTCAACTATTAGGCGTATCTCAACTTATGTAAATCGTTTGCATCTGAAGGAAAATGTGTTTTGCAATATACTAGTATGGTTCGATTCACGGACCAGACAAATTCATGAATGTATGCTACATTGGTTGCAGCAACTGACTCCTAAGCAAAATTCGAGACAAAGCTGAAAATCTACTAGTAATTGCTATGGTTTAAAATAAAATTAAACGCCAGCATATGAAATCGGAACGATACGTAGGGCACATTATGGTTTCCGGAGTTCCGATGATTCGCACGCTCGTGCTGTCATTGCACACGCTACGTTCTCGCACAACAGAGAGGCAATTACATCTCAATATGCCCAAGACATTCGCCAAAATTTTCGAAACATTGTCATCTCCATTAGGAATTTTTGTACCGGCCGAAAATCTTTGGTTAAATAAATTCACATTTCCATTGCACAGCATTTGATTTTTTTATTAGAGTACATACATCACCAATTCACCTAGTAGATGTAGGGGATGAACGCCTTGCGCGACGCCGGGTACTCGCCGCCGAACTTCTGTACGTACCAGCGGCGGTGGTCCCTGGCCCTCGGCCCGAGGTTGGCGCAGGTGTAGAGGAAGAACGCCCACGCCGCGGGCGTCCACGCCACCACCGCGAAGCCCAGCCACTCCACCGTCTCGCCGAAGTAATTGGGGCTGGTGACCAGGTCGAACCACCCGCCCCTCGGGATCTTGTACCCGCCTCCGGCCTCCTTGAGCCGCAGCAGCTCCTTGTCCGCCGCGATGTTCGTCCGCATCCCCCACGCGAAGAGGGCCAGCCCGGCGAGGCAGCGGGCGGGGGACGCCGGGCGGCCGGCATGGAGCGCGAAGGAGCGGGTCTGTACGTAGGCGTTGAGGAGATTAAAGCCGAAGGCGCAGGCGGCGATGAGGAGAGGCACGGGGGCCGGGGCGCGGTGCAGGCGGGCGAGGCGGAGCGGGTGGACCAGCGTGCGGTGGACGTAGTGGAACGCGTAGAGCGCGGCGGGGAGGGCGGCGATCGGGCTTGAGAGCGGCGGCGGCGAGCGGAGGAGGACGAGCGGCGGGAGCCAGAGGGTGGGGCTCTCCATGAGGAACCACGCCAGCGGGGCCGGGAGGACGGGGCCCCAGCCCGGGCGGGAGAGCTTGCCGTACGGCGCGGAGATGAAGCGGAGCGCCAGCACAGTGAGCGGGCTGATGAGGTACAGCACGAGCAGGCACCGCTCGAACACCGCGTCGCCCGCGGCGGAGTCTGACATCTTCTGCTTGGTTCCAAGGAGGTTTCGGAAGTTTGGGTGGTGGGGGGGGGGGTGTGACGACTTGACGAGTGACGACCGAGGAGTAGGGTGTGGGATGGGAACGAAGACGGCCACGGATAGCGATCTCGCTCGGGCGTAATAGCGTGGGGGTTTCCCCGCCGTCGGCACCGCCGATCCGCGTTTGGACCACGACGCCTGGCTTGCACGAAAGTAGGCCTCAAACGAGATGGGGAATTTAATTGATCCGGCAAAAGGAGCACTGTAAAGCGGCTAAGGTTATGTGATGGCACATGGCTCTGATCGGCTGATCCGTTGAACAGTGGATTATTTCGGATGATTCAATAGTGTTTGGAGAATAAGCTGAAATAAGCTGGAACCTGAGCAGCCGAACACGCTTGTCTTATAATCCGTACTTTTCAACTTGTTTTTTTAACCAAACACTATTTTTTATCACAATAAATTAACTGGAACAATATTTCGGTTTATTTTTTCAGCGAAACGAATGGGACCAATGAAACAGAGCTTCTGCTGATTGTTAACTGATGCGGTTCATGTCCATTTGTCACGACGCGAATCGGGAGTTAAGGACGCCGCTGTTGCGACGGCATCAGCCGAGCAGCTCCCAACTCCTGCGCAGGGAGGAGGGACAGAGCTTGCGGGAAGGCTGCGTTTGTAGGAGCAGCTCAAAAAAAAAAAAACTGAAGTTCATGGAATATCTCTTTAGGTGCTCTCACAATTCCATTTTTTTTCGCAACAGAGTGTATGGAGCTGAAACCATTTGGCTAAAAACGTGAAGCGGAACTGAAAAACATGTGCCTTATTCGCTTAGCTAATAAGCTATGGCTGAAAGTATTGTTGACTTATTTATTGTAAGAGAAAAAAATATTATTCGTTGACTAAAATGGTATGGCTTATTAACCAAACGAACAGGACGATGAAACGGAGCCGTCTCAAACACCCCTGTACTAGTAGTTGCATAGGGCGTCGGTTGGTGAGGAGCTGTTTAGTCATTTCAGTAGCGAGGAGTATTCATTTCTTTCCTCTTTTGTGCATTAGCAACTGTGCAAAGTTAAGAATGCCTTTTCACCCATAATTTTTTTAAATTTTTATTCAAATGATTTTTAAAAATAATTTGTAATTGAATTTTATTTTATTAGCTAAACGGTCATATGAAATGATTTTGATCTAATTATAGAATTGTTTTCTAAGAAAATAAAGTAAATTCTAAATATTTTTAAGAGAATTTGGATCAGCATCCTGATTAGCTTGCTTTATTAAATCTCCTTCGTTACAGCGGAACGACCCGAATATCTTGTTCCGCTTGGCAAAAATGTACAAAGGTGGATTCGTCCTGTCACTTTTTTGTCTCTACTATCTACACCTAAAAAAGCCCAAAGGAAGACTACCCGGCACACTTGGTGTATCGCCCCCTTTTGCTCTGTCCAGTCCCCGCTCGTCTTTGCTCCTGCGATTCCACCTGGCTACGAGCGGCGCAGGCAGCAAGCCCGCTCTCCTCTCGCGCATGTGTCGGTTCTACTCGATCCATGCCTTCCATATGCGATTGCATTTCACACCGCCGCTCGTCCTAGCTCGGCAACAATAGCCCCCGACTGCCTCGCTCCATCCACAACCTTAGTGCATTTGGAGGCTCTATCTACCCTGTTGACAATGTGTGGATAGTTGGTATGGGGACGGATGGATCGGTGACTCCACCATCTATCCTGTCGTCAGTGGAGGGTGGCCATCTTCTTCGAGGTATAGCTCTTCTACTATGCTTCCACCATGCACAATCCAAAATTTGTTACCATTGACGTGATGATGGTTGCTTACCTAGGGGGGCAGGGCGGATAGTGCCACAATAATTTGAGGCCCTAATTTGAGTGCATACCAATACCACGATAATTCAGGTTTGGCTCAAGTATCAGCTCGCAGAGTGGTTTTCAGTCTTACATTGGCATGATGCTTGTATAATTGTTTGAATGAGCCCCATGTACTCTCCTTTTCCTTCTTTTGTTTGAGCTACGTCTCGAAGGATGAACCGATGTGTGAGTTTTATTTTTTTTGTTTGACCACTAAAGCCTGTTCGTTTGGCCGTGGCTTGTCGTAAATGATCGTAAATTTTCAGTCAGAACAGTACTTCTTCATGAATCAGCAATGAAACGAATCAGCCAACCGAACAGGCTGTAAGATGGCAGCAACTGTTCTTCTAGGATACTCCACCAGATTATCAGGAAAACCCTCTAGCATGTTAGTCTTATTAAAATTAAAATCTTAGGGAATGGCGCCCTGCAGGTAAAGTACGTCACCGTAAGTCCTTCGTGAGGCTCTACTTCTTTTGAATGGTTATATGTTACAGCCTACAGTGCCATTGGTCCTTAGTTTAGGAGGAAAATATGATCTGGCCACTGAGCTACCGATGGCGGTTTGGAACAACACGCACAAAGGGTCGGGGGTTGAAAGTGTCTTGGTTTATCACACAGAATAAAAATAGACATTATATTATGAATATAATCGTTTTCAACTTATATTGCATCATTTTCATAAAAATTTCCATGATTCTTTTATTGCATTGAAATTTTGATGTTAAACGTGGTACATGTTTATCGTTTACGTGTCAACTTATATCGCATCATTAAAAAAACACGTCGTTGCCAGGCTGGCCTTTTCAGGTCGCGTACCGGTCTACGTGTCCTTGTGTCAGGGCTGTTTGATGGTTTTGCGCTGGGAATCTGCGTCATCACCCGATACGGACCCGACCCACGCAAAAAGCACTCACACTCCTCCCCTCCGCCTTCCCTTTCCCCCGTCGGCCGTTTTCGTTTATCTCCTCATCGATCCTGGCTTGAATCTGTGATACATCGAGGGCTCGAGGCGGCGAAGTGCCGAATCGCACCGCATCGTAGGGAGGGGCTTCTGCAAGGTTTTGGAGCGGCGCGATGGAGGTGGCGAGCAACGGCGGGCTGCTGTACCACGAGGTTCAGGAGGGGAAGCTCTGCGCCGTGCACTGCGTTAACACCGCCCTGCAGGGCCCCTTCTTCTCCGAGTTCGACCTCGCTGCGCTCGCCGCCGACCTCGATCAGCGGGAGCGCCTGGTGATGCTCGAGGGCTCCCGAAGCCCCGGCGCGGCCAACCCTGCCGCAGGGGACTTCTTCGCCGAGGGCGAGGGATCCCACAACGTCGCCCTCGGCGGCGATTTCAGCATCCAGGTTAGTCCAGGCCTCCTCCAGGTCCAGGCTTCATGGAGATTATCCTTTTAGGTTTCTTGAGCTCGGTTAGATCGACCGATGCGTAGATCACAGCTTCTTCCGTGGACTCGGTTACAAGTTGGTTGTCTGTTAAGATCGCTGCTTAGAAATTAGGGGATTTTTGCTCGAGCATTGCTGTTTGGAGTCGTCGACTGCCTTCTAGTCTAGTCGAAGATTCTAGGTTATGGATTTGCTAACAACGAAGAGAGTTACTTGAAGCAGACAAATTAGCAGGGTTTAACTTATATATAGAATAAAAGAAAGTTAGGTAGTCAATGCATCATCCCAGTCATGTGAAGGAATGCTTATCAAGTGATTGCATGATTCGAGACTCTCTCCTTGAACATAGATGATGCAATCCTATTCCAATCCTAATGGTACTTAGGCAACCTCCTGCATTCATAATCATCTCTGTCAGATGGGAAAGGGGTTTCTGAGGGATAAACAGTACTTCTTGTCTTTGGCACTCAAAGAACTGCATTAAAATTTGCATGATTCTCTGCAGGTGATTTGATATAGGATTGTACTTTTTTTTTTTGCATTACTGGAAAGTTTAGATGTAGTTGTTAACTTGTTTCCTGTATAAACAATAGCAAATGTCTTCACAGCGGTTTGTACCAGTTTACGCTACGTACTTGGCCTGCACCAATGCATGTGCATGCATGCTATGGTAACGTATTCTGTTGTCATTACACTGTCCAAAATTATATGATTGATGTACATATTCAAGAGTTTATCTGGCTAATGTAGCTTTATTTTTTGTCATGTACTGAATTGCTGACGTTAAGAATGAATTTGGTTTCTTACAGTTTATATCAATTGACTGAAGTTGTTCTTTAATTTGTATTAGGAATATGATCAACCTTGGTACTGGTGTTAATTTTTTTTTTTAAAAAAAAACTGGTGTTAAGGTTAGAAGCTTTAAGGTTTTAAATGCTATTTCAATTTGATCTGCTCCATAAACAATTAAGGGCGTACCCATTGCAGAGAGCTCCTGCTCTGCGCGGGGTTTGGGGAAGGGTGTCAGTGGCAAGCCTTACCCTCGCCTGTGCAATGCGAGGAGACCGCGACTCGAACCCGGGACCTTCCGGTCACAGGCGGTAAGACTCTACCGCTTGCACCAGGCCCGCCCTTCCTGCTCCATAAACAATTGTGGAAAGAAAACTCGATGGACGTCTGGATTCTGAAAAGTTTCACAAGTCGCTAAAATCCAGATGATTGCATAGCCATCAGTGTTACTAGATACCCATTTAGCCGTGTCCTTTCTTTTTTTTTGGCCAAGTCGGCCATGTTGGATTCCGACACCCACCATCGGATTCCAAGTGGTATTTGGCGTGTTCCCAATAATTTGCCAAATTGTACACTGGCAGACACTATTATTGTGCGATGGTGAAATATGATATGTATTTTTGCTTCAAATCTGTTGTAAATCCACATATAGAAATATACACATTTTTTTTTAAATTCTGCTAAGCACATTAAGACAA
Source organism: Miscanthus lutarioriparius (assembly GCA_904845875.1). Lineage (NCBI taxonomy): Eukaryota > Viridiplantae > Streptophyta > Magnoliopsida > Poales > Poaceae > Miscanthus > Miscanthus lutarioriparius. The sequence goes on from CAJGYO010000005.1 coordinate 16,923,790, forward strand.
ATTTTGTAATGACACGGAAGAAATAAAATATGATGTACATTCTGAGCCAATTAATTGGTGAAGGATGTAAAGTTGGCTGAGGTCGAGTCTGTTGGTTAGGGCTTCCCCCTGCCAAATATTTACTGCTGTTATATTAACGGAAGGGGGGGCTTGGTGCTGCGCCAATGCCAAAGGACGGATGCTTCGACCTAGCTAGGTAGTTTAAGGCTATGTCTGTCTATCTATTCAAAAGGTGCGAATGTAACCTAAAGAAAACCATAACAAATCCTAATTTTCTTCTTACTGCTGCATGTTCGAGAGAAAAACGCAAGGAGGGACTTTTGAGCCATTGTACGACCAGAGTAGCCTTTTGATGGCTGGTGCCCTTCACTTCTCCCGTACTCTAGCAAAGAGACATGCTGTCACTGCAATAGGGACAAATAGAAACTATGGAAGGAAAAGAATGCTACTGTAGATGAAACACATACCTGTCAGTCATAAAATGATGAATCTGAGCACAAATAGCGGTGAATAGACCACTGTTTTGCATGTTGCTGATATTTGGATGTTTCACGCATTTTTATTTTAATTTGGCGTTTGTGCATGTCTCCATCAAGTTATTAAGATGACACTAATTTGCTGTGAATATGCTTTAATCAGTGCCGGTCCTAGGATTTTAAGGGCCCTCTGGCCATCTCGTCGCAACGGCCCCTCTTGACCATGTATAAAATCTTATAATATATAGACGCTAATTTTACTTGTAAAACGAAAGCAAATTCAATAACATATTTTTAATTTAACATGTTTGATAATTATCGAGGAACAATGTAGATTAAGCAATATATTTGTAGATGTATGATAATTATCGAGAAACAATGTAGATTAAAAAAGCAATATATTCGTTTTCTTTTCTCACCCATGATAAATGTTTCTTAGGTAACATTCTAAAATTCTAACACCTAAATTAGAAGAAAAATATGATTATATGGGTACAAAGTAATAGAAGTCTGGAATACTATACAAATAATTAATTTGGATTAAAAATAAAAAGGAAAAAACTACCTTGGGCCTAAACAACTGATCGGTGATTGCAATTCATAAGAAGCCAAGAATCAAGATGTCATTGTCGTGGAGCCCTGCCTGGTCGTCGTCCTCGTGCGCCGTGTCCGTGTCTCCGATAGTCTAGCTCTTCGCGGCGGCGCGTCTCGCCAGCTCCGCGTGTGTAAGGCGCACGTCGCGAACTCACGATCAGAGTGTGCTGTGTGCAGCGTGACTCCTCGCCTCCTCTCTACTCGAGGGCCGTGGGGAAAGAAAACTAGGAAAGAAATATCGATGTTGTCTTTTTGGGTCGACTGGCCAGTTCTATATCTCTCTTCTCATTAGTTTGCTAATACCTAATGGACTATAGGACCTGGGGGGTTGTATATCTGGGCTTGGGCCCCTCCTCCGCTTGGGCCCTCGGCCGTCGCACCTCGTACCCTACCCCTAGGGCCGGCACTGGCTTTAATACTGTCCTGATATGGCACTTTGCAGTATGGAGGCATTCCAGTTCTTTTAAAGTTTTCTCCTAAAGCCTTCAGGATGTATAGAAGGGTCACCAAACATATGCAACAATTAGCTATTTCCCCTTTTTCTTCATTGAATCATATTTGTCTTTGCATTGTATAACTGCAGCATCCTGGTCAGACCCTCTGATTATCACTTCACACATTTGGATGTGAATTGGGGGAAAGATGATTAGGAATTCATTAAGTATTCGTTTCTAACCCAAAGCTGCAAGATTTTGGTAGTGGGTCCTGCCACACTCAGGGAATGGGTAAATATTTTAGAAGTTGAAAGTACATTTTTTTAAGAAGGTGCACATTAGACCTGAATTTGGACAGATGGGGCGCGGTTATACGTTGAAATACACAAATTGTGATTCTTCACTTTGTTTGTCTCAGCCTTTATACTTACATTTGATCTGAACAGTTTTCCCTCTTAGAGGAGCATCATCTATGCTTGTATCTTTGCAATGAATCTGGAATGCTGTCAGCATTGTCCATTGCTTTTATTCATGTCCACATGTAGAGTTCATATGTTCTATTATTAACTGTAACTCAACCAAATATGGTACCAGTCTATTACACGGATAGCTTTTATTCATTTCTTCTAATAGGTTTCTTCTAACAGGTTTTGCAGAAGGCGCTGGAGGTTTGGGACCTCCAAGTTATCCCCCTTGATTCCCCAGCTGCTGGGTCGTCCCTATTTGACCCTGAGCAGGAGGTTGCTTTCATTTGCCACCTGCAGGACCACTGGTTTTGCATCAGGAAGGTGAATGGGGAGTGGTATAACTTTAATAGTCTCTACCCAGCTCCCGAGCACCTGTCAAAGTTTTACCTCTCAGCTTTCATTGACACCCTGAAGGGGTCAGGCTGGAGTATCTTTGCAGTCAGAGGCAATTTCCCCAAGGAGTGCCCTATGGCAACTGAAGGCTCTAACGGTTTTGGTCAATGGCTTACCCCTGATGATGCCCGCAGGATAACAGCCTCCTGTAACCAGGTTCAAACACCTACTCAGCAGGTACAACCCTCTCTACTTGGTGAACAATCAGAAGGGATGAGTGAAATGGACATGATTGCAGCGCAGCAAGAAGAGGCTGATCTGAATGCTGCTATAGCTGCTAGCTTGATGGACACCGGGGGTCCATTTGCCAGCTATAATGCAGCTCAAGGATCCAGCAATTCACAAGATGCTCCTGCTACTGAAGCAGCTCCAAGCAAAGATAATAACCAGGAAGAAGCTGATAAATCTGAGCCGAGTGGACCTCCCTGTGAGGACACTCAGGAGTTGGCTTCAGGAAGTGACACCAAAAGGGAGGTTTCTTCTGTAGAGGAGAAAGGATCAGCGAAAGAAGAATAGGCTGGCACTTCTGATCAGTCTGTAACTGAGTTAGACTATACAAACAGAAACTGCCCTCCATTTCAGTGGAGTTATGTTTTTTTTTAGCTCCGAACGCCGTATACAAAATGCATAGTCTGAATTGAATGGGTTTTAAAACTTTTAACTGGTGTAACTGTTATGTGCGAACTGCGTAGAGACTAGAGTGGTGGTTTTGAATCCCTTTTTTTCTGTCCTTTTTCATGTGTGTGAACTTATGCTGGATCTCCCATCACACTACAGCATGAGCCCCTGTTTGGATGTAGGCGGATTCGTCTCAATCCACATACGTTGGGTGGATTGGAGTGAAACTTGAACTAAATTCTACCCAGTCCAATCCAACACACGTGGATTGAGGTGAATCCGACAATATCCAAAGCCTGATGGTGAATGAATGCTCATGTTCTTGTTGTGTCGTCGTTGCAGCCATGAATTACCGAGTCAAGAGCTTGTTTCTGCAGGTGTTACCTTTGTCAATTTTTGCAGTTTGTGCCAAGACATGAAGTCATGAGCCGGTGGTGGAGCGCATGTAACATGCTTGATTTTGGGCTGAATCGATGACGGGAATACCTTTTAAGCGTCAGCCAAATGCTATATTAACCCAGATGCACATGCACAATCTCCAAGTTTTTTTTTATGTCGTTAGATTCACTTGTACTCCTACCAATGAACCAAATCAGTAAGCACGCATTGTTCATTGCCTGTTGCTCCTCTTGGTCTCTTGGCTGTTGGCCTTTGCACTCACCTGCCATAGCCATACCTCATAGTCTCATACCAGAGCCGAGCTTGTGCCGAAAGGCGGAGCCCGGAAGGAGGCCGTCCGTTTTGTCCGAGCTTGTGCCGAAAGGCGGAGGCCGCCCGTGTTGTCATCTGGTCAGGTGTAAAGGAAATCCAAGGATGCGACGCGGACGCCATACTTTTCCTCTTATTTTTCTGTTTCTTTGGGTTCAGATACGACGGTGTTGCTGACGAGGTATCTGTGCCTTTGTGGGGCCCCACGCCACGCTTGCGCCTTTTTCTTTCCACCCAATTTTCTCCGCCTTGCAATTTTCTAAAATTTCCAGCTCGACAAGTTGGACTTAACGAGACCACTCAGTAGCTGCCATTCAGGCTCTTCTTGCCTTGCCTGTCCCCTTTCCCTTTTCCCATCGGAGGAGAGATCCGTCCTGCGGTGGCGGTGCGATGGACTCCCCCAGCTGCAGGCTGTTTGGTGCCCAGAGATCGCCGCACGACCTCCTCGGCGGCGGCGCCGGTGAGTCCTCCTTGACCGTTTTGATCGATACCATGTTGTTAGGCTCTCTCTCTATCTGCATTTCGCGTTTGGATTCTGAGAGCGTGGCGTGGGAGCTTTTCTGTGGGCGCAGTGGCGGATGTGGTGCTGTGGAGGAGGAAGGAGCTGGCCGGCGGGATGCTGGCGGCGGTGGTGGCGTCCTGGGCGCTCTTCTACTGCGTGCCCGGCTACACGCTGCTCTCCTTCGTGTCCCAGGTGCTCATGATCCTGCTCACCGTCCTCTTCGTTTGGGCCAAGGCTGCGCAGCTGCTCAACAGGTGATTCTGGTTTGATCTCTCACCCATTGGTGAAACCACTGTGGCTGATTCGTTTTGTGTGGATGCTTGTGCTAGCTAGCATGGTAATCGGTAAAGATTGTTGAAGTTCTAATCCGTGGTGGCATGTTAGAGCTAATGGAATTATTTGGCCTTGGACCTTGGTTCAACAACTCTTACCATTTTGATAGGGCTGCTTAATTGCTGCAGTGGCGAATGTATCTAGTCAAGAACTCTGTTAGCAGATGACATTCACAGAATGTAGTAGAAATGTTTGCTTATGTTTTAGTTTCTGAGTGAAATTTAACATTGTTGTGCAGTACCATGATCCTTATTGCAAAAACAAAGCAAATATCAAGGATAGACCAAAAAAGAAAAGAATATGCTGTATACAGTAATTTCTTTTGCTCTTAGATTGTAATTTTAATTCATTGTTTGTGCCAACTCTAACAATGCAAAGAAACCTATGCAGGGCAGCTCCACCTATCCCATTGATGAAAATTTCTGATGAGTCAATGAGCGGAGCAGCAGAAATAGTTGGTAGCTTCATGAATAAGGTGCTCAAGGATTTCGAAAACATTGCACTTGGAAAGGATTCCAACCTCTTCTACAAGGTGGCTTTTGTGTTGTTGCTGACCTCCATAGTTGGCCGACTGACTGATCTTATCACTTTAGTATATACAGGTAAGTTCTTTTACTGTTTCATTTACATTTCTTATGAGCTAGGAAGCACTGTGCATCTTTAGAAGAACCTCATTATGAATTGCGATATGAAAACGTGTACAGGACACTTATCATCAGATCACTTATGATTGCACTGACAACGTGTACAAGACACTTATCATCAGATCACTTATAATTGCACTGAAAATCTGTGCTGGTAACATTGCACAATGGCATAACAATGGAAACAGAGGCAATGCTCACACTATCACTTAGTTTGATAGAACAGCATGATGTTTCTAGTTTCGCCAAAAGTTCCATTCAAAATGAGTTTCTTGTCAGAAGTTCTGCACTAGTGCTGCTGAATGTAATCCAAGGATACATAAACGTGAGGGCATGACGGGCTGCATCGTATCTACTTTGATCATACTAGCAGTGGACTGTAAGCATTCAACCCGATTTGAAAGTCCAATTCGCTGCGTCCACATTTTCGTATTTGGAACGGCATGGAAAATCCTACAGAAAGGGGGGATCAATTTGGAAACAAAAATGCTCTATTAATCTTGCTGATCCATGTCGAATTGCTAAACTTTTTACTCCCTATTCTGTCAGGTGCTGTTATTGCTCTCACGGTCCCCGCATTGCTGGAGCAATCTGAAGAACACATTGCCAGATTCTTCAAGAAAGCTTCGATATATGTTCAGGCATGTGGAAGAGCGTGCAAAGAGTATAAATGTAAGATGACGAATATGATATCGGAAACGAAGAAGCTGCGTTGATGTCAATGTGTATTCGCTTGAAAATTTTGACTCGTGAAATATTATGTTTCAAAGGGAAATAGTTTTTGACTTTTGACATCAATCACAATCGTGATCTGTCCGTCTACATAATGTAGCCTTGGAGCTGCATGGAATGTTATATGGCTGGGCAATATTAGAATTTTAGCTTTGGTGATGAAATAGTGCTCTTTTTGCGAACCTTCTTCAGGTAGCTTCAAGGTAACTCGAGATCTATCACCTATGCTACCAATAAAATGTTCGACTGTCGGCCACGAGTCTTTCGATCTGTTCGCTGGTTGGTTTTTGGGCTGATAAGCCTGGCTAGTGCTGCGTTTGTTGTGAGAGAAAAACACTGTTGGTCGACTAATAAGCCCTGGCTGAAACCAACAAGCGAACAGGTTGGTACATCGCCGTTACCATCGTCGCCATCCTCCTTGGTCAAGTGTGTACTAAGGCCATACTAGTCAGACAGGCTCCCCTCAATCTTTGGAGAGATAGTTACATTTTATAGTTCCCCTTTTTTCTCTTTGGGCCTGGAGGCCTTGTACTTATACTTATCTTTGTTTTATACTTTGTAAATATCATTCTTCTCTTCATTTAATGGAAAAAAAGGTTGGGGACTCTCGTGCTGATTCGGTCAAAATCGTCGCCATCCTCTCTGCTGAGTCACTGAGACAAAGTTGAGGGCGTGGGCTGCTTCACGAATGGACGGGCCAACAGGTTAATGCACGGGTGCGTGACTGGGCCACTGGGGAGTGGAGTGGTCTAGGCCAGATAGGCTGCTCAGAAACTGAGTCATTAGTGGGCTTTGCAGGGAAAGGCAAACGAAAGGGAAATAGGCCCCCCAAACCTGGCAGCTAAGACAATTCTGACAACAGTAACATTTTTTTCCCCATGACTGTAGCCTCAGAAACGTTTTTCATGAAGTGGAAGTAGAGTTTGAAATGGTAAAAAAAACTCACAGGTAATCCTAGGATTACCACACAACGATCAGCAAGAGAAAAACGAAAGGGAAAGGATCCTCAGCCTCAACACCCTAACATATTGAACCTATGACAAAAAAAAAAAGACACATCAACGCACTTGAGTTCTTGATGTTGTTGCCATGTTGGACGAGGTCGAACGCCACCGGCACGCGGGGCTGCAGTGCCCGCGCGTGTGCTCCCGTGTCTCCGAACAGTGGCGTGTTGTGGCTTTGGCAAGCCGTGAGCGAGGACAGGTTCAGGTCACCAACAGCTTTCGTGCGAGGCATGCTAGAGCTAGACCTCACGTTCTCGTCAGGTCCGGCACTCCGGCTCGGATCGGATGCTTTGCTTCGCGCCGTGCTGCCCGTGACCAGGCTGACGTTGCGGAGCACCAGCAGTCAGCACTCTCCTCAGCAGAGGCACGCTCCGGCGCGCGCTCGATGGCAGTGAGCAGAGGCCGGCGTGGAAAACGGATTGTTCGGTCACGGGGTGTCTGATACCGCGCCAGACTTGCAGTTGCCGTATAGGCGTAGTATAGCTAGCTCTCAAGACTGCTGGCGCTGGGCACAGAAATTAGGTCGCTACTTATTCACAGACGCTGCCACCAGAATCCTGTCCGCGTCGCGCTAATTGGGCTCGATGGAAAGTTTGTTCACGAGCACCAAGCAAAGCCCGAAGCAAACAAGTGCGCGTCAACCTGATTAGACTAGAACCCGACGTGGCGGCCACGCACGCACCGGCACCACCTCCGTTGGGTGGTTTCCCACTTGGGATGGGATGTTTTAGCCTTGATCGGCCTGATGATGCCCTGACCGATGGACACAGTCACACAAACGACAACACCTGGCTCTTCAGTCTGCACACCGGCAATCATCGTTGACGACGTTGAGGCACACGACATCATCCTGCTCTCCGGTCCGTGGAGATTTGCCGTACCGTACGTGCCCATGTGCTCCAGTCCGTCTTACTGTTCAAGTCCGTGCAGCCGGGGGAACTGGGCTAGATTATGATGGCTCGACGAGACGCAGCGTGGCACTAAGCTAGTCATCAATCACTGTTACGAATTCCCGGACCTGCAAGGCGTTTCGTCCGTACGTATCCGGGTGATGTGACCAAGCGGGAGACGAGACGAGAGCAAAGCAAACTAGCAGAAGTCTTCGGGGCGGGATCGAAGCCCCTGTGGCGGCTCGAGCGTGTACGCGTCGTTAGGCTGCTCTCGTGGCCGTGGACGTGGCGTGCTACGTGGCCACCTGACTGTTTCAACGGCGCTGGGAGAGAATAGTCAAGCCGTCGACACGGCGCTGCATAAAAAGTCGGTGTTTTGCTCGACCCGGGCTACGTCAAAGCGGGAGAAAACTCGGTCAGCGCGTCGTCACTTGCACTAACACACGTTTAATTTAGCGATTGCAGTTGCTCAGCTCGTCACATCAGATGTCCCTACCTACCAAATGGTCAGTGTTTTCAGTTAAAGGAAGGAATCAGGCGCGCTAGCACTAAAACCACCGCAGGACCACCTCCGTCCACTGACAGTGCGGAGTACGCATTATGCACTGCACCTGCACTCATGCTGTAGCCTGTAGCTGTAGCTCTGATGCTCAGGGAAGCTTCGATCCGTACGGACCTGTTTGCATCCAAAAAGGAAAAGCTACTTTCACGGATCATCAGCTGTAGTGTAGCGTGTGCACTCCCTGCTTGGCTGCTTGTTCGCTTCACGTGTGCCGTGCTGATCGACCATACCGATTGCCTCGACGAGTCCTGATCCGACCATTCTTATGTAATAACACATGCTCAAGCACGGCGAATTTCAGGGAGAAACAAAAGGAAAGAAAGAAAGAACCGGATGCCCACTGGGTACTGGGAATTCGAATACGTAGCAGTGTAGCACAGCGCGCGCAGTGCGCCGAATGATTGCGCCCTCCGATCCCTCGGCTGCGCTACACCACCCGCAATAAAAAGAGGGCCGGGACGGGCCGGGAAAGCGAGCCGTATAAACGACGACGGGCACGAAAGCGAGCCGCGCGGTGCGTTCGGGCCAGCAAGCATGGCGCACAGCAGAGGCGGCAACGACACCAGCGACGGCAAACCTGAATAAACTCGCTTCGCTTGCCTCCCGCCCGCGCGCGGCGCACCTGGCCTGGCTGGCAGCTGCGCGGAGCCGAACCACCAGGGGTGGGAAGACTGGGAGTGGGAGGGCACGCACGCACGCGCACGCGCGCGCGCACGATTCGTCGTGCAAACTGCAAACCACCACCCACCTGCGCACCTCGGCTCCTTCTGATCCCTGGCCTGGTTCCCTCCTCTCCTCGCGATCGAGCTCCTGCGCTTGGTTCATTGGTTGGGTCCTTGTCTAAACCAAGCCGCTTTGGCCATGGTCGCGTCGTCGTCGTCCACAGCGTCATCATCCTCGTCGTCGTCCTCGCCCTGCAGCTGCAGCACCGTCACATCCGGCGCGCACCGCCGCCGCCTGACGGACGCGGCCGCCGCAGCCGACTACTTCGTCCCGTGCGACAACAACGACGGCCGCGGCGGCCACGGCGCCGGCGCCGGCGCGGCGCGGGTGAAGGCTCTGTTCTTCGCCCGGAGGGCCAGCGGCGGCAAGCGGGTGCCCGTGGTCGACCAGGCCTGGGTGCGAAACGCGGTGGCGTGCCTGCTCGGCGTCGCCGTCGTCATCGGCCTCGTCATGAGCTCGCGCCGAGGCGCCGTCGGCGCCGGAGGGAGGCTCGTTCGCAGGGTGGACGCCGAGGTGCTGGGCTGGAGGGAGGAGAACCTCACCGCCGTAGCTCGCCGCCCGCCCGACCCGCCGGTGCGTAGCTCTCTACTCTCGCCGTTGACTGCATGCACCACTAGAGTCTAGAGGCTGCCAGTTATTGTTAGCATGCATGTTAATCACACTTAACTCGCGGCTTTCAAAGCTCTGCATGGGCCTAGAAACCATTCGAACGTGCCGAGTTAAAGGGATCCAAGCCAAGTCGGCGACTGGATGCAGAGAGACGCGTCGGATATTTTGATCTTCGTGGACTGGGTCTGGGTAGGGGTATGCCTGTGCGCGATGGAGAAACACAACAAGTTTTTGTTTCTTTGCCGTGGAATCAGAGACATTCAGACGGGATGCCGAAGCCGAAGACATTTCAGAGGCTCCACGATTCAGGAAGGAGCCCAAGGTCGCCGTCCGTACATGCCCTTTCAGAAGAGCAGCTCTTTGGCACATCGCTATTTCTTCTTTCATGTGTAGTTGTTTTGTTTGCCGGTCGTAGGGAAATTCAATTGGAAGAGTGATACTCAGCCCGTGGTATGGGCCACTAACAAGGTGCTTCCAAAAGGGTTGGCGTTGATGTTCTCAACAACATTAGGATTAGGATAGCGCCGCATCACACACTGAACACTCTGAAAACTCCCACGGAAAACCGAACACTGAAAATTCACGCTGGAGGGCCTCCCCTCGTAACCACAGAAAACACAGCATAGTTACAGACCACAAGTTAAATCTAGGGACATGTGTGTTCACACAAATTCAAATTTACAGAAAGGGAAATACTTCACCTACATTTGTACAACTCCGGTACAACCAGATGCGTCTTGGCAAGTGAGCCAGTATATTTGAGTGATTTTTTGGCCATTTATCTCCTGGTTTCCCGTTCGTTGCAGCAGCAACAACAACAAAACCTTTAAATCCCAAACAAATTGGAAGTATGCTAGAGTTAAAATCCAGCAGATAAGCAATTAAGGTTCAGACACATGAATAGCTAGTTTTCCAAGCACTCCTATCTAAGGTTAAGTTTTTGGTATATTCCATCCTTTCAAGTCTCCTTTTATTGCCTCTACCCAAGTCAATTTCGGTCTTCCTCTGCCTCTCTTCATGTTACTATTCTGGCTTATGATTCCACTACGCACCGGTGTCTCTGGAGGTCTTCGTTGGACATGTCCAAACCATCTCAACCGGTGTTAGACAAGCTTTTTTTTAATTGGTGCTACCCCTAATCTATCACGTATATCATCGTTCCGAACTCGATCCCTTCTTGTATGACCGCAAATCCAACGCAATATACGTATTTCCGCGACACTTATCTGTTGAACATATCGTCTTTTCGTAGGCCAACATTGTGCACCATACAACATAGCAGGTCTAATCGTCGTCCTATAAAACTTGCCTTTTAGCTTCTGTGGTACCCTTTTGTCACATAGGACACCAGATGCTTGGCACCACTTCATCCACCCTGCTTTGATTCTATGGCTAACATCTTTATCAATATCCCCGTCTCTCTGTAGCATTGATCCTAAATATCGAAAGGTATCCTTTCTAAGCACCGCTTGACCTTTCAAACTAATATCTTCCTCCTCCCGAGTAGTAGTGCTGAAGTCACATCCCATATATTCAATTTTAGTTCTACTGAGTCTAAAATCTTTGGACTCCAAAGTCTCCCGCCATAACTCTAGTTTCTGATTTACTCCTGTCCGACTTTCATCAACTGACACTACATCATCCGCAAAAAGCATACATCAAGAGATGCCCTCTTGTATATCCCTTTTGACCTTATCCATCACTAAGACAAACAGATAAGAGCTCAAAACTAATCCTTGATGTAGTCCTATCCTAATCGGGAAGTCATCCGTATCTCTATCACTTGTTCGAACACTAGTCACAACATTGTTGTACATGTCCTTAATGATCCCAACGTACTTCGTTGAGACTTTATATTTGTCTAAAACTCATCGCGTAACATTCATTGGTATTTTACTTCTTCGAGTCGATAAAAACCACGAGAAGATCCAAACGCCACCACGTAACATTCCTCGATGTTTCCCGTTCGTCGCGGAGTTGTAAAATTGAGTCCTCGCAAAGAAGTGGCACAAATGAGGCGTACGTACAGCGGAGCCCTTTGCAGAACAGCCAGATGATAAGCACACTAGGAACTTTACAATGACGACAGTGACATCATGAGACTACAGACAAGTTGTCATTTGACAGTAAAGACAGATATCTAGAGCAGATAACAAATTATTTTGGCGGTTCCTAGAGCTAACCTAATCCTTATTAAGCCTCCGAAAAATTCTACATGAGTCTTCAAAAAAGAAGAAAAAGAGAGAGAAAAAATGAATGGACATAAAGTGAGAGTTCACATCAATCGATCCTATCCCCACAAAGTGCTACTAGTGCTTGTATGACTAGTAAGAGTTCCTTGTTCTTTGGACAATACGAAGCACAAACTCCTCCTACCTGTCTGCCACCTAACTAAAGCAACCATAGACCTGCAAATAAAGGAATATAAATAATTTTATTAGATAATGATGCTCCTTATTTATATGCTGGGAGCTTCTACTTTTATTGACTTGACACGAGATTTTATTAGATACTGATTCTCCTAATTCTATGCTGAAAATTTGTTTTGGAATCCAACAGATGACCCAGATATGGATGAAACCAGATAGCGAGGGTTACACAAAATGCATTGAACGCCCAAAAAATCGTTACAGTGAGCTCATCTTCCCCATCTTCCTTCAATTCAACATTAGTTCTAAGTAACAATAGTCTTAACTGAGCGCCTACATTTCGACAACACTTGCACTGCTTTTTCAGGAACCAACAGTACAACTACTGGCTATATAATTGCTGAAGCCAATGGTGGACTTAACCAAATGAGACTGGGAGTATGTTTTCAATGATCTTAAAAAACTTGAATACAGAAAAATGCCTTTCAAGCTCACATGCATTCTTCAAAATCATTCTTGCAGATAAGTGATATGGTTGCGGTTGCTAAGCTCATGAATGCCACCCTAGAAATCCCTACCCTGGACCATAAATCATTCTGGACTGATCCAAGGTCCTCTTTGAACCCGTACAGCAAGAAATCTATACAACTTTTTGAGACTGATGTTTTGGCTTGACATGCAGTGATTTCAAAGATATATTTGATGTGCAACACTTCAAGGAAACTTTAGAAGATGACATCATGATTGTGGATTCCTTGCCGCCAGATTTCAAAAGATTGAAACCCTATATTAGAGCACCCAAATCCTGGGCCAGGGTATGAATCAACTACTTCAGGACTAATTGGTATTGAAGTTATATATCAGAAAAATGATGATTTAATATTTTCTTTTCAGGCTTCTTATTACAGAGCTTTCACAAGGACACTGAAGAAGGCCAAAGTTGTGAAATTCACACATACAGATTCACGTATTGTCAACAATGGTCTCCCACCTTCTATCCAAAGACTCCGATGCCGTGCAAATTACGAGGCACTAAGATACAATCAAGAAATTGAAGAGCTAGGTAATACTCTAGTTGATAGACTGAGGAATGGATCCAACCATTATATCGCACTTCACTTAAGGTGACTGAAAATGCAATTGTCTAATAACAGGCTGACAGCACTTTGTTGCTGAGGAACATGCAGATCAATGACACCAATGTTTTCTTCATTATAAACTAACAGGTATGAGAAGGACATGCTCTCATTCACTGGCTGCAGCCACAACCTAACATATCAAGAGGCAGAGGAACTGAGGGAAATGCGACTCAAGGTGCAGCATTGGAAAGAGAAGGAAATCAACAGTAAGGAGAGGCGACTCCAAGGAGGCTGCCCTATGACTCCTCGTGAAGCAGCTCTTTTCCTGAAAGCTATGGGTTATCCTTCCAGCACAAAGATCTACATTGTATCAGGTGAAATATATGGTGTACATAGCATGGATGCATTTAAGGTCGAATATCCAAATGTCTACACACATTATAGTCTGGCAACAGCAAATGAATTAGAGTCTCTCAAGCTGTACCAAAATAGATTAGCTGCTGTAGACTACAATGTAGCCCTCCAGAGTGATGTTTTTGTGTATACATATGATGGAAATATGGCTAAAGCAGTTCAGGGCCATAGAAGATATGAAGGATTCCGAAAAACCATTAACCCTGACAGGTAAATTTCTGGAATATTGTTTTGAGTATTCAGCTCTAAATCCAAAGTACTTAATTTTTTTACTGTCTATAGGCACAAGCTTGTCGAGCTCATTGACAAGCTTGATGAAGGGACAATAAATTGGACAGAGTTCGCAAGTGAAGTGAAGATGCATCATGAAAACAGGGTTGGAGGTCCACATCAGAGGTTGTCTGGTCGAAGTCCAAGGCATGAGGAGTATTTTTATGCAAATCCACTTCCAGGGTGCTTGTGCAAAAGAAACACACAGGATCAAGTGGCATGAACTTACTCTACATACGAATAGTCAGTTATCATACAGCGAGCTTTCCTGTGACTCATTGACATACACCAAACAGTGCAATTCCTGGTAAACTGACAGCAAAAGCACATGTTATTTTCCTACACACAGATAAAATTTATGTATTTTTCAATCTTACACAAGGACATGGGAGGGAACACTCACTGAAATGTGCATTTTCAAAGAATTGTTTATTCAAGTTTCAAAATAGAAGAGGCAAAGATATTCGAAGAAGATATATGTTGTACCACAGAGTGTAGAATTAGCAGATTTGAAGAGTTTTAGTGTATGTTTGTATTTAGTCCATAGTCCAGATGTACAGCCTTAATCTTAACTTCATTCATTTTATTATGCACAGATTGGTGCGAATAATGTGTATGTACAATAATCATTAGCTACAGATCAATTTTTTTTTTTGGCGGACAAGCAATGAATTATGTGCTATAGCCTAGTTCAGTCCATCAAGTTTTATGCTATGTGCACTTCCCATTCCATATTAGTTCGTCTTAAAGAATATACTCGCTAAATGAGAACCGAGTAGTAACTCGGTTGGTTAGTGACTCCAGTTGAGGGGGCAGCCACCCAGGGCTCACTAATTTTTGGGTAACTCCCTGAAAAAACAGGGTTCAGTACCCCTCAACCTTATTTTTTTCTTAAAAAAAAAAGAGCCCAGGGGAGTCTCTCCCTGTGGAAAAAAGAAACTAACTAAATATCTTTCTAGAACTGGTGTGCTCATTCAAACCAGGGTCCTTAATATGGTTTAGACATCATGAGCAAAATTAAAATGCAAACCTGTGTGTTTTCAAACAATGCAACAAATTGAGTATACCTGAGAATTCAGTTCACAAATTAAAATGAAGATCCAACTGTTCACAAATCACAAATCAAGATTCAACTATGTAACATTTGTCAATCAGTAGATGCATTTAATGGCATGCATACCACGCAAGTTGAAAATTGAAATGAATACAGAATGGATTGTGAGAGGATACCTGAGCAATTAGTGCATGTAAGTTGCGCTTGTAGATCTCTTGTCGTAAAAAAAAGGGAAACTCCCTTGTTCAGTTCTGTTAGACCATTCATGAAGTATGCTTGTATCGTATATTTGTTCATTCCATCACAGATGATTTATCATTTCACCACATAGAAGGCACATAGACTTCTTCCTTCAGGTTCTGGGCAGCACTCTCAGTGGGAAACCCTCGCACAGCACCAATTGTCCATTGTGATATGATTCCAGCGGCAACGGCAAATCTCAGTTGCCTCTCCAATGTATCCTGGTCTTCATACATTTCAGGACAAGTTGTCAGCTTCCTAATAGCAGCAGCCACAATAGCATCCCCTGAACCTGTTCGGTCAGTGGTGTATGGAGTTATGAGTGCATCCTCTGTCCCAACCACACAGCCATGAAACTTAGGTGTGTAATAGTGGATCCGAAGTGTCCCATAGGTCACAAGCAAGATCTTTATACCATCATGCCAAATAGGAGCGATCTCTTCAGGGCTGTAGTGGTAGTACTGTGGCCAGTTTCTTGTAAAATGAAATCCTTCCAGATAATACTGAGGTGGGGTGTTTCTCTTGTACACATAGTACTCATGATCAAGGAGGAATTCCAGCTCATCCCTTGATACCTCTATGATATCAGCCTCTTTCCATGCCCTGTTTATCACCTCCTTTGTTTTATCCCTGGAAGTCCACAATGGCAATGGCAAATTGAGATCGAAGAACACTTTGCTTCCAAATTTCTTGGACAGCTCAATAGCTCTGAAGAGTGTGTCGTGCATTGAAGGGTTTAACAGGACTTCTGAATTGAAATGGAACATTCTAGCCTGTGTAATTGCCACAGATTAGATCTGAATAAAGAAAAAATGGTTTGCAATGCAATAGCAATGACTACATCTAACTCATCAAAATGTGTCCTCTTAAAATCTTGTTGCCAGCGTGTGACCCTGAACAGTGCAATTCTGCTAAACTTACTCTTTATCTGCAAAGTTGTTAATTCTGACGGCATCCCAAAGGACACCATTTTATTGTTCAAATGCATACTTGAAACAGTCTGGAAGATGATCACACCGTGATTGTGAAAGCTATCATGATTTAAACATAATAATAAAGTTGTGGAGAAATAAACCACAGAGACAAATCTATTATGAAGAATGTTCATTTTTTTTCAGAGCTAGAAGCTTTAGCTAATGCAGTATAACCTCTGATTTTCATGGACTGCTATAACAATTTTATTTTATCTATTTTCTAAATACAAATAATGAAACTTTTATCAGTCCATAATCCGCTGCTATCTTAGATTCCATAAATAAGACTGATTCAGATGTCAACTCTGCACTATGAGATCAAGTGGCATCTGTATGCATATACAAAACTCAAATAAGTTGAGTAGAGAGTTTAGCATCAAGGTTGAATCTTTTTAGAAGAATCGACCTTCCATGATATACAATTGGCAATCATGCTATGCTGCTAGATCACATCAATTTTGTTTTTCAGCCAGGAATTGATTTGATGCAATTGTTCTGCAACAGTGCACCGTGGTTGTTATGCACATAAAGACATAGCTTGCCGTGAAATGACTATGCGAGCATAAATCTTGAATCGGAAATTCGGAATCCAATGTTTATCCAAGGATCACTAACTCACCTCTTTCAACACATCTACATTGATCTCAGTCTTGCGGAGGGAGTCCTCGGCGGCACTCTTCACCGTCTCGGCTACAAGTTTCGTGCCGCCCTTGCCGTCCTCCCGGTCCCGGAAGCTCACCTTCATGCGCGCCGCGGCGGTGGCCGCTTTGCCGTCGAACTTGATGGCACGTGTCTGTACCCGCTCGCAGTTCATGCGGTACACAAGCTCGCGGCCGAAGTCGTCGTCGCCGACCTTGCCCAGCACCGCGGCGCGCCCGCCGAGCCGGGTGAGCGCAATGGCCACGTTGCTCGCCGCGCTCCCCGGCGCGCGCGCGAACTCGGGCGGCTCCCATTGCAGGTGCCTCCACGTGGAGTACATGTCGGGATGCATCTGGCGGTCCGACACCCGCACCGTGGGCACGAACTCCCACCGCGGCGCGCCGAAGCAGCACACCAGCGGCGGCCACTCGTTTGCAAAATCCTCGTCGTCATCGTAGTTGCTCTCCGCTTCTACCGCATACTCCTCTTCGTTGGCCTCTTGAATCGTCTGCTCCGTTCCGTGGCTCGCCGCCTGGGCCACCTCCTCCTGTTTGGCCTCTTCCTTGGACTTCCTTGTCCGGCGGTTGGTCCGCTTCGCCGGCTCCTCCGCGCCCTCCGAGTCGGGATCCTGGTCCGCCTTCTTGATTCTCCGCCTCGTGGCCTTCGCCTTTGGCGCCGACGGGGACGGTGACTTTTTGCGGCCGCGGCGAGAGGCAGGTTCAGGGGATTCCGGCACGGCGGCGCCGTTGGGCGAGCAGCGGAGGTGGAGGGCGCGTGGGAGGCTGCAGTGGAGCGACGCGGCGAGGGGAGTGGGCTTGGGGAACAGTGATGGCAGGAGGAAAGCGGGGGAGGCCATGGCCATTGCCGCTCCTCTTTGCTCGAGGTGAGGAAGGGGCGTGACTCTCTATCCACTATCCAGGAGAGTGTCAATGTGATCCGATAAGGGTTTTAGCAACCGTTAGGATGTCGGGTTGCGCCCGCAACGAGGAAATGGAACATCTGCTCTATCCGAGCTGGGCTGGGGGCTGGGAAGTGGGAACTCGGAACTCGGAATCAGGCCAACAAATTTAGGGTGTGTTTAGTATAGCTTATGCATCAATTAAATTTAGAATCTAATCTTTTATGATATGAATATACGTTAGTATACTTTTATATAGAATTTATTTTTCAGGTCGTGAATATGTGTGGTGAGCTATAAAGATAAAAAAAAGATCAATCTACGAGTGGTTTGGTTGTTTTCTAAGGAAGAACGGAGCCGTTGAGTGAGGATTGATTGAGCGTGCCTTTTTTGCTCGTGGCTGTTTTTCAACTTCTCCTAGCTCTCTCTGTTATTGGTCCCGTAAGTTCAATTAGGGACTGAAAGTCAGCAAACGAAAGTAGGAGTTTCAAAGCACTACTTTATGCGAACCTCTCATCAAGATCAATAAGCACTCTTGTTGTTCGGGTGTTTGCATTGGTACTCCATCAGAAATATATTGTCTTAGTATTTATTCTTAACTCTTGAAAATTACCATGCTAGTTAGAGAAAGTAAAAATTAAAGTATCCACATACCAGTAACTGACATTAAAAAACTAACTTAGAAATACCCTTGTATCTAGTACTCTAATACCGACATATACCATTATTAGAATAGGCTATTTATGTTTGACTTAGAGATTAAATATTTGTCTTAGCATAAAAACATATTCAAAGTTGTAGTTCAGATTATATTTTCATACAAAATATACAATAAAAAAATTATAGTCAAAATGAGAGTTTAACAAATAAAATGAGAGGTTCTTGCCTGGCAACTAAGAGCATCTCTCAGAGTTTACGAAACCTATTCTCAATCTTGATTATTTGGCAAGATTGAAAAAAAATGCTCTCCAACAATTTCAACTCCCAATCTTTCCGCGGTTGGGAAAATAAATCCAATCGCGCGGAAATATACGGTATAAGGACGTGGGGAAGAATGAAGAGTAAAGACAGAGTTTCTAATCCAAATGTACAAGAAAGCAATGGTTCGGTGATTTGAAAATAGTCCGACATTTCTGATGCAAAATGTCTTCTATATTTTAGATGCAAGATTTTGAAAATTATTGAAGGAACCCAATAATTATGCTCCCAACTTTTTTAGCCACTTAAAAATTCACTAATTCATTTTTGAAGTATTGGAGATACTCTACTCTAAGAAAAGTGCAATAGATAGAGCCAATGGTAACACTTTGATAATATGCAAAGGGGTATGTTGAAGTGAAGTGTACAAGAGGAAATTAACTAATGTATAAAGCTTGGGCCAAAATATGTATCTGGAGGTCAATGTTGGCATTTCTTAGCGTCATTATCAAGGTTGGAGATAGAATCCATCCCTAGCAGTGGCACCAGAAATGGCTATTGGTATTTCTTAGCACTATCACTAAGATTTAGTAAACCTTAGCGACGCCGCCAAGAAACATCAACACGATAGTTCTTAACGATTATAGAAATAATATCCACAAACGCACGGATTTATCGTTGTAGCATTTCACCCAGAAGTATTCAGGGTATCGTTATTTATATTTTTCCCAAAGAAAGGCATGGTGTAAAGAGTCTAGCATAGATATGAACAAGATTACATACTTGCATAGTGAACCAATAGTTTATGACAGGAGTAAAATGGTATTTTCAGGATAGTGGACACACATCTGGGCCAACCTTAAGGATAAAAGGAATCATGTCGGGTTCATAAACCCGGGGTCCCTCATAGACCGGCTTCCCAACAAAGGCTCGGCCCAAGCAGATAACGCGCAACTCATGGGCTGGCCCAAGTATCGGAACGACGGGCCCGAAGGGCAATCCAATCACCGACCGGAAGGCCTGACCGAGGAGGAACGGTACCCGCTTTCCGACTCCGGCCCACCTCTCCGACCAGAGCACTCGCTTCGGTCTCTAGCCCGCCTTCCGGACGGCATCTCCGACCGAAAAGCCTAGCCAAAGCACTACTTCTGACTCCGACCCCACGTCTCCGACCGGGGTATGCAAAGACCCTGCTCACTGCTCTTCTCCGACTGACACAACCAGAGCCGACTGGGACCAACCGACCGGGGACGCCCGCCCGGAAAGGACCAGGGAACGAACGGAGAAAAGCAAGGCAAGGCGCACAAGTCAAACCACGATACCAGGGGTTGTACCCTGTACACCTGCAGGAACAATACTCTACAACCGCCCTGACATGAACAGTGTTGTAGGCGCCGACGTTTACCTATAGTATTGTGGGCACCATTAACTCCCATACGGTAAGGCCCCCCCACATGCCTCTGGGCATCGATAGTGTTATGGGCGCTGGAATTTACCGTGCCGAGTGAACATGGTGAGACTCCTCACATGCCTCTGGAAATCAACAGTATATGTAGGTACCGATATCTGCCATACCCAAAACAAGACGACGTAACCTCCCACATGCATCCGACATCCAAAAGTGTTGTGGGTGCCTACCATCATCATACCTGCCGGCGTGGGCAACAAGGTTTAGAAGCATACGTACTCCCTCCCTCTCACTTGTAAGGTCATCCCCTTCCTCTATAAAGGGGTGTGCTCTCTCCCAAAAGACTCAGTTGATTCAAGTTCTTACAAGTTATTCTAGATTCATTAGATCGACCAAGCTCACTAGCTCACAACCACAGAACCGCCAGGTTTGGACCTCAAGCACACGCTTGAACACTTATCTCATAGCGGAGCTCCTTTCACTCTCGACCCTTCTAACTAGAGTCCGATCGGACCTCCCATACGCCCCATCTTTCTCCTTCTCGTTTGTAACCCCACTGCAAACTTCGAGCACCTAGGCTCAGGAATAAAGTCATCGACCGACTCAAACTGGACGTAGGGCACGTTGCCTGAACCAGTATAAACCCTGTGTGTCGGGTTCATAAACCCAGTGTCCCTCGGGGACCGGCTTCCACGCCAAGGCTCGGCCCAAGCGGGCAGCACACAACTCATGGGCTGGCCTAAGGATCTAAAACAACAGGCCGAAAGAGTGGTCCAGTCACCGACCGGAAGGTCTGGCCGAAGAGGAACAGCGCCCGCTCGTCGACTACTTCGGCCCACCTCTCCGATCAAGCGCTCGCTTCGGACTCCGGCCACCTCCGGACGGCCTCTCCGATCGGAAGGCTGGCCCAAAGCGCTACTTCCGACTCCGACCCCGCGTCTCCGACCAAGGTTCGCAGAAACCCTGCTCACCACTCTTCTCCGACTGGCGCGACCAGGACCGACTAGGGCCATCCGACCAGGAACGCCCGCTCGGAAGGAACCAGGCGACAAACGGAAAAAGCAAGCTAGGGCACACAGAGTCAAACCACGATACCAGGGACCATACCCTGTATAGTACTCTGCAACCACCCTGACACGAACAATATTGTAGGTGCTGACATTTCCTTCTACAGTATTGTAGGCGCCGTTAACTCCCATACGGTAAGGCCCCCCACATGCCTCTGGGCATCGATAGTGTTGTGGGCGTTGGGATTTACCGTACCAGGTGAACGTGGTGAAACTCCTCACATGCCTCTAGGCATCAACAGTGTTTGCAGGTACCGACATCTACCATTTCTAAAGAAGGCAACGCAACCTCCCACGTGCATCTAACACTCTACAGTGACGACCAACAGTGTTGTAGCGCCTACCATTATCTTGTACCTGCCGGCATGGGCGACAGAGCCTAGTAGCATACGTACCCTCACCCTCTCACTTGTAAAGCCATCCCTTTTATCTATAAAAGGGGATGCGCTCCCTCCAACAAAGGAGAGCTTCTTTAGTCCTTTTGAGTAAACCAAGATCGATCGAGCTCATCAGCTCACAACCACAGAACCGTCGGGTTCGTACCCCAAGCACACGCTTGAACACTTAGCTCATAGCGTAGCTCCTGTCGCTCTTGGCCCTTCCGACCGGAGCCGACTGGACCTCTTTTACACCCTATCTTTCTCCTTCTTGTTTGTAACCCCATTGCAAACTTCTAGCACCTAGGCTCAGGAATAAAGTCACTAACCGACCCAAACTGGACGTAGGGCATGTTGCCTGAACCAGTATAAACCCCGTGTCATTGAGTGCTAGGCCACCTCCGATCACAACGTATGGTAAAACAACAAATATTTACTAGTTGGTCACATTCTGCACCTATAGTTGGCACCGTCTGTGGGAAGACGTTGTACGTTCAACACTTTTTGGTCATCGGATGGCCCACTTTTCCACCACCCTCGCCGTGGTGGTCTCGGGCGATACTATTCGTTTTGGCTCGCTGGAGTTTCCCACGCTCTCACTAGCTAGGATACGGGTCCCAACCATCTTTGAGCCATCCAGGCCTTCCTCTCCGGAAGCCTGGACTTCATCACCGACCGGCTCGGCGAACTACACCTCCGCAAGGAGGCTCACGTCCCGGCACCCGTCAGAGGGGCGCCCTCCATCAACTCCGAGACGCGCGACTTCGACGACGCGGCATCTGCGCTTCTTTCCGAGCAAACTCTCTGCTCAAACCCCACTATAAGTAATATACGTAATGTTATTTACTTTTCATTTACTATCCCCCACCGATCACCCGGAGGGACTGTATCGCCCACGCCAAAAATACCGTACAATCGATTCCCCTATGGCCTCGCGTCCTCCACGGATGCGTACGCTTGGGAGCTCCGAAGGATGATGGCGCCATCCCCCCTCACAACCAAATCCGTGGGAACAGCAGGCTACGCTCCTTCCATTTTCCACAAACTCCCAGATGACGAGGGCGAGAGCGACGGTTCCAGCATCGGCGACGTGGCACCCCGCCACTGTCCATCCCGAGAGTGCGCTATGGCGGACGCTCCGGGACAGCCGCCGGTGGTTGTGGAGTCTGCGAAGACTCACACCCCTCCGGACCCATGCACAGGGGCCCTCACGTCTGCACGAGCGCACGCCGAGGAATTACGACAACGGCGGCAGAACCAGCCAGCGCCGGCGCATTCGGTGCAGCATGTTGCGCCGCATGCACATCACCCGGCGGGTGGCGCTCGGGGCCGCGCCCGCCAGGTCCAACATGACATCGTGAATGAGGGGAACGATCCCCCACAGTTCACTCAGGCCAGCCAGAACATGGCCGCTGCGGCGATGCTTCTGCGCGGCGTTCCCGAGCCCGTCGACCCCCGGGAGCGGGAGGTCTACCGGAACTTCCGGGTTCTGGTAGAAGCCGCCACCGTTCAACAGGTGAAAAGCTCCGCATCATGACTTCGACACGCACCCTCCCTCCCCATCGAGGGAATAGGGACGCGCCAAATGGATCGGTCCATTCGCTCACCGCTATAGCCACCAGGTGCGTCCCAAGGGACGGCGGCCGCATCACGGTCCGACCTGGCGCCTGCCCCCACACCGACCGCCGGTGCACAAATGGACTAGTTCACACTAGGATGCTCGCAGCATCGCCAACAACAGGCATCAGGTCCGGACACGATGATGACGCCCACCGGGCGGCGGTAGGAGCAGGAGACACAGGTCCTGGCCAGACCATCGAGGGGAGCGGTGAAACACGCCCCAGGCGTGGTTGCCGACCGAACGACCAGAGTCCCAGCCCTGAGGGCCCGGGACCACGGCCTTCAGCCGACGTATCCGAAGAGCACCGTTCCCACGGCGTTTCCGACCACCCACCAACATCACCAAATACTCCGAGGAGACAAACCCAGGCATTTGGCTCGAAGACTTCCGGCTCGCCTACCGGGCCGAAGGAGTGGATGATGACTATTTCACCATTCAGGATCTTCCCATTTGCGTGGGGGAGCATGTTCGGGCATAGCTTGAATTCCTCCCGCACGATAGTATCCATGACTAGGCAGACCTCAAGAGGGTCTTCGTTGGAAATTTCCTGGGGACACATGTCCACCCTAGAAACTCCTGGGACCTCAAGAGCTGCCAGAAGGAGCCTAGTGAGTCCCTGCGGGATTACATCCACAGGTTCTCCCAACGATGCAACTCCCTCCCTGATGTCGTCGACGTAGATGTCATCAGCGCGTTCCTCTCCGAGACAAACTGCGAGTCCCTGATCCACAAGCTTGGCTGCCTAAAGCCCCGTACCACCCGCGACCTGCTCGACGTTGCCACTAACCACGCCTCTGGCGAGGAGGCGGTCGGAGCGGTCTTCAGCGGAGGCCGGGACAAAGTCAAGGCCAAGCGTGCAGACCAAGACGAGGGCCCCTCCACATAGAGGGGCAAGAAGAACAAAAAGGATCGGCACCGATCGAACAACACCACGATGGTCGCCGCGGCTGATCGCATGGGCAAGCAGCCCCGACAGGGGCTGCCTGATCACTTCAGCAAGCTCATGGACAGTCCATGCACCAACCATGCCTACTTCGTCAAGCACCTCTTCAAGGACTGCGAGCTCCTCAAACGTTTCCTCTGATAGGCTGGCGGGCCAAAGGAGGGAGACGACAAAGAGGCAGCGACCAAGAAAGGAGGTGCGGTAGGCAAGGACGGAGATGGCTTCCTCGAACCTAAGGAGTGCATCATGATCTTCGGCGGGTCCGACCTCATCTGGACGAAACGCCAGCACAAGGTGCGCTATAGGGAGGCATGCGCCGCGAGACGGCCGTCCCCTCCTTCCTCAGCTGGTCAGAATCTCCGATCACCTTCGATCAGAGTGACCATCCCTCCCACGTCGCAAGGCCAAGACGCTACCCGCTCGTCGTCGACCCCATCGTCCGCAAGAAGCGCCTCACCAAAGTGCTGATGGACGGAGGCAGCGGCATCAACATCCTATACGTCGACACCCTCGATGCCATGCGCATCCCCCGATCGGAGCTCCGCCCGGCAGGCTCCCCCTTCCATAGGGTAATCCCGAGAGCGCACACGTACCCGCTTGGACAGATCGATCTACACGTCATGTTCGGTGGCCGGTCCAACTTCCGCTCAGAGGTCCTCACCTTCGAGGTGGTAGACTTTCTAGGGTCCTACCACGCCATCTTGGGGCGGCCATGCTACGCAAGATTCATGGCAATCCCCAACTACACCTATCTCAAGCTAAAGATGCCGGGACCAAACGGCGTCATCACCATGAGTAGCGCCTTCTCGCACGCCTTCACGTGCGACCACGAGCACTATGAGCTCTCCACTGTGGTCGTCAACTCATCCGAGCTCCCACGGCTCGAGGAGTCATCAACCCCAGCAGTCCCAAACTGCAACAAACCGACTTCCTCGATGGCCTTTCGCCCGCTCGAGGAAACCAAGGCGGTAGGTATCGACCCCGTCGACCCAACCAAAATGCTGCGGATTGGGACCCAGCTCCCGGCCAAATAGGAATGCGAGCTCGTTGACTTCCTGTGCGCCAATCACGATGTCTTCGCATGGTAGCCTTCTGACATGCCGGGCATACCGCGGGAGGTCACCGAGCACGCTCTGCTCCTCGTCCTGGGCTCAAAGCCTACCAAGCAGCGCCTACGTCGCTTCGACGATGAGAGACGCAGGGCCATAGGTGAGGAGATCGCTAAACTCCTGGCATCCGGGTTCATCAGAGAGGTATTCCACTCCGACTGGCTTGTCAATCCCATTCTTGTTAAAAAGAAGACCGAAAAGTAGAGAATGTGCGTTGATTATACTGGCCTCAACAAAGCGTGTCCAAAGGATCACTTTCCTTTGCCACGCATAGACCAGATAGTCGACTCCACCTCGGGTTGCGAGATCCTCTCCTTTTGGATGCCTACTCAGGCTATCACTAGATTGCGATGAAAGAATCCGATCAGCCCGCAACCTCATTCATCACCCCGTATGGTTCGTACTGCTACGTGACCATGCCTTTTGGCCTAAAGAACGCTGGCGCCACCTACCAAAGGTGTATGCAGCACTACTTCGCTGACCAAATTGACCCGCTCGATCAGCCTGATCGGGCCGAGCGACCAAAACCAATGATTGCCGTCTATGTTGATGACATCGTGGTCAAAACGGTTCAAGCTCGTGACCTGATCGCCACCTTGGCCGCAACATTCGTGAACCTCCGAAGGTTCAACATCAAGCTGAATCTCGAAAAATGTGTTTTCGGGTTCCAAAGGGAAGCTGCTTGGATACATCATGTCCGAGCGCGGCATCGAGGACAACCCCAAAAACATCACGGCCATTTCCAACATGGGCCCCATACACAACGTCAAGGGCGTACAAAGGCTCACCGGCTATCTGGCTGCCCTAAGCCGCTTCATCTCTCTGGCTCGACGAACGGAGGATGCCGCTCTACAAGCTCCTCAAAAAGACGGATGCCTTCATTTGGACCGAGGAAGCCCAGCAGGCTCTGGAAAGCCTCAAAGCGTCCATGCCGTCGGCCCCAATGCTCGTCACTCCCGAATGGGGAGAACCCCTCCTCTTGTATGTCGTGGCAAGCAACCATGTCGTGAGTGTTGCCTTGGTCGTCGAAAGGGAGGAACCAGGACACCAGCTCAAAGTTCAGTGACCCATATACTTCGTCGGGGAGGTACTCACCGACCCAAAGGTCCGGTACCCCCAGGTGTAAAAACCCCTGTACGCCGTGCTAATGGCGACCATGAAGCTCCTACACTACATCATCGACCATGAAGTTGCGGTCATCACTTCATACCCACTCGGAGACATCATCCGCAAACCACGATGCCATGGGGGACAAATCTCTAAGTGGGCACTCGAACTCATGGGCCATGACATTAGATATACCCCTCGCACCGCTATTAAGTCTCAGGCTCTCGCAGATTTTGTCATCGAATGGACGGAGGTCCAGCTACCGACCCCGGACGTCACCCACGAGTACTAGACAATGTACTTCGACGGGTCCATAATGGCGCCCGCCTCGGGGGCTAGAGTGGTTCTGATCTCCCCGGATAGGAGTAGGCTCCGCTACGCCATCCGCCTCCATTTTTCAACCTCAAACAACGCCACGGAATATAAGGCCCTTATCAACGGACTACACATCGCCATCGAGCTTGGTGCTATGTGACTCTACATTCGCGGCAACTCAGAACTGGTCGTGGATCAGGTCATGAAGGAGTTCTCCTACAAAAGCCCCCTCATGACAGCATACTGCCAAGAGGTGCGCAAGCTCGAGGACAAATTCTAGGGGATCGAACTGCATCATGTCCCTCGAAGGGACAACGATGCCGCCGATTTCCTTGCAAAATTGGCCGCCAGACGGGATCCATCCCCAAGCGGGGTCTTCATCAACGACATCCACGAGCCGTCCTCCTGCATCCCAGAAAGTCCGATCCAGAAACACCCTAACGCCCAACCGGTGCTCGGGGGCTACAACCCCAACACCAAGCCGGCACTCGGGGGCTCCGATCCCAGTACCTTTATGATGATGTCACCCACAAGCATCGCCGTATTGGCACTCGATCAAACCGACTAGCGAGTATCGCTACTCGCCTACCTCCTCAAGGAGGTTTCCCACCCAAAAGGACCGAAGCCCGACGGATCGCTCGACGCGCCAAGACCTTCATCGCGCTCGGTGA
Source organism: Miscanthus lutarioriparius (assembly GCA_904845875.1). Classification (NCBI taxonomy): domain Eukaryota; kingdom Viridiplantae; phylum Streptophyta; class Magnoliopsida; order Poales; family Poaceae; genus Miscanthus; species Miscanthus lutarioriparius. Next base: position 16,950,952 of record CAJGYO010000005.1, read on the forward strand.
TGAGCTCTACAAACAGAGTCCATCAGGGGTACTCATGAAGTGTATCCCCACCAACCAGGGGAGGCAGCTCCTCCTTGAGGTCCATGCCGGATTTGCGGACATCACGTGGCCCCACGGTCGCTGGTTGGAAAAGCCTTTTGCTAAGGTTTTTACTGGCTCACCGTGCTACGAGATGTAGAGGAGGTCGTCCGCAAGTGTGAAGGATGCCAGTTCTATGCTCGGCAAACCCATTTGCCACAGGAGCTCCAAACCATTCCCATCACCTGGCCATTCGTGGACTGGGGCCCCGACATGGTGGGACCACTCAAGAAGGGCCCATGCGGTTTCACTCACCTACTCGTAGCAATCGACAAGTTCACCAAGTGGATAGAGACCAAGGCCATCACCAACATCCGCTCGGAGGAGGCAGTCAAGTTCTTCCTCGACATCATCTACCGGTTCGGTGCTCCTAACTGTATCATCACTGACCATGGGACCAACTTCACCAGAAAGAAGTTCCTAGACTTCAGCGATGGATATGGCATCAGGATCGACTGAGCTTTGGTCAGACATCCACGAACTAATGGTCAGGTCGAACGTGCCAATGGCATGGTCCTCTAGGGACTTAAGTCATGCATCTTCAACCAATTCAACAAATACGTCGGGCGATGGGTTGCAGAGGTCCCAGTGATCCTATGGAGCCTAAGAACGACCCCAAATCGATCCACAAGGTTCACACCCTTCGTCCTGGCCTACGGAGCTAAGGTAGTGCTGCCCTCCGACCTCGACCACGGCGCCCCAAGGGTCAAGGCCTTTGACCACGACCAGGCCGTGGAGGCACAGCAAGATGCGGTTGACCTGCTCGAAGAGGCCCGTGAGAAGACCATCGTCCGCTCCGCCCACTACCAACAAACCCTCCGTAGGTACCACAAAAGGAAGATCAGAGGGAGGATACTCGAAATCGGCGATCTCCTACTCCGGAGGACCCAATCAACGAAGGAAAAAACACAAACTCTCTCCACCATGGGAAGGACCCTATACGGTGACCGAAGTAATCCGACCGGGCACCTACCGACTGGAGGACAACATCGGTAACCTTCTCACCAACACTTGGAACATTGAACAGCTATGTCGTTTTTTCACTAAAATTTGGTCTTACCGATTTCTTAGTCAAACTTGCCCCTGTAAAAGCACCCCAGCCCGAACACTTTCAGCCCGGGTCTCTCGGGGGCTCCATAAGGGTATAATACTAAATATTACCTCTCTTTTTTTTGTCACATGGTAAACAAACACCGTCCCCGAAACGGAAGCATGTTCTGTTCCTTTGATTGCCCTACATGACTCTGTTCTCACTCCCAACCGAACGCACCCCGCCTTTTCCTACGGTCACGAGCAGCCGAGCCGCGTGGCCCACTCCCCGGGCTCCCAAAGTTGCAGCCTATGGACAAACAGGCAGGTACGAAAAAGAAAGGATAGAAACAAAAGTTATGCCAGGATAAAAATGAGGAACTAATAGTGGTTCTATCACAAGAACAGAACTGATGTAATCCATTGACACAAAAGTTGTTCACACGGGGCTCACCCACAACCATTACATTTTTTCCTAACTACTTCCATTCCAAATACTACTATGGCCGCTCGACGACATTGCATGACGCCGAAGAAAAACGGCGCTCACCGCCGGACATAGCCCCCGCTACAGGGGCCCCGCTCGGTTCCGCTCACTTGACTTCGGCGAGCGCAACGGGTACCTCAAGGGACCCGCTCGGTTCCGCTCCCTCGACTTCAGTGAGCGCAACGGGTGCCTCAAGGGCGCCGCACCCATAGATACTCAGCAGAGGAGCATGGGACTGCGAACCTTCTCATGCAGTCGAGGCAGCTCCTGGACAGGGACGCCGCCACCGAAGTATGGCCGCCATGGCTAGAAGAGATCTCATCAAACTTTATGAACTGGCCAACCTGAGCAGCTGCAGGCGTGGAACCCTCCACCGTCATGATCCTGAGTAACTTCCCCTCCGACAAGGCTCGCCTGGCGAAGATCCACCGAAGAAAGTCCACACACGACTCCATCCCAAAGAAGGCCTCGCAGATGAATCCAGCACCGCCCCAAGCAGCCTCCAGCTCGACATCACGCTCTAGATCCACGAAAGGATCTGTAAGTCCTCCCCCTCTCTCACCCCTTTCTCACTTAGGAACCGTCATGGCATATAGGCACTCTCGATGAGAAGGAAGAAGGAGGAGAAACAATAGTTGGCGAACAGGCAAATGACTACGACGGAGAACCCTCTCCCTCCCCCTATTTAAGGAAGAAACATGACTGCCGAAGAGGGGCAAAAGATCAGAGCGAAAAACTCTCTCTCTTCCCCCATTCAATGCGGACGGGAAACGATGGGACGCACACTGACCGACGGAACGACGCCTGGTCAGGCAGAGCGCCGCCTGGTGAGGCGAGACGTGGCCTGGGTATGGCCCACCACTATCACACGGCCGGGTGCAAAAACCGAAGTGTCACCACCGCACGCGGGTAGCTCTTTGCATCCCCAGGCGCGACATGGAAAAATCTGAAACAGGATCTCCGTCGAGAGAGACCATCGGGCTTCCCAAGTCGATCGAACAGCTCAGAAAGACACACCGAGACATAGGAAGGAAGCGAAGGGACACCCCATGTAGGCCATGCCAACTCCGTCACGAACGACGAGCACGGGTCCCGGTCGGACATTCCCTACTGAAGCTCTCCGAACCCCATCACTCAAGTCATCAAGGTGAACACTACCAACCCCCTCTATTTCCTTATAAGCATTTCATACATCCATATGAGCATTCATTCCATACGCCCGTGCCTCCCGGATGATTCGAGCCTTGAACCGCCCGGGGGCTCGGGAACTAAGCATCGCACGTGCAGCAAAATGCATCACAACGCTCCGTGTTGCGTCATGAAGCGGCGGTTGCCTCATTCGACATAAGCAACCAATAGAGCCAGGGGAGAAAATCATAGATGAGCCTCATGCGGCCCTCGCCCGTTCGCAGACTGGGTCATCTCAACCTTCTCGTTCAATCCTGAACCTCTCGCCAAGCCCACTTAATCTCCATCGAGGGGAGGCCGTTAGGCCACCCGGGTCGGCTCTGAACGACCCAAGCATCTACCGAGTTGTAGGTAAAGGAGTAGTGGAATGTCACAAGAGGGCTGTGCCGACCCCGTCACGAACGACGAACCCGGATACCACTCGATCACACCCGTTAGCAAACTCATCGAGCGCGTCACTCGAGCCTGAGCGATCGGGACAAGCGACAAAACTTAGCCCCTCCGGTTGTGAGGAACCGAGGATGGGGTAACACACACAACTCACACCGACCCCTACTAAGGCCCAACGAGGCTCGAGGGCTCAAGACATAAAAAGCATGGGTCTGTGACCCCGATCTCGCCCCATCCGGCTATGCTTCTGACTGCGCTCCAAGGACACCTGGGTCTGCGATCCCGATCTCGCCCCATCCAGCTACGCTTTAGACTACGCTCCAAACACCTGGGTCTGCGACCCCGATCTTGCCCCATCCGGCTATGCTCCAAGGACACCTGGGTCTGCGACCTCGATCTCGCCCCATCTGGCTACGCTTCCGACTATGCTCCAAACACCTGGGTCTATGACCTCGATCTCGCCCCATCCGGCTATGCTTCCGACTGCGCTCCAAACACCTGGGTCTGCGATCCCGATCTCACCCCATCCGACTACGCTTCCGACTGCGCTCCAAACACCTAGGTCTCTGCGATCCCGATCTTGCCCCATAGCTCCGACTCACCCGATCCCATGGTGCGCATCGATGCTAGGATCAGAGAGCTCTGTCCCGTCCAAACTAACTTCCTCACCTGATCCCACGGCACGCATCGACGCCAGGATCTGTGAGCTCTGTCCCATCCAAACTAACTTCCTCACCCGATCCCACGGCGCACATCAACGCTAGGATCAGTGAGCTTCGTCTCGTCCAAACTAACTTCCTTGCCCGATCCCATGGCACGCACCGACGCTAGGATCAGTGAGTTTTTTTTATCTCAAATCTCTCAAAAAACACCTCGGTTGTACAACGACGCCTTGGTTAAAAACTCCGTCCCAACTGAACACGCGCACACACGCCCGCTACCGAACACCCCCAGACGGTTCTGCCCGAACCGCCCGGGGGCTACACCCGTGGGTGCGCGCCGTCAAAAATAAAATTCCCTAGATGATTCTACCCGAATCGCCCAGGGACTCCTGTCGGGTTTATAAACCCAGGGTCCCTCGGGGACCGGCTTCCACGCCAAGGCTCGGCCTAAGCGGGCAGCACACAACTCATGGGTCGGCCCAAGGATCTAAAACAACAGGCCAAAAGAGCGGTCCAATCACCGACCGGAAGGTCTGGCTGAAGAGGAACAATGCCCGCTCGTCGACTACTTCGGCCCACCTCTCCGATCGGAGCGCTCGCTTTGAACTCCAGCCGCCTCCGGACGGCCTCTCCGATTGGAAGGCTGGCCCAAAGCGCTACTTCCGACTCTAACCCCGCATCTCCAACCGGCGTTCGCAGAAACCCTGCTCACCACTCTTCTCCGACTGGCACGACCAGGACCGACTAGGGCCAACCGACCAGGAACACCCGCTCGGAAGGAACCAGGCGACGAACAAAAAAGCAAGCTAGGGCGCATAGAGTCAAATCAAGATACCAGGGACCATACCCTATATAGTACTCTGCATCCACCCTGACACGAACAGTATTGTAGGCGCCGACATTTCCTTCTACAATATTGTAGGCGCCGTTAACTCCCATACGGTAAGGCCCCACATGCCTCTAGGCATCGATAGTGTTGTGGGTGCCGGGATTTACCGTACCAGGTGAACATGGTGAAACTCCTCACATGCCTCTAGGCATCAACAGTGTTTGCAGGTACCGACATCTACCATTTCTGAAGAAGGCAATGCAAGCTCCCACGTGTATCTGACACTCTATAGTGACAACCAACAGTGTTGTAGGCGCCTACCATTATCTTGTACCCGCCGACATGGGCGACAGAGCCTAGTAACATACGTACCCTCACCCTCTCATTTGTAAAGCCATCCCTTTTATTTATGAAAGGGGATGCGCTTCCTCCAACAAAGAGAGCTTCTTTAGTCCTTTTGAGTAAACCAACATCAATCAAGCTCATCAGCTCACAACCACAGAACCGCCGGGTTCGTACCCCAAGCACACGCTTGAACACTTAGCTCATAGCGTAGCTCCTGTCGCTCTTGGCCCTTATGACCGGAGCCGACCGGACCTCTTTTACACCCCATCTTTCTTCTTCTCGTTTATAACCCCACTACAAACTTCGAGCACCTGGGTTCAGGAATAAAGTCACTGACCGACCCAAACTGGATGTAGGGCACGTTGTCTGAACCAGTATAAACCCTGTGTCATTGAGTGTTAGGCCACCTCCGATCACAATGTACGGCAAAACTACAAATATTTACTAGTTGGTCACATTCTGCACCAACACTGTGTCATTGAGTGTTAGGCCACCTCCGATCACAACATATGGCAAAACTATAAATATTCACTTGTGGGTCACTTTTTGCACCGACAAAAACAAATAATAAAAAAATATTCCTAAGTGGAGCATGCATGTTCTAATATAGCCGTGCAAAGAATAGTTGATGATCATACAAATTACATGGTTAGAGTTAGGACTAAGTGCAAGATGGATGGAGAGATCTCCGAGCACTGGTTTGCCAGCAAGCGCGAGAGACTTTAAGACTCCTACACAATACCCGAACATGGATGATTACAAAGGACGGACATGGCTGTCACCACTTGCCACCTACCCCTCAATCATGAAGTACCGTCATATCTGAAGGTTCCCATGCACCCGAGCACTACGCCCGTGTACAAGTAAACTACCCACATCCCTCGGGACTCCGACCCTACGGATCGACAAGCATAGGACATGGACAAACCCGAAGGAACGATGAACCCCCACCTCAACTTAGCTCTACCTCTATTTCTAATCATACAAGTCATATGAATGATTAAGCATAAAGTTCTACATGTTAAGCTCATAGCATAGAAAATATATGCTAGTTCATATGTTATGATTATAAAATGAAAACTATACTCTAGTTCGTAAACACTACTGTATAGATAAAATGAGAGCAAGACTTTGAAAGAATTCTTTATATTATTCATACCAAAGATCTTTTCTTCTAAGGAGCCAAGCTCTCCTTGATAGCTCTTGCCTTGCTCAAAAATACTACTAAAATATAAAAGGGAATACAAGTGGAGGTGAGAGGTGTAGAGCCCAAATGAGGTGTGTTGAATGGTGAGCACTACCACCTACTTATACTACTTGGTGGTCGGTTTGGCGCAGGTAAATTAGGAAACCGCCGTGAACCGACCAAGCATGCCGCCATGCAACCGCCTGAGGAGGATGGGTCTAGGCCGCACCGCACCCTAGCTAGCTCGCCTGGCCACCGCCTTTGCTAGGTGGGCTGGTGGTTGGGCCTGGGCTCCTCCCACGGTGGTGCTCGGCCCAATTTTAGCGTGTAGGTGGGCTTTTGCTTGTTGTGCTCTTGTAGAATATGCTTTACGCTTTTTGGATTGCACACTTTTGATCATATTCCCATGTATTTTATGAATAAGTCCCGCAAAACACTAAGTATCCAATACATGTGGAAATATGTCAATAGTAAAAGCATATGTGTCAAAAATTTATTTATTTATCCCGTTTTGGATATTAATCGGCGGTCGGATATGGTCATTAAAGACCGCCAACAAATCCCCCTAGCTTAACCTTTGTTCATCCCTAGTAAATAGCTAAGTACTTGGTTGTTGATTAGGGGTTGCTACTATGCCGAATATATTTCATAAGTGTCATGCATATAACAAAGTATTCTTCCGTAATTTAAATAAGTTGGTATTTTTATCCACCCTTTAACTTGATCCTTGTGGGGCGTATAGCTTTTCCAAATTTTTGGACAGTTGCAAGATAGAACGGTTATAATAGAATCACCAATCTTCTCGTGGCGGAACAACTAATTTTAGTGACAATAATCACTAATGAGGTCGTTGATTTAAGAGTAGGAAGGGAGTAAAAACGGATTAGACGAGTCGGAAGTCAAGTTGCATAAAAATCAAGACCAATTAACTTTTAGCCGCACAATTTCGTCTACTTCGTCATAATAAAAACACATGAAAACACTGCTTAAGAGTGGCTACACTGCTAAGTGCATGTTTAGTTCCCAAAATTTTGCAAAATTTTTCAAGATTTTCCGTCACATCGAATCTTTGGACGCATGCATAAAGCATTAAATAAAATAAAAATAAAACTAATTACACAGTTTAGACGAAATTCACGAGATGAATCTTTTAAGCCTAATTAGACTATGATTGGATACTAATTGCCAAATAACAACGAAAGTGCTATAATACTATTTCCAAAAAAAAATCCAACTAAACAAGGCCTAAATTTACTAATGCAATTCGTAACCTAAAGTTCCTAATTGACATGAACATATATACGTCCATAGCTAATGCTGGCACGCAGACGCAGCAGCTCAAGCAACCAGACCGACGTACTCGAGCTCCACGGGGCCTAACCACAGCTTCCCCTTTATCTCCGCCACGTCGCTCAGCGTGACGCCCTTGGCCGCCGTGAGCTCCTCGACTTCCACCCCGTCAGCGTTCAGGCGGACGCCCACCAGGTGCTTCACGGGAGCCGTCGCCGGCGTCGCATCCAGCCGCTGCTTCTCCTGGTTCAGCGCCACCCAATAGCCACCCTTGCCGTCCCGCCTCACGTTGTCCGGGTACCCCGGCAAGTCCGTCAGCAGCTCGTACTGCTCTGCCCTGGCGCCGCGGAGAAAGTACCTGAACGCCTGGCAGGGCACGTTTTCAGGGACTCGTTTGGACAGCAAATAGGGAGACTGCCCTGCCCTGGCGCCGCGGAGAAAGTACCTGAACGCCTGGCAGGGCACGTTTTCAGGGACTCGTTTGGACAGGGGAAAAATAGGTGGTAAGGTGGATTGCGAAGATACCAAGGGGATGGAGACCGATGTACGAGCTCGAACTGGGAGAAAAGCTGGAGGACGAGGTAAGCGCGTGTTTATTTTCAACCCCAAATTCTCAAAAAGTGATACAGGACTCATCACATCGAATCTTGCGATACGTGCATGAAGCATTAAATATAGACGAAAAAAAATTAATTATACAGTTTTATTGGAAATTACGAGACGAACATTTTGAGCCTAATTAGTACATGATTGAACACTAATTGCCAAATAAAAACGAAAGTGCTACAATATCCCAAATTCTCAAATTCACCCAACTAAACACGCGCTAATACAACCACCAAGAATCTGCTGGGTTGGGGGTCTGCACTCAAGCCTTTGGAACAGGACTCCTCTACTCGTCAACCTCTATTTCTATACTCTAAAAGAAATATTCTATCTTAGTCATCGAGATTCTCTACTCTATATCTATTTTTTCCGCACCCATGTTATCTCTATTACATACTCTATACCCATTATTCTATATTTTATTTCCCTCCCTCCTTCTTTCTCTCTCTCACCAACTCACGAGAGAGCGTTGTTGGTGTGGTGGACGGGATAGCGTTCGTCTCCCACTGTGCTAGGTTTGGAGATGCCATGTAGCAAACGGAGAGATTGAGGATGAAATAGAGAGCAGCAGTGCGAGCCTTTCCTCTGTATATTTCCTACAGGCTCGGTTCCAGGCGCGCGGTGCGGACAGTCTGATTCAGTTTGAGTTCGAGAGAGGGCTTAACTGTAATAAGCTTCATAGCGGTGTCGAGAACTAGCGTTTGTCTTTGGACCTTTAGGTCTCTTTTCATTGTTGGTTAAACTTTGACGGCGCGCGCCTATACGCTGCGCTGAACTTGCTGAACGTTTATGCTCATGAATACACAATCAATAAATCTGGAGCCTCAACTTTGTTATGCACAACTTCCCCTGTGGAGGAGAAGGAAAAGGTCACACAATTACATCAGAATATAAATTCATATACACATGTATAAAAAAAATGAAAAACGAAAAACAATTATAACGTTACTTACACGAACGAACAAAACTGTATACTTTGAGCGGGTATCACGCCTAAGCTTCACATGAACTAGGCCGTGTGTTCATGAAGAACAAGTAAAAGAACAGAACACAAGAAACAAGCGAGGTGCCCCGTAGCTCTCCGTCCAGGTCCAGCAGCGGAATTGGAGGAGGTACCCGTGTGCTCCCTGCGCTGAGGAAGGCTGGGCGACGGTTTGTGGTCCACCGCCCGTGGAGATTGCAGCGGCGATCCCGCCGTCCGTGGCGATTCTGCTGGTGCCGGCGCTAGGATTGGGGCTGGGGCTGGGGCCGGGGCCGGGGCCGGGACTGGCACCGGCGCTGCCGCTACCACCGCCGCGGCCGCGTAGTGCTGCTCGTCGCATACTCCCACCCAATCCCCCGGCGGCGTAGGGAGCGTCGAGCCGGGCGTCGTCCCGCTCTCCACCTGAAACACCATGCCCAGGCCCATGGGCACGTGCGGGTCCAGGTGGCAGTGAAAGAACCACATGCCTGCGTTGAGTCCAAAATTTCAGCCCACTCGTTGGGCTCAAAATGTAACAGTAGGCCCATATGTATATCTTCTGGACTGAATCTACAGAAGAAGGGAGTATATTCCTACCTGGATTGTTCGCGACGAACCGGATGACGGCCCAGCCACCGCCGGCCACGGCGATGGTGTTGCGGGCCACCGGGTCCACCAGGTTGTAGGCCACGCTGCCCGGGGTGAAGCTGCCCATCCCCTGCGCCAGCACGAAGAAGTTGAAGCCGTGGAGGTGGATCGGGTGGTTCTCCGTCGGGACGGCCGCCGGGTTCTGCAGCACGATCTCCACCACCGAGTTGTAGCTGAGCTTCTTCAACCTGGTCCCCACCGTCATCGCCGTGCCGCTCGGCGGCGGGCCGTCCGGGAAGTCGGCCGTGAAGACCCCCGTCACGCCGTTAACGTGTGCCCCCAGGAGAGACGTCTCGGGGGACGGGAGGCGGAACGAGACGCCGTTCATTGCCGCCGCCGCCGCGGTCCCGTTGCACCTCGTTTGCGACGCGTCGCAGGGCAGCTGGCCGAGGCCCAGTTCGATGGTCATGCTCACGTCCACCGGCGACGGCACCGCGGGCGTGCCCAGGCCCCTCAGCCCGAAGTAGAAGGCGTTGGCCGTCCCGGCGTCAGAGCTGGACGGCATGGTGGGCATCGCGGGCGGGTTGGTGGACGTGCCGTTGTACTGGAAGATGGCGGTGGCGGTGGTGGTGTCCGACGCGGCGAACGTCAGCGGGCTCATGGTGTCGTGCGCCAGCACCGCCATGTAGTAGCTCCCGGGCGCGGCGTTGGTGGTCACGAGCGCGTCCACGGTCTGGCCCGGCGCGAGCACGAGCGTGTCCGTGTTCAGGTTGGCGGTGTAGCCTGCGTCCACGGCGACGACGGTGAAGTTGTGGCCGGCCACCTTGATGAAGAGGTGCGAGTTGAGGCCGGCGTTGACGACCCGGAGCAGCACCCTTGTGTTGGGCTCCACCACCGCCGTGAACGTCTCATCTATGCCAAATCAAATGAAGCGGTAATATAATTAAGTAATTTACAATTTAAAATCTCACTGTCACTGTATGCAATTTACAATTTCACCAAGTGTTCGATGACGCGATGCACACGTACTTGCGCACTGGTACAGCAGGCCGGTTTTGCCGTTAACTGTGAACGCGTCGGACTGGGTGGGAAGCTGACCGGCCAAGATGGCGTCGCTCTCGACGTCGACCACATTGCGGTTCCACCACTCGCCTGTTCATGACAACCTCATCCAGAGACAAGAAACGTCAGATTCTTCTTTTGTGTCCTCGATCACCAACGAGCTATCTATCAGATATGCACGAGCGGCGCGCGCGGCTGGCAGTGCCAAGCCAAGCGGCAGTCAAGAATGCAGTACAGCGCGGCAGCTAGCAGTTACCGAGCACGATGGGGACCTCCTTGTCCGGCGCCGGGAAGGGGTAGGCGTTGCCGCGCCTGGGCCGGATGATGAAGGCGCCGTACACGGTGGCGCGGAGGAAGGAGGAGTGCGCGTGCCACCACAGCGTGCCCTCCTGCCCCGGGACGCTGAACCGGTACGTGTAGGAGCTGCTGGGCTGGATGGGGCACTGCGTCACCATGCTCGGCCCGTCCGCCCACGGCGTCATGAGCTGGAGCACACCATGCCTGTCAATTCTCCCAGCAAGCACCCACAGTGTTAGGCCAACTCTGCTAGTACTACAAGATTGCTGGATTCAAAGTTTCAGACTCAAGTGGTGCCGTGCCGTTACTGTCCAAGTGCTCTGAATAGACCATTGCTGTGTCTTTCAGGTGCAAAAGACAGTGTGAAAACCATACAAATTCTTCTGTTATTAGTGGAAGTGCTCATAATAACTACTAGTAACAGTCTAGATTAACCTCCATTACGTTTCTGGGTGATTCTGACGTTAAGCCAATCCTGAGTGTCCTAAGTGGAGTTTATATGGCACTCCATGTCTCACTTTTTTGTGAGCTTTTTGGATGCACTCTGTTGTAAAGATAGACCGTATCATGTTTCGAAAAAAAAAGATAGACCGTATCATTTTTACACTTGCGAATATTGGGATGAGCATCCATACAGTTGCAGGCTTATGTTTCGACAGGTAAGATGTCCTATTCAGAGGCTTCACTTTCGGCTTCTGGATGGAGGCTAAGAAAAATCAGATAATCCTATCAAAACCATCACACCAATGATCCAATAAAACGCTGGGATGGCAGGTTCCTTACGGCACCTTGTACATGTCTTTGATGTCGCAGCCGACTTTGCTAACAGAGCAAAGAACTCATAGCAACTGTAATGCTGTCTTTTTGACAAAATAAACCTAAGTTGTCTTTTCATTTTTTTATATAAAAGAGTTGAAATTCATGTACAGGCGTAATAGGGGCGTCGGTGACTTGACGACTTCTACTCGTCGAATCTGACCGTTTCAAGAGAGGATGTCAGGAAACATGGGATGTGTTGAGGTTGTAGTTTTATTCTTTTTTTTTGGCTATGTGTTCTACTCTTTGTCGAGGTGTGCGTTTATATCTTTTTGGCTGTTTATATCTTTAGTGGATATAGAGGCCGGATTATTGAATTCATTATTAAAAAAATGTACAGGCCTGCCCTGCTGTTTTTCGACAACAAACGCGAAGATAATGACAAAGAAGAAGAAGCTTCTCGAGTTGGAGTATAGGAAGTTACCAGTGGATGGTTACGTTGTATGGCGAATTGTTGACGACTTTGACGGCAACATCATCACCTTCGTTCACTTCTATCGACGGGCCCGGCAGCTGCCCGTTCACCGCAATAATGCTGGTGCTGCTGCATAGCTGATTGATTTGCATGCTCCCCACCTAATAACAACATTTTACAGATAAGCATACATACCGTTTCAACAAACACGCGCAAAATTGCGTGTCCTCGAAAAGGAAAGCTAAGCATGTCGTCGTTCGCGAGCTAGGGAGGGACCGCTGGCCGTGCTGTGCTGTGCTGTGCATTGCAGATAAGGATATTCTATCAAATCCTAGCAACTGAGCTCTCCCAACAACCAGCGAGTTCAGAGTTTTAGGTGTACGATTTCTCCATTTTTGTCAGGGATAAGGCCTAACCTGATGCTGAGTTCATGATAAGCTAGCTAGAGTGAACCTCACGCGCCTAACAGCTTGTTCTTTCATGGAAGCACAACTGACTGAGACTGAGACAAGTTGGTCTGTCTCTTCTTGCCAAAAGCTTCAGTTTCTAAACTCTACCAGATGAACTGAGACTGATCGATATAACTCGAATGCATGGAGATCGAAGGGAGAAAGAAAGAGAAGTACTGTGAACGTGTATTTCGCCGTCGCCGCATCCGCCACCGGTCCGACGAGAAGAATCGCGAGCGCGAGCGCCAGCAAAAGCTGCACCATGGATGGAAAAAGGTCGAGCAGAGTCCGGCAGAGTCAGAGAAGGGAGGAAGACGAAGCAGAGGCAAGCAAAGCTATCTTAGTGCGTGCGACATGTGTAGCGCGATCCAAAGGAACACGATAAGTATATATACAACCGAAGGCTTTCTTTCGGCAAGTTCTGGAGGAATGACTTGGATAGGATTCCCGTATATATGGCCAATTTCCGTGACCGCGACATAAAGCTTGGCTGGCTTCTCTCACACACACGCTCCTGTTAAGTGAGGTGTTAGTGCCCCCGAATTATTTTATGCGACGGCCTGATCGAAATGACACCTCGGCCACTGTCTGACCGTTGGCTTGTTCATGCTAACTCCGTTTGCAGTATCAAATCCGTGGGAAATCCAATGGAACAGTGTCGAATTCTGTTTCCTGGCTAGATTTGCTGACACGTTGCGGTGGCGTTTTCATCAGAGGCAATCAGGTGTTTTACCTCTGCACACAAACACAACGGAAATTTAGTTTTCTGACCAACTGTCGTGCACATGTTCGTTTAGGCTTGTTTGGCTTATAAGTCGTACTTTTCACCAACGAATAATATTTTTCTCTCATATCAAATCAGCCAATAGTATTTTTAGTGGCTTATCAGCCAAACAAGCCCAAGCAAACAGTACGAACTTGGTTTTGCAATCAGGGCGGCATATAGGAAAACAATCAGGGCTGGGGAAACCATTATTGCAAGAATAGCTAATCGCATGCCTCCAAATCGCCTTTCGGGTCAAGAAAAGCAGCTCTGAACGAAGCTGAACCAGGTAACCCTACCTAGCCTGTGATATGAAGCTCCAAACTTGGAGCTTAGCTATTATCTAGATAATAGTTTACTCCAAAAAGAATTTCAATTAAACACCCGCATTTGGTCGGGCAGATTTGGATTCATTGGACATTTGGCATTGATGTGCTGTCAAAGATATACTAGTAGCCAACAACACAGTAGTTGTACTAGGGCAGCTGAAGGTGTATATTTATGTACTCCACCATGGAGTATGGAGTCGGTGAACAAAAGGGCGGCAGGCAGATTAAAAGAGCTTATCACAGTTAGACCTTGTGAAGCAAAGAATCTCTCCCCTGCTCTGCTCCGCTGAAGAAGTTGTGTTGTGATTACAGTCACGCATCACGGGCCAATAGCAAACAAGAGGGTGTACATCTGTACCGCACGAGATGGCACCAAAAGAGGAAAAAATGACCTGAAAATCATGTGGCGTGGTGGATCGGGGAAAGTCTATCTTCACGGGATAACGCCCTGATGTCTATGCATACGGGCGAGAATTCATCACAAAGTCCATCATCCTTCCTGTGGGGATCGGGATACCCGTTTCCCCGTGCGTATGCGTCCGAGAGGAGAGGCCGAGAGGATCCAGAGTGTACTATGCATAGACAACCCTGACGGCTGCGCACAGCCGCACAGCGCCGGTCCACCCTGTACGGTTGCCTGAAGAAGAAACAATCAGATGTATTCTGTTCTTTTTTTAATATATATATATATATATATATATAATATATAATATAATATAATACAAGTGCGTATGTATGCGCTGGAGACGCGGTATGGCAACCTTGAATTGAGCACAATACAACTATACAAGGCCCCGTCCGTTTCAAGAATTAACACACTTTGTTCCGTTTTGATCCGTCACATTTTGTTGCTTCATGATTCGTCAATTCAGTATGTGCATTATTATACTCCTTCTGTCACAAAATAAGTGATGCTTTAGGGTTATCTTAAGTCAATTTATTTCAAATTTGACCAAATTTACAAAAATTACTAATGTTTATGATACCAAATAAGTATCATTATATTTATCATGAAATATATTTTCATATTATTCCTATGCGGTGTCATAAGCATTGATTTTTTTTCCTATAAACCTAGTCAAACCTGAAATGGTTTGACTTTGGACAAACCTAAAACATCACTTATTTTGGTACAGTGGTAGCACTTAATAGAGTCCAAAGCACGCCGAAACACGGGGATAAGTCGTTCGCTAGAGATTTGTTGAAAATGTCGCGGGAACAAAACGCACACCAAGCCAAACTTGCGGCAACACCTGTTCTGATCCAAACTATTCGCTAACTTCTCTACCGAATTGAGAAAGGGATGTTTCTTCAAAAAAAAATTGAGGAAGCGAGTTTTATTATCATCAATTAAGGAGTTCAAAAAGATACTTCTCAGTCGAATTTCTAAATTATTATTCATAACAATTTTTGCATAGCTCATAGCTGAACCAAATAGACCCATATATGTTTCATACGGGCTTTAGCCAAAAACTAGAAGGTATAAATTGGACTTTAGCTTACTTAAACTTGTAGTTATAGGAGAAACTTTTACTTGAATTGATGTTTTCGGTATGCTTGGTCGTTTAAGTCCCCACACATTCAAGCAACGCTTCAAATCATTTTAGGGATTAGGTGGCCGATTTTTAAAATTAGAAGTGTGAAATCGGTATGGACTAAAATGCAGTTTATTTACGACCAGAGAACATGCAATAGCTTCAAATGTAAGGGTCTGGCGGCTTGCAACTGAAACCGCTCTCAAATTAATTATTTCAGGGTCCAAAATCAATCAGGGATGGCATATAACTAATAGAAAACAGGTGGTGCAACCGCAAAGAACATGGTAGCGGGTGTAGTATATACTTTCATCACCCGAACAGGAACAATCGCAAACTCAGATCATCATAATATACAGCTTATTCTTCTCGTCCGAAACATTTTACTTTTGTTGGCTGTATCCGTGGTCCCGTCGCCAGCTGGTTCCATGGCTGAAACTGAAACGTACACGGCACACGCACACCGGAACAGCCTCAGCACTGCGGGAGGTCCGGCGGCGGCGCCGGCAGCTTTGTGTTGGGCCCGTCCTCCACCTCGAACACCATCGCCAGGCCGATCGAAAGGTGAGCGTCGATGTGGCAGTGCATGAACCACATTCCTGCACGTATGCATGCACCAAGTTTTGTACCATGTCAATATTTCCGTAAGTATTTCGTCCCTCCGAAGTCCAAAAACTATATACAGAGTATGGCCCCGTTCGTTCGCTGAAAAAACAAGTTCAAACATTGTTCCGGCTGATTTGTTGTGAGAGAAAAATATTATTCCGGCTGAAAAAACAAGCTGAAAAGTATGGATTATAAGAGAAGTAAACATGACTACAAGAGAAGCGAACATGACCATGTATACGATGAGATTCTTGGAACAAAATTGAAGAATTTCTTGACGTGACAGAAGGATAGCTAGCACTAGCAGCCTTCTCCAATAAAGAAAGCACGATTCTTTTTTTTATATTAAGAAAGCACGATTCTTTTTTTTAAATAAGAAAGCACGATTCTATCTATAGTCTAAAAAGAAAAGAAAAAACGTGATTGCGTCCTATACACATCATCCTTGGGGTGGACCACTCTACTGTAGCCGTAGGCCCAAATTCTCTTCTACCTTATCTTACGTTAGTGGGCCGCCGCCGCCTCCCAACCCAATACAACAGTTGCCCAACCCACTCCCTGTTTCTTGCTTTTTTTTTTTTTAACGGACCTGCGTGCTCCAGAAAAGAATATATTTCATTCAGTTTAAAATCATCACGAGTTTGACTTTGTATCCAAATCCTGACCTCAGCGTGAAGTGTGTATGGCCCAACCACTACACGAATTTGTTGTACAAGTGTTACATCAACTGAGTTGCGGCCATGCAACGATGTTTTTTAGTCAAGTTTAAATTATACCCTTTTTTTGACGGAGGTGTTTAAATTCTGTTAAATTATCCCTTATCCCGCCGTCATAAAATACGTGCAAATCTCAGTTGAAAAACGACCGAATCGAAGCACCGAACGAGATGGGTTTTATTTTACCTGGGTTATCAGCTACGAAGCGGATTACGGCCCACCCGCCGGTCGGCACCGCGATGGTGTTCCGCTCCTGCGGGTTCACGAGGTTGAACTGACGCTCCGCGGCCGTGCCGCCGTCGTAGTTGGCGAACCCCTGCGCGAGCACGAAGAAGTTGAACCCGTGCAGGTGCATCGGGTGGCTCTCGCGCCCCACCAGCGCCGTGTTCTGCAGCACCATCTCCACCGTCGCGTTGTACGCCAGCGTCCTCACCTTCGTCGACGGCTCCCCTGGGAACAGCAGCGCCGCGGCGACGCCGCCCAACAACCGCTTCGTCTGGTTCGTGTAGTCGAACGCCACGGGCGGCTGGTCGGGGAAGTCCGTTGTGTACACGCCACCCGGTGTGTTCCGGTACCGCGCGTCGAGCATCGACATGGCCTTTGGGAGCACGAACGACTGGTTGTTCATGGTGGCCACGGGCACCGTGCCGGCGCTGCTGCTGCACGACGTCTCCGTCGGTTTGCAAGAGGCTAGGCCGAGCCCGATCGTGACGAACATGCGGGTGTCGACGGCGAGCGGAACGGTCCGCCTGCCTGGGCGGACGAGCGCCGTCAGGCTGGTGTAGAACCTGTTAGCCGTGGCCGTGTCGGTCGGTTCAGGTATCTCGGGCAGCGCCGGCGCCTGCTGGCCGCCCGACGCCGCTCCGATGTACTCCACGACGGCCGTGGTGATGTTGGTGTTGTAACTCCCTGGTCGCAGGGGAACCGCGCTCTGGTACGAGGAGATCACCATGTAGTAGCGGCCAGGGGACGCGTCGGCCGCCATGAGCGCGTCGACGGTCTGCCCCGGCGCGATGACGATCACGTCCGTCTTGTACTGCGTGGTGTAGCTGGCGTCCGCCGCGACGACGGTGAACGTGTGCCCGGCCACCTTGAAGAAGAACGCCGTGTTGAGCGCGGCGTTGATGATCCGCAGCAAGTAGGTGGAGTTGCCACGCACCTCGAACTTTTCGATTCCTGCATGCAACCGAATGTGTACATGCTCTCAGTGATCTCGGCCGATGATGGACACGACCCGCATACAGGTGTACGACGATTAGCCCGGCCGGCGCTTACGCTTCGCCGTCGTCTCACAGCTGTAGGAATCCCCGGGGCTTCCATTGATGGTGTACGCGTCGGCGACTGATGCGTTGGGAGCGACGGTCTCGGCGTTCCACCACTCGCCAAGAAGGACGGTCTTCTCCTCGTCCGGCGCCGGGAAGGGGTAGGCGTTGCCGCTCCTCGGCTTGACGATGAGGGCGCCGTACACCGTGGCGCGGAGGAAGGAGCTGTGAGCGTGCCACCACAGCGTGCCCTCCTGCCCCGTGATGTTGAACCTGTACGTGTAGCGTCGGCCCGGGCAGATGGGGCACTGCGTCACCATCGACGGGCCGTCCGCCCACGGCGTGCCTCGCTGGAAGATGCCATGCCTGCCGAGAAGCGAGAACCATCCGGCGGCTGAGGATTCGGGCGGCGGCATGCGGTGATCTTTTTTGTTGAAATCGTGGCCGGACATGGCTGTTCAGCTACTACGTGCGTACCAGTGGACGGTAACGTCGTGTGGAGAGTCGTTGATGACGTGGACCACCACGGTGTCTCCTTCGTTGGCTTCGATCACGGGACCGGGTACTCCGTCCACGGCGGTGATGCTTATATTGCCCGGCTGGCAGATGCACGGCCAGGATAATCTAGCCACCTGAAAATTTTGTAGGATATATACCATGTTATATGAGAGATATATGTAATATATGATAGTTGAATGTTAGGCTAAAATTTTCGCAAAAAGAAAAGAAAAGAATGCTAGGTTAAAACATTGATCAACAAAAATGACACAACTTGTCTGGAACTCTAGATACAGAGAAATGGATGCCTAGAATTCTGCAAAGGGAAATAGCGCTTCAGTTTCTCTGAAACTTTGATATGTGTCAGGCAATTACTAATTAAGCTAACTGCGATGAGGATCTAAGTTAAAAAAGAAAACTGTGGTAAGAGTAAGAGAGTACATTGAAGGTATGCTCCACAGTAGCAGCTTGAGCAAGGGCTGCAGCAGAACACACAGCTAACAGTAGGATCATCCGAGAGCACGGCATGCTGGAGAATTGGAGTTTTGTTGCAAGGCCGCAGCAAGTACTCAGTAATTAGTTGCTGTTGTCTGGACTTCACTCAGCTGCAAGACAAGCATGGAAAACTAACAGGTACTACTAGCTAGCTAGCTAAGTAGCTACAGATGATTGGAAATGCAATCCAAATGCCTTTTATACATGCCTGAGTTGACACAGTCAGGGACTGGGATGTTTTCTCTAGCTCCTGCGTGATTTTTCTGTTACCGGTTACTGGAAAAAAAAAATGCCATCCATATATATGCTTACTCCCAAGCAAGACTGCTGCTATCTCCAAGCTAAGTCAACTTGGGCATGAGCTGAAAGTTCTCCGGATCGTGGCCGCCAATAAGCCATAACCTTGCGGCAACTGTCACCGTGATGATGGCACCCTAAGATTGTTCTGAATTCTGATGATAAACAACTAACTACTTCCTAGATTTGACCTGCATGACATGATGCCTTGTGCTTTGCTTACTTCCCCAGACCGGAATCATACTGTCCACTAATTCTCACTTTTGGAGCACATATATTTCTGGTACCATGAACTACTTCCTAGACTTTAATTTGCCGGTTTAGTCGGTTCATGACTATTAGTTTCTATGACTGGACTTTGAGCTTCGGATGATGGTATATCTGTGTATCCCCACACTTTACCCCCAAAAATCAAATACTCCTGCTCTATCAGTAACCTGTAACCACCAGTGACAGGCTTGTATATGATATTGTATGGCAAAGTGTAGAGTTTTACCATTAACTCAAAACCGAAACAAAAGTTCAGTGGCATCATTATTGATTGGCCATACATGTACAGTCAAACAGTCTTCAGAAGAAATATCCACTGGCCTGTTCAAGTTCTTTCTGGATCGGAATTAAACTTTCTTTGTTGAGCGACTTTTTCTTTGGTTTCTTCGGTTTGAACAGAATATTTGGCTCACTTTGTAAACATCTGACCTGTATATATAAAAAAACAAACCTATGCTAGCTTTCAAACCAATAAACGCTAAACTATATGGAATGCAGGACATTAGATGCACATATATCCGTTAAAATTGCAGCAAAAGATTTATTTTCCATGGTTTTTCAATAGGCAGTAGTAGTGTAGTAGCACGGTGGCAACTGGCAACCATAGGCGCAATGCTAGTTGTCATTTTGCTTCGAGGAGGAATCCTCCTCTTCGCACGTCACCATGGTACTCCTAACACCGAAAAGGACCAGAACGACAAGACTCCTGCAGTATTTACAAATTACAACAATTATTGAAGCCATTTACAGCTAGTGGTGGTGACTGCGTACGTACGTACGTAGAACACGAGTGCAAGACATTTGTGCAGGCTACCTACTGCGTGTCTGGTGTCTGTGTCTCTGTACTAACGACTCCTTGGTTGCCGTCACTTAACGCAGATGACTGAGACTGGTAAGCACGTGAATCACCCCCGTTCATGCATTGCTCATTTCGTGTAAACCTGGAATACTAGGAGAATCTTTGTGTTCATTTTGAACAACCTCCATCAATGCATCAAATTGTACGTATCGGAAGCTTTTTACATTTGCATGTGCTTTTATGCTGCTCAGAGTATCTCCAGCCGTCTCCTTTTCTAACCCTTAATGAGAAAAAAAACTGTTATTTTAAAGATCTTGTATCTCCAGTAGTTCTCCAAACCTAAAACTAATGATATTTTTTTCCTCAGTCCATCAAATCATAAGCTCCCACCCCTCAAATAAAGGGGAGATCTCTTCTCACTCAATTTACTATTTTTCTCACTGAGAATTGGATTTTCTCATTCTGTTAGAGAGAAGACTTTCAAAATCATAAAACACGTTTTATATCTCCCCTAATAACTAGTTTTTGGAGTTAGAGTTTTCTCCTACTGCTGGAGATGCTCTTAGGCATTAAGCATTCATTTGCTCTAGAAGTCCACGGCCGGAGTAGGGAAAGTTTTTTTTTAGCTTTTGATTAGTTGCTTTTCTGAGTCTGAAAAATTTGCTAGTTGCCACTAGCTGAATTGCAGCAAGACAGCAATAATCCGTCGATATCTCCACCTACGTACTCCCTGACTTGCCTATCAGGGAATAATCGGTGCTGCGCGCGTAATCTGAGTGGCTACAAAGAACATGTCTTTTTAGCTTGTGAGAGATCATCACTGTATAAATCACTGCTACGCGCGTACAGTGCTAGTGGCGTGCCTGTGGTTGGAAGTCAATGAAAGAGCCGGTGATCAGACATGATGAAATGGATTTTTGCGATGACCAGTACTTGTGCTCTGGGAGGTGAAGGAAGGTGTAAGAAACGTTGATGGAGAAAATGTAGGTCCTGTGTTGTTTTATTTACCCACTAGGCAAATAACTTCCGTCGTGTCAATGGTTGTTGGCAATTGGCATTAGAAAGCAACCACAAGTCTCGAAAAAAAAACCCAAAGAAAGCAACCACAAGTACACAAGTGTACAGTGTATATATATATATATATATATATATATATATATATATGTGATCCTTTTCACCATCACGTAACAAATCGCACATCATCTTGCACCTACTACATAGCGTTAGCCGTTAGCGTAGCAACCGATTGTTCTTATTTAAATGTTTGAATTGTTGAGCTATACGTCAATTTGATCATCGATTGGTCGTGCAGAAGAAATCAATAATTGGAGATAATAAATCTGTGCAGTTGTGGCTGTTTGTAATACTAGCTACAGTAAATAGTAATTGTTTCCTTGCAGCCACATGCTGAAGTACGATGTAATTGTCGGTGTTCTTTCATTGATCCAGATGTATTTTGGACTAGTTCCGGAACGTTAAATCTTATGGCATGTCCAATGTTTTGACTTGATCGTTGGATTCGTAATAAAGGCTACACTACTAGTTGCGGTGGCTCTATTCATCTAGATAGAATATTACATCTTTTTTATTTCAGATTTTTTTTCATATGTAATTTGGGTCAAGTTTTAATAGTCCATCCGTCCACAAAATAATGCAACTACGGGTTGCGTGTCGGCAAAAGTAGTCCAAATTTGTTCAAATTTCTAGTGAATACTATTTATATTTACGGCTCCAAAATAATTTATTATGAAAATATATTTCGTAATTATCTAATGATATATTTGATATCATGAATATTAATACTTTTTGTATATAATTGATCGAAGTTAAGATACTAAACCATGAGATTGTACTATAATTGCATTTTTTCTTGGATAGAGGGAGTACAATTTTTCTTTCCTTAAAAATAGAATAATATTATTTTAAGGATGTAGCGTTTTTAGGTAAATGTGAACTAAAGTGTCCACTGGATGATTAAACTTTTTTTTATCTGCTAGCAATGTGACATTACTTTCCATGTCCTGTAGCTTAGGATGACTGACTTTGAGCTTAGGATGATGTATCTCTATATTCTCTACTAGTACTCAGTAGCCTGCAATAATCCAAATGTGATCAGCTTGTACTTTTTTTTCTTCGGAAAAAAATTGTGACCAGCTGGTATGATATTATGTCGCGGAGTGTAGAGTTTTTTTTCCCGATCAACGCGAAGTGTAGAGTTTTACCAAGATTAACTCAAAACCAAAACAGATTAACTCAAAACCAAAACAAAATTTCAGTGTACAATGGTTTCTTTCATTTTTTTCGTATGCAAAAAATGCCACTTCCGTCGATTCGGGCTCTACTTGTCCGTCAAGCAGCAGTGACCAGCTGGTATGTTATATTTTTTGAGCATGTCGCGGAAACTAGTAGAGTTTTTTTAATTTCCCGAAAAACGCGATGAGTTTTCTAAGATATTTAATCATATCATATCATATTTTTTGAATTAACTCAAATATGAAAACAGATTAACTCAAATTTGAAGTCGTTAAAAAAAAAAATTAATAAAATTTCAGTGCGGCGTCAATGGTTTCTCATAAATGTAGAGTCAGTCCAGTAGAATATTATATATTTTATAATGGCATACAGGGAAAAGTCTCTAAATGTAGAGTCAGTCCAGTAGAATATCCAAATCAATGGGCCAATTCAAGTTCTTTCTGGAAACTTATTTGTTGAGCGACCTTTTACAGGTTTCTTCGGTTTGAACAGAATATTCGACTCACCTTGTAAAGACCCGATCTGTATCAAGTGGCAAATCTATGTTTCAAAACCTAAATGCTTGGCAGTATGCAGTGCATGCATGACATATATACACCCATTAAATTGTCATACATCTATTTCCAGTTCTTTTTAATATGTATTAGCATAAGACGGTGGTAAACTGGCAAGTGGCAACCATAGCTTTGATAGCACCATATGTATAACATTATCTTGTAGGGTCGCAGTGTTAGCTGTCATTTTACTTCGAGTAGGAATCCTATATATTCACATGCCGACATGGTACTAAACTACTAGTAATACTGAAAAGGATGAGAGCAGAACAAACAAAATTTTGAAGAATATCTGTGATCTTGAACCCATTTACAGCTGGCGGTGACTTTGGTGCGTACGTAGAACGAGTGCGAGACATTTCTACGGACTACCTACTATGAAGTGTTGTCACTAACATCGTGACCGAGACTTGTACGTAACGTAGAAAGTAGAAACCATCTACTCCCTAGCTGTCACTTAACGCGGTGACAGACTGGTAGCTACGTGAATCACCCATTCACACATCTACTAGCGATCATATTCACCCCTCCTAACCCTGGTATACTCTGAGAATTTTGTATGTTCATTTTGAACAACCTCTATCGATGCTCATTCATCCATTGCTTGCAAAAGGCAACAGTTCCATAGAATGAGAAGTACTCATTTTGTTCTAAAATAACTGCGCACATCTTATTTGAGAAGTCAAATTTTATTAAGTTTACTAAATATATATAAAAATATACTAATATTTCTGATGCTTAACAAGTATTATTGAATTGACAAAATATATTTTCATAATAAATATATTAAGAGACATAAATATTGCTAAAACTTTTAAAATTTAGTTAAATTTTAATTTCTTAAAAAACATACTGTTATTTTGGGCCGGAGGGAGTAATAATCTTAGAAAAATTTGACTAGGTTTATAAACAATAGTATCAACATTTATATCCCAAGTTCCATTTTTACTATAAAATATATTTTATAATTAATCCAATAATATTTATTTGTTTTGAGATGAAATTCAATAATATTTATTCTATATTTATTCCTTCTTCAAGAAAACATAACGTCGACAAAAAAAAGGATGCATAGAAAAGGGAAACTGATCGTGAAAAAAAACTTACATAAAAAAACAGAGGAAAGGGAAAAATTAAACCAGGACGGATACGCTACCACAACTACGATGGACGGAAAACAACTTGGAAAAAAACAGGGCATGTTTTGTGTTCAAATCCATGAAAAATAAAACTGAAACTCGATAAGAAAAACAAAAAGAGTATTTGTGGTTTTTTATATTAGGATAAGACATAAGATTAGGGTAATTTCTATTTTTATCTTTTCTATTTGGATTTGAATTTGGATTAGGATCCATATAGATATAGATTAAAGTTATGGTATATTACGAATATTTTTATGCTTGCAATTGAAAAAAAGAAAACGAGCATGCCCTCGCGGCATCATCACTGGCATCTCTGAATTGGACAACTTGAAGGCGTGTACAGCAATATGCAAAAGCTAATTATCAAGAGCCATGCAAGCAACACGTATTCATCACTTCGTCAAGCATGCAAGAAATTTGCAAGCTAGCCAGAATGTTCAGAATGTCAAAGCTTCACGTGCTTATGCAGACACACACATCAAGCATACGGAAATAAATTCCTCGACGCCATATGGCAATATGCTAATAACATACCCGACAGCTCAATATATTAGGGTATATTCGGTGAAATCAAAATCAGGATAAACAGAGCGTTCGGTTGCTGGAGATCTATCACTCCGATTGCCGAACACCAAACCCTTGAATCCTGAAATCCGAACTTCCGAATACCAAGATCATGAACATTGTCAGCCGATTAAAAATACTCGGTCACAAAGTACCCAACTACGAGGTGCCCGACCACGAGAAATTCCGAGGATAAAATTTCCAGGTTGCAAAATACCCGATTACGAGGTACTCGATCACGAGAAATTCCAAAGATAAATTTTCCCATATCCAGAGAACTAGATTGTGAGCACCTGATCAAGGTGCCCGATCACAAAGTTCCCGAATACCAAAACTCAATTACATAAGTGTCAATAACTACAAAATGCCCGATCTCAAGAGATCCCGAAGCATATTACATCATTACGTGGGTATGGCCTTCAAATCTTTTAGAGCTTATCACCCACTGCGGTTTGCTTAGAGTCACGTCTTCTCAACTTCTACAAGAAGTGAAGAATTCCCTGAATTCTAAAGATGCAAGAAAGTGTAAAAGGACTGATGACCGAACATGCAAGCCCTCATGGCAGACAAGCTTGGGGGCTACTGACGGTGCCATACCCCTAGGTATCCCAACTACCGGATTTCCAACTACCAACTTTCAGCTAAAGGAGTCAAGTAGGATACGGCGGCCTATTCAAGGAAGGAAAGCCCGAAGACACGAGATAGAGTCCTGATAGGTTTACGCTATTTTGTCTTGTACCTTAAGTTATCCCGGATATAAATAGCGGGTGTCGGTAGGCTAGGGGATCATCGAAACTCTTATAGGCATAGCCATTTTGTAATCGCCATCTCGCTATTCGACGAGATCGTAATACAAACAAGTAGCAATTGGAGGTACGGCTCTTACTTGCTCTATTCTAAATTGTAAATGGTTTTGGCTTTTCAAGATATATATACCTTTTACTATGTATTTAGACATAATATATATGTAGAAGCGTAGTAAAAGCTATGTATCTTAAAAAAAGTCCGAACAACGATTTTCAAGATATGGGAGTATTTTATTTCGTTATAGACTTAATTAAACATTGTCATGATCATCATAAAATAAATTATAGCCACTAAAATTTATGAAAAAGGTAAAATAGAAATAGATATATAACATTTTTGTCCTTATTTCCTATTAACGTTTGATAGTTTTTTTCTTCTCCTGTTGCAACGCACAGACATATTTGCTAGTAAAAAAAGAGATATTGTGGACTTAAAGTTGTAAAAAAAGACCTAAAAAGCCCAGTCCACCTTATCTACTACACCTTATCTTTTTCCCTACCCAAGTCACCACTCCATCCAACCTTATTCATCCGCCTCCCGCGCTACTCTGCTCGTGCCCGCGTCTGCCTCCCCTTGTGCGCGCTCCTCGCCCGCCAACGCTGCCTCTATCTCCTCTAGGACTCGTCCGTGCTCCTTGCCCACCAATGCTACCTCTATCTCCTCTAGGCCGCTCCCGTCGCCTATGCAACCTTGTGTCCATCACCTCTGCTCGCCCTCCTCCCAGCCTCCGCCCATGGCCTCCAATTACGCCCATAGCGTGCCTTCCTCCCGATCGCGCCCGCCGCTAGTCTCTTCCTGGCACGCTCGTCGCCTCCTCCGCCGCCTGCCGTCCCTCCCTCAAGCAGCCCAACCTGGATCTAGGGCACGCCGCCTATTCTCCGCCTACAGACCTGCCTAGCCGGCTGGTGTATAAAATCTTGGCCGACTGCTGCATCGCTACTGTGGTGTCCCTGTTGGCCGACGACAAGCGGTTGGGCGTGGTGCTTTCTGGATGGGTGATAGGTGCGGGCAACAGCGAAAAAGATATATTGCATGGGCCCATTCAAATATGGAGAAGCTGTTGTAGTGCTTTAAAGTTTTAATTTGGAGAGTTATCCTTTTTAAATATCCTCTAAATCCTGGGTTTTGGATATTCATTTTATAGATCCTGTTGGAGATGCTCTTAGAACTTATATTATTAATATATGTTAAGTTTGTAATTTTTAAGCATATTGGCTATGCTCTGTGCTTGTGTTTTGTATTTCCTATAGTGTGATTGCTATGAAATCTAAACTGCTAACTTTTAGGCTAGATGTTTATATAGCTTCTTCATCAGGGACCTTGGAGTTCGAAGATGAAGGCTGGGAGTCTAATAGAAGCTGGAAGCTCCGTTACCAGCATGGCCACTTCAAGAATTATGTTCGGAACAAATCTCTAGAGCAGCTACCACTATCTTTTGAGCACCGTGGCTTATTTATGTATAATATGGTGTGTACTTAACCATCATAACTTTGAAACAATGCCGTTTGTGATACGGCCTACTCTGTTAAGATGATCTGATTATGGTACATGTAGACTTTAACTACATTGGCTCTTCGATTATTTTATCCCATATGTTTTCTTCTCCCATTAACTGAGTAGGTTAAGTGTTTCTTCTCTTTTCGTATTAAACATAACCGTATCTATGGTGCCAACCCGTGTGAGGGGCGCACCACGATCACTAGTTTATTAAGGACAGAGAGGCTCGGCTGCAGAATCCACTGCACGTGATGGGGGCTGGCCTAGGGCATCCAACTTTTCCACTTTTGAGCTAAACTGAACAACGCATTTATCAGGGTGGATAGGTGTCGATGACCTAAACAACCCAAACTTTGTGCCAAGCCTCGGCAGCTCAGAGCCTTCTCATCAAATGGAGGCTTCTAATCTTGGGTTAGTTAACAAAAGCCTTCACATCAACACTGACCGGAGAATCTTTACCGCACATAACCAAATCCTACCAGCTGCAATCAAAGCCAAATATTTCTCTCGAAACACTTTCTGGATCCACCCATTCACTTCCCAAAATCTGTTTGTAGTCCGGTAGTTGGTTCAATGGGTTTATCTCCAACAACAGCACCCAAAATATAAGAATCATTCGACTTTTGGGTAGCGCTACAGGCAAAAGTTTCAGTACCCATTCGGCATCTTCTTCAATAACATGACCTAAAAGAGAATCATTTCTGCAAATGGATTTTCAGAAGAGAGGATGCTCATATTTAGGTTGTGCCTCTCAGGCAACCTAAAATAGGTCTCCCATATAGGTAGTCTGTTGGAGGCCGATTTTAGGTCTAATGCTACCGATTTTGGATTTGAATGCCCATATAGGTCACTTGTCGATGTATACCAGAAGAAGCCTCAACTTGGGAGGATGCGAAATTCATCAGAAAATTAATTCTTTACTGCATGGATGCTTAGAGGGCAGCTGTTGACCTAGAGCCGGGACAGGTAACAGAAGACACTTTAGACGGCTCGGATGCAACAATACCAATTCTGTTATGTGAAAATAACGGTTGTAATCATTTACCTTTTGTCCTGTTATACAACGTTATCGACAGTTGGAAACTCTCCCCTCGCATCTCTCTCAAATAAAATAATCAACAAATAGACAAGAGAGACAGATATAGATGGAGCCTTTCTTTGTTAGGACCTTTACAATGGACTGACATGATTATGGGCCGCTTATTTCTCTTGATTTGACGGTTTAGATATACTTATACTAAGATTCTCAAGAAAAAAAGATATACTTATACTACATTAATCCTTTAAGTAGTATGAAATAGTATTTTAAAATATTATTAATTATTGTGGGTATCATGGAAAAAAAGTAATAACAGACTGTAATTTCATTGATCTATAAGGCTGAAATGAAAAACTCATTCTTTGGCGAAAAGAAAATTTATCATTCTTTTAGGAAAAAAGAAAATTAAAACATTCATTTTTTCATATATGTTGCTCGTCTTCTATTTTCTCCCATGTTCTTCTCCGTACTGGTCGTTCCCGGCGGCACCACGGTGGATTGAGATCAGGCGACGGTGAACTGGCGAGATGCGTCCTCCTCCGCATCAGGCCCTCGCTGGAGTGGACGGTGGAGGAGGACGCGCGCCTGGAGCGCCTCGTTAAGGAGAAGAAGGGCCGGAGCCGCGTGGCCTATGACACAATGATGCATTCCCCTCAGCAGTGCGGCGACAGCCAATAGGTGGCGTGAACACCTCGCCTGCGACCTCTACCACCGCCCCTTCACTGTACAAGGAGTTGCAGCGCCTCGTTCCTGTGCCACGCCGGCCGCTGGAAGGAGATGAGGCGCGCAATGCACGACAAGGGTTAGTATTTCTGGTGCCTGATGAACGACAAGGAAGGAACAAGGTTGGAAACTCGGGAAGCCATGCTGTCTCACAAATCTCTTTTCATTTTCGCAACCAAACAGTATTTGGAATTTGGTAGTGAGAGAGATTCCTCACTTGTGATTCCTATGCCAACCAAACACAAAATTTGGTGTTCATGAGCAATACAAGTCCTTTTTAGATTTTGTGTTGGAACCCAATTCGATTCATTGGAGGCGGCAATTCAGAGATTCAAACGGACCCCAAGCACTTTCTTTCGTTCTATGACCTAGCTATATGTTATCTTAAGTCATTACTCCAGCTCCAGTTCAAAATATTTATCCCTGCATTTTCCTTAATTGTTCTCCGATTTCTTTCCTACTCGAGCTGGTCTCGACAACTGTCTCAACAAAATTTTCTTCCCCCATAAGCATCGGAAGTTGTCTTGAGGATTATGTCAAGAATTTTCACATAACCAAACACATATATGAGATCTGCAGTAATCTGAAATGGATAATAAAAAAGAAATCAAATAAACCCAATCATATAAAATTCCAGAAGGTACAACAATCAATACGCAAATAAATCATAAAGAAGCTGAAGTTCTTGAAAATACAGTACAATATGTACCGACTACTTGTGAGTTAGCATGTTCACAGGGCAATACCAACAAATTAGAAATACACATAAATTACACATGGTTGCAGACAAAACTACTTGTTGATGAACAATAATGGGATCTAATTACATGTGTAAAGGATGCTACAGAAAAGTAATGAAATGCCTCAAGTATCACTACAAAACCGTTGAATTTAGTAACATGAATATTTGACCATAAGTGCGAAGTACTTTGGTAGGAAGTTTAATCACTGGCCATTAAAATAAAAATAGTGCATCCAATAATCATGGGCCAACACGGGGGCACTGTAGCATGCCTCACTACTGCAGTGTCACTCTACTGTAGCATCGGCTAGGGTTTGGAGATTAGTTTTCCTCATTTGTTGGGATTAGTTCCTTAGGAGTCAAGTTACCTCATCTATATATAGATGGGGATTGTATCCTAGTTCCCAGCCCCCTTCTCCTATCCCTGCCCTTGTGGTACGGTTGCCGCCTTGGACGAGGTCGTGCCGCTTGGGTCCAGGGCAATCTAGTTCGGTACATGACAATTGGTATCAGTTAGCTTTGGTTTCGATCCCATGGAGGTTGCCGCCGAGAAGCTCATAGAATTGGTCGCACAGTTTGATGATCTGGCCAGGCGTGTCAGGAACCTCGAGGAGAAGCCCCCTGCTCTCCGTGCCGGCACTGGACGAACCCCCTGTTGTGGTGCTGTCGGAGAAGATCAAGGTACGACATTTTTGTGCTGTGCCTACGCCACCAATGCCCCTGACTCCTTGTTGGTTGCTGCACCAAGTGTACAGGAGGTGTGTGCATTAGAGGGCACACTACAGCAAGTATAGATCACGTGGAGAGAGGTGGAGAAGATGCAATCTGTTGGTTCTTGGGATTTCTATGGAAGCCGGGTGAAACAGAGACTCTCATGCATGTGGATTACTCCAACAAATTTAGAATTTTCCATTATTCACGTGAGGAGATCAGGGAAGTGCAGTCATGCATGCAACTTTCAAGACACGTCAATTTTCTTTTCTGGAAAAAAACAAGACATACATGGTTCCTGGAAATCAATTTGGAGATAAGTGTAATAGTTGGAGATAATGTTGACCAGGAGTCAGGGGCATTTCTGCCTACTTACCACTTCACTAGATGTGTGCATGGGCGAATTCAGAGGGAGCCTCTAATCGTTCTCAAGGTTATCTTTCCAAGGTTTTGGTTGGGGTCCTCCTACAGCTAAACATGGAACAATGATGCAACACGGTAGGTTGATTCTCAGTTTATTTGTAGGTTTATTAGTAGACAATAAAGGATAATAAGTCGAGATGTAAAAGGCTTAGTATCATGTTCGGTTGAGTAGAGTCATAGTCATAGTCATGGAAAGAATAGCCTGCAGCAGCTCGAGGACGAGCTGCAAAAAAGAGGGTGCAATGTCATGGGCCGACACAACTGTAGCACGCTCGTTACTGGCTAGGGTTTAGATATTAGTTTCCTTAGTTGTTGGGATTAGTTCCTTAGGAGTCAAGTTACCTCATCTATATATAGAAGATGGGGATTGTATACTAGTTCATTGAGCAATCAAAGAGAATATCTATTATCCCAGTCCCCTTCTATCCCTACCGTTGTGGTGCGGTTGCCGCGTCGACAAGGTCGCGCCCCTTGGGTCCAGGGTTCGGTACATGACACCAAAGGAAATGATTTAATGGCAACCTATCAAGAATATAATGAGTTTATGCTCCTTTTCATAAATATTGATAGTACAACATAAACATAACTGGAGAATTAGAAGTATAAAAATATGGATTATTTACTAATTGAGTAATTGTTTTAAATGGTATACTATGTAAATGCATTGTTACAAATTGACATGGATGTCAACAGCAAGAGTTAAAAGCATTTACTCATCCCAAGTAAGGTATGGTCTGCTAGAGATGAAACCCAGAAAGAACTACAAAGAAAAGTATATATATAAAAGGGAAAAGTAGATCCACCTCTAGATTTAGTTTGCTGACGTTAAGACACAAAACTTACTTCAAATTTGAGCTAAGTTTTGTGTCCTAATGACATCAATATAAATTTGGAGGGAGTGTTAAAAATGTAAAACATGAAAATAAAAGTTTGATTTCCTAGATTGCTAACAGAACATTGATGCACATGCACGATATTGCATTATTGATATTTGAATCAGAGGACAATATTGTTGAAGATTTCACGGAAGGATTTCAATTTCTAGTGCACCACCAATTTATGGTTTAATTTCAAACACCATATGCTAATAATGATAGAGAATTTCAACCGTAAACTCCAAAATTCAATAGTCATCAATGCTATCAAAATGTAAGCAGAACCACTATCAATTTACTTGGATGATTTAAAAGGACTGAAGCGGAATCGACAAACCTTTCAAATCTAGGAATGGCTACCACTAGTTCTCTGAAGTCTATTTTGTCTGTCTTAATGGAGCACGCCAAAAAGATATTCTAATATTTAGAGGTACATGAGGCAGGCATTTAATCAATGTTTACAGGCATTGAGCATGTCAATTGTTACAATGCTTTGAATGGCATACCAGTGAAGCAAAATAACAGTGAAGAAATCAGGCTCACTAATACCTGTGCAATCCGCAACTAGGTGCATCAAGACAATGTGTAAGACTGCCTAGACCATTACCATGGTATGTGTTGCTATACATTCACAGATTTAGGAAAGCAGTAAACAACTCTTTAAGCGCTCAAATCATATGCTACAGCATAGTCCATGTCAACACTCCAATTCTATGGCACTCAAGTACAATTGGATAAACTAAATTGTTCTTATAGAATAGGACAGACTTCTATTTCATGGGGATGACATATGTTAATGATATACTCAGGTAAAATTGGCCTTTAAAACAGATGGGTAGTTTTTATTTTATAAGTGCCGTGTTTTTTAAGCCATAGGTGATTCACTAATTAAACCTATTCCAAATCTGAATTATTATGGTATATCAAGAGTATCGGAATATAGAATAGCATTGCAATAGCAAGGAGAGTATAATACCTCACTTGTGGAGACATTGATTCCATATGTTTTCAAGTCCCCTAGCAGTTGCTTGCTCAGTGGGAGAAAATAGTTATCAGTAATCTTATTTCTTTCCTCGGATATAAAATGAGGCATGACATCCTTTAGTCCCCAAATAACCTCTTCCACAACTTGGTCACCTGTCTAGCATTTGACATCCTGAGAAACTATGTCAACATTAGAATGCCACATTTGACTGGAATCAGTACTGATGACAAAAAGGAAAAATGTTGAGGGAATAAAAACTCACAAGTTTTGATTCGATAACAGCTTTAAGTTGTGTGTCTTGAACAACTAATTCCCTTTTAGCATTGCAGAATCTAAGAATGAGCTGTTCTAGTTTGTCACCAGGGCCAAATCACTATTACGGGTAACAGATTTTTCATCAACACTTACAAAACCAATGGCAAAGACAATCTGACATGATCCAAAAGAACATTCATCAGACTATGATAGTAGGTGACACATACAAAATATTAGAGCCCTGAGCGGTTCAAATGGAGAAGATAAATGCTGATAAATGCAGCATGATCGAAATGATTCTAATCAAAGTAACAACAAGAAAAAAGCCTTTTTGGAAGTTATGTTTGACCATCAAACTACAGAAAGATGGTACAGCATGTCATGTGATTGGAAGTAAAACATTGCAGAGAGTACATCATCCATCCTAGAGATCTAGTTAATTTATCCTACCAAGGTCAGGTTAATTAGATGTTTGATGTCAGTTAAAAGTAACAGTCTTCTTAGCAATGCTGTAAAGCTTGAGTGCCTAGCCTTGCTATAGACGCACACAGTGGCTATACCTACCAAACCTACACAGTGCTTAGCCAATTTGTCCCACTTAGACCCACCCAAATAGCCAATCAGACACTGATCTGCTACCTAACCAACCCTTAGCCCCTTTGTTAGACGGTTAGCAGCCAAACAAAGAAAAAAAACCTAAATCTTACCATTACCACTGATGGTGTACTACTAAGGGCCTGT
The DNA here is from genome assembly GCA_904845875.1 of Miscanthus lutarioriparius. NCBI lineage: Eukaryota > Viridiplantae > Streptophyta > Magnoliopsida > Poales > Poaceae > Miscanthus > Miscanthus lutarioriparius. Next base: position 16,984,511 of record CAJGYO010000005.1, read on the forward strand.
TTGGTAGAGATGCCCTAGAAGTGATTCTCTGTGAGACTCTGGGGAGATTCTATTATCTTAGTTCATTTCAGAGAGTCAATTCCATAGAGTGATTCCTGGAAACGGCCTTTCAGCAGAGGAGCAATTGACTTTGGGAGCTCCGCCAAACAGGTCCCAACTTAAATTGTGAAGAGTGATGGAAGCATGATTGCTCCTCAATCAAGAGACATTAAAAAAAGAAGAGTTTCCCATGTAACTTGATCCCATACGGGATGAACAAACAAATTAGCATTGAATGTAATTAAAATATAAGTTGAATTTTAAAAGATAATGTACTTTGCGTGCATCAAGTATATCCGTAAAATAAGCCCAGATAAAAAAAGGGTGTACCCAGTGCAGAGAGCTCCCGCTCTGTGCGGGGTCTGGAGAAGGGTGTTAGTGGCAAGCCTTACCCTCGCCTGTGCAATGCAAGAAGACCGCGACTCGAACCCGGGGCCTTCCGGTCACATGCGGTAAGACTCTACCGCTTGCACCAGGCTAGCCCTTCGTAAAATAAGCCCAGATATCCTACAAAAATGGGAAAAAACTTATCAGTTTCAGGATTCAATGATCTGTTGCATGGGCGTACCCACTGTAGAGAGCTCTTGTTCTGTACGGGGTCTGGGGAAGGGTGTCAGTGGCAAGCCTTACCCTCGCCTGTGCAATACGAGGAGACCGCGACTCGAACCCAGGACCTTCCGATCACAGGCGGTAAGACTATACCGCTTGCACCAGGCCCGCCCTTCTGTTGCATGGCACAAAAAAAGGAAAATAGCTGATTCATCACAAGCGTGTCGAACATACCTCAGGATAACTAAACACATCTTCACAAACATTAAATATAGCAAAACCTGAGGGAGTCTCGAGCAGCACCCTCCTGAACTCCATTTTATTGAAATCTACAGGTTCCCTGCCAGTGAAATTAAGAACAAAGAAAGTTAAAAGCAGCCATGTGATTACTTCACAAAGAAAACTAAAAGCAGCATGTACTTTGCTTTTTTCATCTCAAACTTAAGAAAAGTAACCAACATCCAAAGCCTAAGAATGGCCCAAACAAGGCTCCGGCCTCATAGCGCATCAAAAATGCCACCTGACACCATTCCTCCATGAGGATTGAGTTCTAGTCCAAATTAGGGGTGCAAATGGGGTTACCCTATTTAGTACAATGAAATGAACTACTTTATCAAAGAGTGCATGAATTTTGGGAAGTTACTTCATTTGATTGAACAAAGAGGGTCAGTGGGCACCCTAAGGTTCTCCAATTTACACACCTAGTCCAAAACACTTCGGTAGAAACAAGTACCTCATATTGTTGTTTAACAGATCTTTTTAGAAAGAACAAAACTAAGCTGCAAGAAAACCCTAAATTTCTTTTCTTCTACCATGATACATAAATAAATTTTAAAGAGATGTGGGCTATGATTCAACCTGCTGAGAGTTGTATTTCGCTGTGCATACTAAACTTGACAAAACTATAACCAACCCTCAATTAATGTATAGAGCAGATGGACGACAAGTGCTTACCCTACATCAACCCTTGATGTGAGATGAGAGATTTGAGAAGTGTCGCTTCCATAAGCTTCACATCCATAAGAATCTTGTCTCTCAGCTGAGGAACATACAAGAGGTAATCAAGGTATCCCATTATCTTTTCCAACTCATGCATAGTAAGGTCATCTTCACATTTAGCTTGAAACAGTTGAGCCTGATGCAACTTTGATGCCAAATCAGAAGAAAATGTCTACACAAAACAAAGCATGTCAAATTCATATATCAATTATCACTGAAGGACAAGTTTACGTGAACAATACATTATAAAAATCGACAACTTTTAATTAAGATTCGTTAACCTTAGAGAAATCACGTTCTTTCACCAACTCAGGAACAAGTACCATTGCAAGCACTTTCACATAGTCCAAGCCATCTTTAATAGTGTCACCAATCCCAACACACTCATCAAATGACCTCGACAATTCCTTTGGAAAACCCTCTAGATTCATGTCAAGGTAGCACAGGAAACCAAATTTAGTTATGAAAGTTTTGTCAACTTGAAATAGAGAGCAAGAGAAAAAAGGCGCAGCAATTAGAATCATGCTGCAAGGTAAGAGTTATGGAGGAGCTTCAATCTATAAACAAAATAAAGCTGAGAAATCACAGGGCATGTAAACTAGAAATACTAGTGTGCATATGGATTGTGATAAACAATAAATTGGATAGTTATTGAAATTCAAATAACAGAATTACTAATGTTTGGATACATGAAAAACAGTTCGAAAAATAATCTCTCCATTATTTAGAAGTTCATTGAATTAGAGAACACTCTGCTTATTATGAAAGGAAGAAAGGCATCGACAGTCCAAACAATAATTTGACCATGGGCAAATGCATCAATAACTTCAAAAGTGAAGGGACAAGAGGCACACAATATACTTAATAATGACTTGAATGGAAATAATTGTGATACATTCAATATAATGGTAGAAGAACATTTCTTACATACACTCTAGACAAAAACAAGAATTACATACACAAATGCACAAAAGTCAAGTGAGTTGAGTAGGAGTCTACTGATAAGAGAAAATATGGTGTTAAATAACAGCACAACAAGCTGGTGGGAATGCATGGCACGTATAGCTTAAACAATAATAGATGCTATAAATAAATACTTGAAATAGCAGCAACAAGAGGATAATTACCATTCTTGGCGGGATATTGACTAAATAATATTGTAAGGCCTCTTGCAATCACTTGCTCACTGGAAGACAATATTCCGGTGTTATATTGCGCTCTTCTTCACGTATAAATGCATGCAAAACATTTTTTATCCCCCATATCACCTCACCAACATCAGATCCATCACATCTACATGTGATACCCTGAAAGACATTTTAATCATTAGCAATGCATACTACATTAGAGTATGTAATGACTATCACATAAATAAAAAATTAAAGGCAACATATACTGACAATCTTTTTCTCCATAGAAGCTTTAAGTTCCTTATCTTGAACAATTAATGTCTCTCCAGTCCTACAGAATTTCATAATAAGTTGCACCAGATCCTTTCCAGGACCAGCATCACTATTCTGAGCAACAGATCTGTTATCAACTTTTTTGAAGCCCAAGGCAACAAGAGCCTGACATGATTTATGAAGAAAGTGAGAGCATGAATCATTAACAGATTACAGGCCTAGAGCAGCCATAAAAAGAGCCTACCAAAGGATATGATTGTGCCATGAACCATGTGGTAGTACACTAACAAACATCAATAATATGTTCATCTCTATTACTCTATTTGATGCAAATATTATGAAATATTTAATGATGGAGTGGTAGTAAAGAACTAACAAACATCAATAGTATGTCCAATTTTTATTTCTCTAAGATCCAAATGTTATGAAATCTTTAGTTATGGATTTATCATTTACAAAGAGAGGCCAACATAACTACGTCTCAAGAGACCTTAATAGAATACAAGTATTCAGTCCTACAGAGATCGTGTCCATCCAGGATCTTGTGTGGAACAACATATTATGCAGTAGCTGTAATGTACCAGAATTGCGCATTCTGGATCCGAGAAGTGCACCCAGATATTCTGTAAAAAGGCCGAAGAACAAATAATTGGCATGTAGGCTTACAAAACAGTTGCAGAGCCAAAAGCAAGAAAGGAATGAAACCGGATAATTCATCACAGGACAACATATTACCTTGTCTTGTTCGAAAGCAAAATCCTTAACAAGGAAGACTGCGAAACCAGTGGGCGTCTCAAGCAGCACCTTCCTTCCCTTCAAATGTTCCGTATACACACTTTCAAACATTTTCCAGAGCAAATCAAGAGTCAAGATTAATGGATCATGGAAGGGTAAGGAAGAGTGGCTGTCTAGCAATCATTCAAATGTATTCTGCTCTAACTTTTTTCCCAAACTAATAAACAAACGGATCAAATCGAATGCAGAAACAGCTCTCCAAAACTAACCCTCCAACCAATAGCACGACCCACCGTCATTCCTCTACATTCTACAATGACCCCTCATACACTAGAGGGGCATTATTCTTTCCAAGCCCTCTCATTGTCCTTGAAGCAATCAGTCTGAACCAGATCTGCCATGTTTAGATCAGTGGCCATATGCCTATATCTAAAAGGTTTTATGTTATCTACCATAAAATTTCAATTGGGTCCTAAAATATCTCAGAAAAATACCGCAATAATCCAACCAGTACCCTCCAATTCAATCACTCTTGTCCAAATAATTTCTGGACCTATCGATTAACATATACCAAAACAAAATCGAAATCAACTAAGCAAAGACTTTAAATCCGGATTTTTTTTGGGATGCACACTATATTCCATTGAATCCTTCCCGAGCCGAGAGATAATTTAAGCCCTGTTTGACACAGCTGAAACTTATGAAGAAGCCTGCCTATTTCTGGCTACCCTGAGAAGCTGCTGCCCAGAGAAGCAGCAAAATGGATGTTTGGCAGTCTGCTTTTTGTAAGGGTTTGTAAGATATTAAGTTCTGTTGGAAAATGAGAAATGTCTGAAATTCCCATGAAGACTTAACACATATATTTACTAAATAAGGGTTGATGTCACCGTTCTATTTTGTTAGTCACATGATAATAGGCATTTTAAATATGCAAACACATCACAAAATAAAGTTTCGCCACTTTAAGCAACAAAATACATGAATGTATACAAAGGGACACTCTACTTTTACATCATCACTACCCTCCCAGCAAAGCTTGCGCAATAGCATCACGTGTGACTCCCATATCTCCATCATCCATAGCATCACTGATGTAAGGCCCCATATGCCCATCGACGTAGGGATGAGTAATGTCTTCTATATCACATAGTCAGCTTTGGTATCCCGTCGATTTTTCATTTGACCACTAATTCCTGCCAGTGCGTTCATTGAACTGGGCAACCAGGTTGGCATAACCTTTGGTATTCAAGCAACTGTTTGGTCTATTATTTGCAAGCACTTGTTCCACACATATGCAGGGACGGGCCCAGTAAAGGACATGGGTGTACAAATGTACACCTAATAATTTTTGCAAAGCAATCGAAGTTAGTAGGCATAATACATGCATATACACATAGATTCAGATTCAATTACGACAGGTTAGGGTTTGGACGCATGGTTTTACATACAAATTACGTTAAAGTTTAGGCGCACAGCCTCGCACAGCAGGAAGGAAGGGAGGACCAAGGGAGTGTCCTGGTGGTGCTCCGCCAGTCGAGCCCGTCTAAGAACGTCGCCGCCGCCTCGACGGCAAGACCCGTTCTCTATACATATATATTATTATCTTATTAAAATATATGCATTAATTGACAAATGGCTATATTTATTTATTCATTTATTACGGAGGAAGGCTCCCTGCACAAGGCCCATCCAATCCAGATCAGAATGCGTTTCGTTTGTATTTGGGCCTTGAAACAGCCCAGTTAAAAAATTATCCAGGAAGAGAAAAAAACGAAATTGACCAGTGGAGGGCCTTGAAACAGCCCAGTTAAAAATTATCCAGGAAAGAGAAACGATTGACCAGTGGGGCCTACATGTCACCCTCGCGGAAATAAAGCGGCAGTGCGGCACTCCGCCGGAACACACGATTGGACCAGTGGAACACTCGCCCATCGCACCATGTCGGCCGCCGAAACCGCCGTTTCTCCGGCGCCGCAGCCGCAGCTGCAGCCGCCATCGGGTCCGAACGCCGCCGCCGACGCCGACGCGGCCCATTCCAACTCTCTCTCCATGGCCGATGAGACGCAAACCCTAACCGAGGCCCTGCTTCAGCCCCAACCAAACCAGTTGTCGCCGCCTCCTTCCGGGGAAGAGGACGACGGGGTCACTGCCTCCAGTGCTCCCGTTAGTGGGGACGCCGCGGCTTCCGCTGCTGCTGCGGCGGCGGCTAACGCGACGATGGAGGAGCGGGTGAGGGGGCCGTGGTCCCCGGAGGAGGACGCGGTGTTGAGCAATCTGGTGGAGAAGCTCGGGGCGCGGAACTGGACGCTGATCGCGCGCAGCATCCCGGGCCGCTCCGGCAAGTCCTGCCGCCTGCGCTGGTGCAATCAGCTCGACCCCCAAGTCAAGCGCAAGCCTTTCACTGGTACCCCTTCTCAATCTTTATGTACATTGCGATTTTTAGCCCATGACAAATGTACCCAAAAAAACTTTTGCATTTGCAATATCTATGTGATATGTTGTTCTGTGGTTACCTTTATGGATTTGATACATGGTCCATTCTGTCGTTCATCCGGATCTTATATGCTTCTATGTCTTGCTTGTTAAACATGTCACCTTTCTTCTGCAGAAGAGGAGGACCGTATTATAATGGCAGCTCATGCTGTCCATGGGAACAAGTGGGCATGTATCGCAAAGCTTTTGGATGGGAGAACCGACAATGCCATCAAGAATCACTGGAATTCCACCCTGAGGCGTCGATACTGCAATGATGGCCGATGCAAGCATGGTGGTTCTGTGCAGCGAAGTATCCCGGAGGTGTCCAGGGCAGTTTCAGAAGAACCTTGGCCTTTAAAAGATCTGAGTTCCTTCACCGCTATGGATGTAAGGGATGCTCCTGTGCAAACAGTTCCAGAGACTTCTGCTGGGGCATGGCACATCACAGATCAGTGTTCTATTACTCAAGGTGTTGATCCACCCTACCTGTCCCGACCAGCTGCAAAGATTGGTGCTTTCAGACCATACAATCTAGGACACACGGAACCTACCCAACAAGAAATGCCAAGTTCTGTCGTCAAGTCTGACTTGACTCATAAAGTCTTGACTCCTGAAAGTGAGGTTTTCAAGTTTGTTGATCCTATATGCTTTGCTGCTGAGGTGCCAAACAAATGTGGGCATGGTTGCTGCGGTGCTCACGAGCAGCCTCATAAGAACTCGTTGCTGGGTCCTGAGTTCAACGAGTTTGAAGATCATCCACCGATTTTAAATACTAGCTTTGCTTCATTGGTATCAGAAATTAGCAGCATTGCCTGGATGAGAAGTGGTATGCAAAGCAGTGATGCCAGCACCTTGTTTCAGTCAGTTCCGCCAACCTGACAAAGTAAGAATCTTATTAACTTGCATGATGGAATATTTTGTAGTTGTTTGTTATATTCAGACATAGTGATGTCAGGTCATTAATTACAATCCTGAGGCTCACTGTCAATAGGCAATGATGCATTTTCTTTTGCAAGCTTTAGTTTATATTTATTTCGGTGTTTCCACCATAATATACTTCTGTGTTATTCTAAAGTAGATACTGTATTATACCGTGTGTGGATTGCTTAAGGCATTGGCCATGTTTATTTCATTGTATAAAAGATGCATGCTATTTGTTTGATGTTTGTAGTTGTCTTCAGTTCATTACAGGGCATTGAAGTAAAAGAAGTAAGCAGCCAAAATATGGACTGGTTGTCTAGAAAACATATCTTTGAAAAATGGTTCAGCGGTATGTTAACGAATTGGTGAAAATAAAATTAGGAGATCCAAGCTTAGCACGGTTGGTGGAAGTTGTCGGGGAGCAGTCCACCTGTGGGTTTGATCCCTGGTGCTCGAAATCAGGTAGTATAAAAGCTCCACGGTCCCTTTCCAAAAACTGAGGCGTTTTTCTAATTTATGGCTGTTATACTTAGCTTACGATAGAACTGTGCTACTGCAGATAATTAGTAACGGGATAATGATTTGATAATGCTCTTCCTGTAATGTCTGCTTGTGCAATAAGTTTGTTCCTTGAGTCATTTCCATGCTGTTTTATTGCATGTTTGTTACTTTCTCCATTGGGTCATGATTATCTAGGTTGCTTGTGCATGATAATTCAAGTTTTCATACAGCATATGGTTTACTTGAATGTGCTTTATGGATTCTCGTACAGATTGTCTTTTACATTAGTTCCGTCTATCATTTGTGGTACATACTATAGTTTAAGGCAACAACACATTTCATGATGCCATTTGTGTAATCCACATAGCTTCTGAATTAGAAACATATTATGCTTACAAATTTTATGCTATTGTCAATGAAGATATATTCTTTTTCTTCACTTAGGGTCTGATGTAAATATATATGCTATTCACACCTCTTTTTGTGGTATTTTGTTTGGTATAACATGATCACTTAATCTCGAAAGGTGCTATGTAAAATTAGCTCTTGAGATACTTTAATATATGCATCACATGTCTTCAAATTCATTTTTTGTTCTTCAAAAAGTATAACTTGTTATATATGTTTATGTAATGTTTGATTGGTATCTTTTCGCAACATCGCTGAATTTTGGTTCTGAACAGATGTAATCTGGATTGTGTATTTGTGTTACTTAATCCATGACTATATTCAGTCACAATTGGTGAATCTGAGAGTTTGTGCGTGTTCTTTTGGGTGGTGCGGGGTCTCTAATGGCTCTCTTTCTTTGCCTCTTTGGTGAACATGACATTCTGTTTACCTTCTACCTGGGTTATGGTCACTAAACGAAATCTGACTTCAATGCTATATGCTTCAGGACATGTGGCAGTTTCTTCACTTTGCACTTTGCTTTCTCTGGAAATAAAAATGTTTCCTTTTGTTTTCCTAAATTGGAACAGAATAAACAGATTGCCCTTTCTGTGCACTCATGACTCAGCATCATCTCTTATGTAGCACTGGTATCACTGTATTTGCCTTGATTCGGAGTATCATGTGTAAATCCTGCATTCTTTTATGTCTTGCAATGGCATAAAGTTAGTGACCATTCCGTCTTCTACAAAGTTTTTTTTTTAATTGCGATCTTCTACAAAGTATATACTCCCTCTGTCCCAAAAAAAGTGCAATTCTAGATTTGAACTAAGTCAGGTTTTATTAAGTTTGACTAAGTTTATAGAAAATAGTATCAACATTTATGTCTCCAAATAGTTTTACTATGAAAACATATTCCACAATTAACTAATGATATTTATTCGGCATCATAACTATTAGTACTTTTTCTATAGGTGAAACTTAAAATTTTTTGACTCCTTGAAAAGCGAGAGTTGCACTTTTTTGGGGACAGAGGGAGTAAATCCTAAATGATAGTGGTGACATCAACTGTAGTTTTTTTTTATGGTCGACGGAGGGGGAGAGAATCCCCCACCTGGATATTATATCATTTGGCTTAAAAACCTGAGTTGAAGAGTACAACTTTGATGAAAGAAGCAATTAGAGCAGTGGATACATCAATAGATTGCATTGCCTGTAGTTTCTTGTCTCTTTCTCTTTCATGTTCCTTCACAAGTTATCTTTTCTAGAGATCAGATTTCTCTCAATGTCATCATTGCTTCTGCTGTCTGTCCAGTAGAGTCCTGTGAAAAGCTGGATTCCTGTCTTCCTAGCTCCTAATGATGCTTGTTGGAGACAGCCAGGAATATGACTCGTCATTATCAGGATGAAATGCTCTTTTTTGGTGATAAGATGAAATGCTCTTGTTATTTGTGTGATAGTTGGTCAGTGCAATCATGTTAGGCTGGTAGCTGGTTAGTCTTGCTTTGATTAGACAGCATATTCTGCTTTGTAACTATCAGAATAGTTCAGAAATTTTCTTGCTTTCAAGTTTCTATTTGCTTTTTCGTTCTATATGTCTCGTCTGCATTTCCCTCCACCCTTGTAGTCTTGTTGTGATGTCTGTCGCCAATTGGTTTCCTTCTGAGGGATTGTAAACAGTGGCTATTCGTAGCACTTCTTACTATCTTACTGCATGATCAATATCTGTACTAATCGTGGCATCCTCTAATTGTTCTCTCTGGTCTCCTTGCTCTGTGCTGTTGCTATCTGGTTTATGGTGTTGCTGGAGCTTTTAATTATGTGCCTCCACCCATCGCCTAGTTATTGATAGCACATGCAGCCTAACATGAGCTTCGACACGCACGTGGTTTTGGTTTATATGGGATAGTATAATCGCTGAATCAATTCAGATTTCCTGCCTTGGTTGCCAGGATTAGGTCCTGATGCTCCGTAGGCATTTGGTGAGGAAAATCTTAGAAGTTGTTCGGCTGATAAGCCGGGCTGATAAGTTCAAGAACAGAACCTTAGACTCTTAGACTAGACGCATAAATGTTATTGAGTCTTTTAGAGCGCACGACCAGGCAAAGGTGAAAGCCTACTTACCTAGTGATGAATGTCTTGCAAGATTGCTCCTTTGCTAATGCCTGATTTTTGTCAATTTGGCACCTAATCAGTTCAGACATAATGCACCTTCTATCTTCCGAGCTGCTGCTCCATCCTCCATGGATGCAGTTCTTTACAGCCCTTTGGGTGATGGGAGTTGCAGGAACGTGCGTGCCCCGGTTGCCACCAGGCGATGGGCCTGGTGACCCCACGCTATTCGTTGTAGGATGCGCCTGTGCCGATGTGGAGATTGAATATTCTGTCCATCACGGGGCCCGGCCATGGCCCATGGGGGTGCTGATTGGGAACGGGAACAGCTCGATGCGTCGGGAAATTATGGGGTTTGTTAGGATTCCAATTAGATGAATGAATAGCGCTGGTTGCCTTGGGGTAGATCTCACTGAGACTGAGTTTTGTTGTGGTTGGATTAGCTATCGGTGTTGCCAGCCTCGAATGATTTGATTTGATCTCCCTAGATTCCTCCTGCCTGTGTCGCATGTGTTAGTTTTGGGGTGGCATCTGCACACAGGCTCAAGCTGTGAACTGTGTGAAGGCGTGAAGCAGAAGCTACTTCCTAACTTGGATCGAGATCACGAGACTCTCTTCATCCGGCTCGGTGCTCCTCCATCCAACCTTTTCTCCTGGCATTTTATAATTAATGTTGAAGCATATCCTGGCATTTTCTCCTGGAGTAGGAGTAGCAGGCAGCACACGTTTGGAGACACTGACAATCATGTTGTAATAATGATTTGTTGTGCTGAGAATATAGAGGCCTCTCCCTTTCCAACTATCTGCTCCAGCGTGGATAATTGGATATAAGCGTCACCGCTTGATGCCGCGTCGAGTTCACAGGACGCATGCGGCTAGTTCCCTATGGTTTCCACTGGGCGCGCGGCCAGGAGACGCCATTGGTCTCGCCGGTGGCTCCGCTCTGCAACCTGCCGAAGCCACACCGCGCATGGCTCCCACTCGGGTCACACGAGAGCACAGTTGCATAAACATCTGCCGACGAATGAAGCCGTACATGCACTGGTACCGTACCCTGCCGGTCAAACTTGCAAAATTGTGGGAATTAGGCCACGTTTAGTTCCAAAACCAAATTCCCAAAAAGTGCTACTGGAGCATTAAATGCAGACGAAAAAAACTAATTGCACAATTTGGTTAGAAATTGCGAGACGAACGCTTTTGAGCCTAATTAGTCCATGATTGAACACTAATTGCTAAATAAAAATGAAAGTGCTACAGTAGCTAAATTTTCAAATTTCACCCAACTAAACACAGCCCTAGCGAGACCCGATGCGACGGCCAAACTCCAAAATGGCGCAACTTGCAGGTAGAATGGGATGAACAATGGTATGGAGAAAGACCTGAAGAGTCAAGTCTATGGGATATCGAAACCCAGAGAACATGGTTTTCTCCTCTCCATTGACATGGATATCTACTTGCTTAATTACCTTTTGCCTTTTTTATGAATTATTATCTTCTTTTCTATATCTTTTTAATCTTTAGTTTCTTTGCTAATGTCTTGATGGTCCATGAGTGTTACTGTAAAATTGTAGTCGTAGAAGTGTAATGGAAAGAGAATTTCGACTACTGTGTTGTCAATTTTGTTGTCATTTATACAAATGATGATGCATTTAAATAGGTGGACTACTTGAAACTGTGGAAGTTAATCTCACATATTTTCCTTTTATAGTTAAAATTTGTGCGTACCTGAAAAAGTTACTTAATGTGGTCCTTAGCGTTAGCACGGACAATATGCTAGTTTTTTTAATTATACTCTACTGCATCTATTAAAAAAAGAATACAATTCAAAATTAAAGTTCAAGTCAAACTTTTTAAAACTTCACTAATTTATATGGAATGTTGTTAAACTCCAGATAGGTATACCGAAAAATTAGGTCTTATTTCGTATGGCTCCTTCTCTCTTCACATGGTTTCTCCTTCTAAACTGTTTTTGGTAGGACTCCTCCGTAGAAGTTGAAACCGAAATCAGAGAGGAGCCCTACGGGTCTTAATCTCTTTAATATTAGAGTTAGCGATAGATTTAGTCAAACTTAAAATTATTTAAAACATTTTAATATTTGAAAAAAAACGAGAATTGCATGTTTTGGGACGGGAGAGTACCATCTTCCCCGCCTTTCCAGCATTCAGGTTCGCTGTTGCCATCACGTGAAAAAGTTGATATCGACCTGGAGCATCGCATCGGCAGTCGGCGGCAAGGTGCACGGGGGTGAGAGTGCCCGCGCGGGCGCAGGCGGCAGGCACAGGACTCCTGATGTCTATCAACCCTGCCCCGCAAAGCGACTGAGGCAAGGAAAGAGCCCGCGGAAAAGCAACGAGGAGGACAGATTCCGAGCGTGGGCAGAGATTGCCCGAAATATCTCGCGTCAGTGTCGAACCCAAATCAAGCCGCGTGACCATGGTCGCGGGCTCGCGGCTGATGCTCTCAAGGTCTCGGGCTGAGGTGGCGGTGGCGCCACTTCGCAGTGAGAGATTAACCAGCTGTCGGTCGGCCTCGCTGAAAGCTGAGGAAGGAGACGGAGTGGAACAACCAAATGGATGCCATGCTCACACAGGCGACCTCGTTAATTAAACGCGATGATTTTGCCTATCATATCATGGTGAGGTGAACCCGTCCGTGGCTGCTGTTCCTTTCGTGCCTTGCAAGCGCCGGCTGTGCGTGCCGTGTGTTTCTTGGCTGTGAATTCGTGGCTGTGAGTGCATCACCTGATGACGTTTCTTCTCGTGTTGTTGGAAATCAATGGGCAGTGGCACGGCCTAGGACGTCATGTGCTCATTCAATTCATGCAACCACCTCATGGCGCTGCTGTAGTCAATAGCTGTGGTTGCCAAACAGACTGGAGTCACCTTCCGATGACGATGTTCTTCTCGACACGACGACACCTAAATCATACGGATCAACTGAACGTGTGGCACGGCCTAGGGTACGTCCATGTGCTCATTCAGATTCATGCAACCACCTGTGATAGCGGCGCTTATTTGGTCAATATTAGCTGTGGATCAACTGCTCAAAAGATTCACTGGATTTTCACCTAAACTCCGTTTGTACCACAGATGTTGGCTAGCTCGACACGACGACACCTAAATCATACGGAGTACTGAACGTGTATGGCTAGCTCGTAGGGTAGACGAACCATCGTGCTGACTCCTAGTCCCAGAGTCCCAGGCACTGCAGACATATCACAAGTCTTGCAGTTGTTGCCCCCTTGTACAGTAGAACTAGTCTACTCCACGTCCACGGACGACGGGAGACGGGTCGAGATTCGAGACGACGAGCCTGTGGGGCTGGCTGAAAAAACGATAAATACTGATGCTACACTCTTATTTCGACTGAGGGCCTGTTCAGATGCAGAAAAATTTGGTAAAATGATCACTAGAGTAGTTTTCGTTGTTATTTGATAATTAGTGTCCAATTATAGTCTAATTAGGCTTAAAAGATTTGTCTCGTGGATTTCGTCTAAACTATGTAATTAATTTTATTTTTTATTTATATTTAATACTTCATACATGCGTCTAAAGATTCGATGTGACGAAGAATCTTGAAAATTTTGGCATTTTGGGAGGAATTAAACGGTACATGAAACGGTGCGGCTGACAATGTTATGCGAACAGGGCGTACGTCTGCCTGACTCCATATTTGCGACTCTCTACAGCGTAGCGTGTGGCGTCAGCCGTGTAGCCTCCACCCGCTTTGGTTGGATTCTTGTTGCCGCTTCTTCTCGTGATCGGCCGCATTGGGTTGGGGACTCTTCACGTTTGCTTTCCTGGACGCCGCCTGCAATAGCGCGGTACGATTTACTGCGCGCTTTCGGCGTTTCTTGTCTGCTGCCTTCCCAATTTGCTCTTTATCCGGAGTGGATGCCGGAGCAATATGAGTGATCCCTTTCCGTTTCTTGGATTAGCCCCGTTGGCCATGGTGAATGGCGGCGAGCAATCGGCGATCACCTCCACCTCCACCGCTAGCGCCGCCGCCGCCGTCGAGCCTGGCGTCGTGGAGAGGGGCCGCGTGAGCGGCGGCGGGCGGCGGCTCGCGGGGGAGAGCTCGGACGAGGAGGAGGGGAGCCAGCGCTTCTCGGATGCTGAGGACCGGTCCTGGCACTCACACTCGCGGCAAGGCTCCGCCTTGGAGGACTGTATCTCCACGTCCGCGCCCATCAGCTGCGACGCCGGCGCCGCCAGTGCCGTCGGCGTGGACACGGCCACCGAACGCGCCAGGAAGTCGTGCGTGTCGGAGTGCTCGCTGGACGACGACGACGACGTCGTCGACCTGGAGGCCGGGCTGGCCGAGATCACCAAGGCCAGCCCGGACAAGTTCGAGAGGAACTGCCGCATCTGCCACCTCGGCCTGGACAGCGCCACCGCCGAGTCCGGCGCCGGCATCGTGCTCGGCTGTTCCTGCAAGGACGACCTCTCCCGTGCCCACAAGCAGTGCGCCGAGACCTGGTTCAAGATCAGAGGCAACAAGTAAGCCCACTCACTGCTATCTCCATACAAAATCCTCTTTGCATGATTGCCTTTACATGTCAAGTTTACAGTTATTACAGGCTAGAATTAAAATATCTTCATGTGTTTACGAGTTCTTTGCAACTGCAAACCTGGCTTTTGTGATGAAAAAAAACATGCCATGTGTCTGCACGAACATGTGGCTAAGGAATCTGTAATTGGAATTCGATATTTTGCTTTAACTAGGTGGGTTGATAAAGGTTTCAAGGGGATGTGGTGGTGGGGATAAAGTGGAATCGGTTGTAGTTGATTCGTAGGTTATGGAACATTGGAGAGTGGATAAAGTAGGATTCCCTCTTTCGGGCTGGCTCTCTCGCAGATTCCTGTGTAGTTCTCTAGATCCTGAATGTGAGTCACTTTGTTATGGTGGTCCTGGTGCGGTGGTGCCATCGTGTCGGCTTCCACTCAAGTGTTTACTTCATGCAAAACTTGTCATAGTTCACCCAAGATGGGTGTGCCAATTGTTTTCCAAATAGTTCGTTTAGGCTGAGAATTCCACATATAGGATTTAGGACTGGAGTTTATAAGGGTTATAAGCTCTACCGGTCACTGAATCCGAAAATTTGCTCTGCAGCTGTGCTTTTCGTGTCAAACATTATTCAGAAGATGCTTAATCTAAAACAGTGTATAGAGTGGCTGGTGCAGTTTCCCGTCACAATCAGGTATATAAATACTAGATTTGTATAGAGTTACAAGCTCAATTGGAAATGCTGGGCACCCCTCAAATTGAAAATCTTTCTCTGGCTGAGGTTTAAAGGTTGCCACTGGACCGCTGATTGTTGACAGTGCCATGGACTTGAAGCAAGTTCTGGTTGTTACCTCTGTGGTCAGGAAGACCGAGACGTGTGATCACCTCTGTTTCCTGTTCATACACACTACAAATATGGTGTAACATCCTGTCAGGGCTAGGAGTGGCATGTCCCCAACCGTCAGAGAACCAATCGATATAGGATTGGTAGCTACAACTACGTGGCGCTTGGAGGAGGATCAAAACAGAAGGGGTTCAACTCAGCTCTTCGCTCTAGTAAGCTGGCAGGTCTGGAAAGGGAGGAATGCCCAGTTGTTCCATGGAGAAACCTCGATGATTAATCAAGTGCTGCTCAAAATCTGCCAAGAAGAGCTCTGGATTGAAGCGGGTGCCACAAAGCTAGGCTGTTTAGTTCATTCGTAACAGAACAACTGCTACTTTGTTTGATTCAATCCCACTAGCAAGGTTGTCTGTTCATCTGTAATAGCTTCTAGTGAACCAGGTTGACGAGCGGTGATGCTATGCGTGTTGTAACAAACTCTTCTATCTTAATACAAAGATACGCAGGCCTCATGCGTGTTCGAGAAAAAAAGTCTAGATTTGTGGTTTGCAGTTATAGTAAAAATGAAGTGGGGAAAGGCACATTCCATAAGAGGAGAACCTGAGTTAAGGTACATCAGTAGAGCCTTATTTCTGGACTTTCTCCTGTGCACTCTCAGATTTTTCATCAACCATGTCTGTAGATCAAACATACATGAAAATAACTTTTCACCAACATATCATCTTGAAGAAACGTCAATTAAGAAAAGGATGCATCAAGTACCTTCAATTCAAATGCAAACATCCAGATGAATTTTGGTGGTGGTGTGGTGGTGGTGGTGGTTGGGGGGGGTATAGATTTTCAGTTGCTTTATTGTCAAGGTGTTATAGCCAAGACTTTTACTACTTATGTCTATAACAGCAATCTTTTTTTTCCCAAAACAATGGATGCGTCTTTCCAAACCTCCTAGTTATTTTGGTATTATTGAAAATTATGAAAGTGAGTTTATATTGTTATGCATGATATCAATAGACACCCTCTTGTGTTTAATGATTAATCACTTGAATTGAGGTAACCATGAGAAGTATATAAATGGAGTCAAGATAAAAATGCAAAGATGCATCAGTATCCTTACAAAATCACTAGACATAACTTTGTTGCTCTAGTTCAGATGAAACTAGGCCTATGGTATCTGTTCATCTTGATTCAGTTTGTATCATATTAAAGCTTTGCGTTGCTTGTGGTATAGTATTTGAGTAGTTGCGCATTATGAAATATGTTGCCCTGGTGTCATTTTAAGTAAATTTGCATCGCAACATATTACTCAATGCAAACAAGGATCTCTTTTAAGTGTCTCCATCCCTTCTTTCATTGTCTTAGGATCTGCGAAATCTGTGGCTCAACCGCGTGCAACGTGGCAGGTTTCTGTGATGCGGACTTCATCGAGCAGTGGAATGAATCAAGCAACACTGCATCTGCCCAGGCAACAGCCACCGAGCCTCGGAGATTTTGGCAAGGGCACCGGTTCCTCAAATTCCTTCTCGCTTGCATGGTGTTTGCGTTCGTTATATCCTGGCTCTGCCACTTCAATGTTCCTGGATGAGTACTCTCTTGGTGCACATTGTTCTTAATAAAAGCTCCAAAACCATGACAGACGAAGTATGGGCAAGTTTCAGAATGCAAATTGGCTGAGAAAGAACTGGAGATGAACAAGAGTTGCTTGGGTGAAATGAAGAGTGGTGTTAATTTTGTAGAGTACGACAACACATGCCGCAGAAAAAAGAAAAGAAAAGAAGGAAAGCGGGCTATTCTGTAAAGATTGGTTTGTGAGTGGTGGTGAATGGGGAGTGGAAGATCTTATTTTCCATTGCGTCATGCTTGCATGATTTGTCTACCTTCTGGGTAAGTAGGTTATTAGATCTTGTAGCTTAGTTGGTTACATTCTTGGTGGTGGAATATGTCTATCTAGGTCGAACAGGTTATGTGCTCGACTTTGCATAGGGGATCATATTGTCTTGGATTTATTCCAGAAATAAATGATGCTATATGTGGTGGGCGGTGTACTCGTTGACAGTGAGGTTCAAATAGGCCATGCAAGAGGCGTTGCCGCCGAATCAAAATAGGACATCCAAGGGGCAGGAGGGCCGCCGAATCCCCATTATTTAGGATGTTTTGCAGGACACTGCACCTTGTCCAGGACAGAATTCATGCATCCTAAACAGGCAGCAGCTAGTACAGGATAGGCTTCTGGTCCATGCTTATGCCCTTCAATTCAAGCCGGTCTCACCGGAGCTCGTCTTAGTTATGAATTATGATAGCCACTCGATGGTTTGATCTGCCCGAGAGGGAAGGATCAACGTACCCAAACCAAACGGCAGCATCAGGTTCCGTAAGTTTAAATAATCAGTACCGATGTACTCCAGTCCAGCTCCAAATAGCCAAACGTGTGGCTGGGTCCGGTAACATGCAGCTTGCCGCGATTGAAGGAAGATGCACTCGAGCTACGGCAAATCAGCACTTATTAATTGCACAACATTTCAGATGAATCTTCTTCAAAAGATACTCCTATGTGCAAGTAATTGCCAAGTTGGCAACATTTCTGATTTCTGCAATTGCACGGTAGAAGTAGCACAAGCACAAACAGCTATTTATTCAGAGAGATTCAGACTGCAACTGTTGGCTATTATGGCAGAAATGGGAAAGCTTTTATCGGGCCTATTCGCTGGTTGGTGCTGGTGCTGGTTTTTTGTGAGAGGAAAACACTCTTGGCTGACTGGTTTAGGCTGGCTGAAACCAACAAGCGAACAGGCTGATCATCGTGTAGACTGTATGATAGATGTCATAGTGGAGCAGAGCAACTGCCATATATCGCTTGACAAGCCGTGCATTGCATTCAGTGTACTCGGGCCACGCACCTGCACGGCTGCACCGCTGACATGGGTATGGGTAAGCGCCGCAAATGCAAACCGGCCATGTCACATGGCAGGAAGCTCCGTGCACGGAACGCAGCGGATGCATGTGCTTTACATCATCCGCTCGTCTCGCGGCATCCCCAGTCAAGCGCTGCCTTTTTTTTCTTTAAGGGCGCCATACCCGTGAGCGGGTGAGCCATTCAGGTCTCGTGAGCCCGGGGGACGGTGGTCTATCCCGTCACTCGATTCGATAAGTGGTGGTTGGAGATTCAAAGATCAAAGGGGCGTATCACAGTTCACAGGGCTCCAACAAAAGCGATCATAACAGTTTCTAACGTTAAACTACCAATCAGCATAAGCTAGTCATTACTCATTACCAAAGATGAATACTTTTTTCTTTGGGGATGAGAACTAGCTGAATCTAATCGATATATACATAAAACATCAATTTCTCTCTAATATCATCGGTTCTGAAAGGTCTTAAGGATGCAAAACTGTAGCTGCGGCCTCTGAGAAAAGCCACGAGATTCTGATTCTATTACAGTTTCTACCACTACTTCAACACCTCATTTATCTGTCATCGGGCCATGGAGAGCAGAACAAAATGCTGTTGCAGCCTTGCGGGTACCTGAGAAGCCCTTCATCATACAGTGATACAGAGGCACACCACGCAATTTCTTTTTCCTCGCAGACTCCCGTGGATGTTAAAGACAATATGACAAAGAAAGGCTGCTGATCATGTCCCAGTAGGGGTGGCATCAGACACTGTGTGGTTCATGTCTTCTCCATGCTTTCCATTCATCTGCACTCGTTGTCGCTGAAATAATCAGAAAAAGATGTATCACGAAAGCTCAGTACCAAAAACACGAGGTTATGATGTGATGAGCTGCAAAAGCAGTGATATATAATACAATAGTTCATTTTAAATTTGTGCATGCAGCCGTGCACTGAAAGGTACCCCAAACCATTTACGATAATTCAGAAATTGTGAGGTGATAAGAAATGTTATAGTACCCAATCTGTAGCATCGACAGTGTTTCCATTTAACAATTTATGGAACTCATCCATCATCCTCCCGTCCTTCTCAAGTTTATGGAGTTCTTCCTTCATCTTGCCGTCTTTATCCTTTGTGCTTACTGGAAGCAAAGATAATCCAGTTGTACGATCTGGCATTTCTGCAGAATTACCACAAAAGATTGTTACAGAATGCATCATATGGCTGATTTACATGACACAGGAGGGTATAAGATTGTACCTGGCAGCTTCTTATCAACAAAGAACACAACCAAATTAACAGTGTACCTGTGGAAAGAGATTGTCAAAAGGAAGGCAGATGCTACTCCAAGATAACCATATCACTGAAATTAGGTTTTGTCCTACCAAGCAACAACAACATCCACAGTGTAGTGCTTGCGAGAAGCAATTATAAGAAGACTCTGAATTATAGCCATCAGCCAAGAAAGGAGCTTAATCAACCTACAAGAACATGTGAACAAGGATGAGTTCGTGGGGAACTAATTTGAAAATGTCACAAGTTTCAAAAAAAAAAAAATTGAAAATGTCACACAAATTACATGCAAAACACACAGGGGGAACACACATGATCACCAAAAAAGATTTCCATACCTGTTTGAACCATATTTATGGTATGTGCGCACGAAAACTAGGGTGAAGATCATGTGAGATGAAAATATCAGATCACCACAACCAAAAAGCACTCCACGAGGAACTGCAAGGAACAATTTGAATCAACAGAACTTTCCACCCACAACAGTAGGCCAACAACAGAAAACTTACAGTTAAGCAGGAGCACTTCAAGTGCATTATTTGGTGGTGGGAGAGTGGCCAGTTTTGAGCCCTATGAAAGCAGAAGGTAAATGTTTTGGAATAATTTTGTATGTGACAGTGTTCACAAGTATATGTTTTAGCTAGAATGAGAAATCAAGGTTACCTCACGACAGTGATAATTGGGACCAGGAAGTTGAGTGGAATAGAATGTTATAATCCTTAAAAACTGCGAAGCCTGGACAAGAAACTATGATCACTTGTTGAAACATGGATACAAACACCATCAAAGTTAAGACAATCAAACTTACAACTAGAAATGCCAGCACCCTTCGCCATAGTAGAACAGTGTAGAAACGTTTGCTATGATAAATAAAAGGGTGAAAACTCCACTGCAGTACAAAAAGGAAATCAGCACATACAAGGGCTCAAACAGGTACTAAAACATGGTCACCCATAAATATGAGGAAACAAAAATAAAATTAGCACATACCATTACAGAAAAATAGCATAAGAAAATTAGGAAATTATGCAATGGACACTGAGCGAGTACAAACACAAGTCAGTGTAACAAAACATTAACAAACAAACATTTTGTAAGTATAGAAATTAGGGATTTACATGAAACTTATCATCTAACCTTGACAAACATAGACAGTACCAGCTAACTCATACTGGAGGTTCCAATAATTTCATAAGGTGATTAATTGGCCCATGGTCTTCATGCCGCAAAATCACATTAAGTTAAATTACTAGGTTTAACATATCAATCTAGATGACCACCACTTCTGATCTTACTGTTCAATGAGACTGATTGCAGTATATATTGTTTAATTTCAACATTAAATGCACACACACACACACACACTCATGGTACAAGTAATCAACATCAAACAGATAAACTGCAAAGTAAAAGGTCACCTACCAACAGAAAGGAAATGAAGATGAAAGTGAATACGCTCTCACTAAGATAACCTTTCTCTTGGCCAAGCTCCTGCCATATGGCGGTGTGTCACCAGTGGCACAAAACAAATCAATGTTGTGTATTATTTTATGAACATGAAACTGAATAGAGGCATATGACATACTGGAAGGGCCATAAATCCCAAGTCCTGGAGCAGTGGTCCGGGCCGATGCAAGTAATGTACTCCTCGAGCAGCCAATCCATGGATGTACTAGTTATAGCCAAAATGATTGCATAAATCTCCAAAATCATTCATTATTGAACTGATAAAAAAATGTTAAAAGTAAATTTTTGGTAAGACGATGCAGAATTACGAGATTCAGATATTAGGGAGTTTCTTTTTTTTTTCTCGAAAACGCAGGAGAGCTGCGCTTCATTAAATTAAGAAGAGAATAAAAAGCAAGAGCCCAAACAACACCTCACACACCACACACACACACGCTCACGCCCCAACAGTTTCAAGGATTACACTCGCGCCGGTGACATAAACACATATTAGGGAGTTTCTGCAGCCTCAAAATTGAGAACCCTGAAAGACTTTATATTAGCAGACAATTGGTGTGTTCCTTTGCTGCTTATCAATTGAACTAATAAAGTCACTAGTTTCCAGTTCTACCAACTGTGCACATAGAAAAACTCAGTCACTACTGAGGTCTACAAAGCTCTTGGCTCATCAAATGAAGCAAAGTGCAAAACAGTTATACGATAGAAGCACCAGAAGATCTTCCAGTGAAATAAAAAAAAAAATGATATAAGAGGGATGCAGATTGCTTGGATCAGCAACACACAGATCGGGCAAGCACAAAAGGACTCAATTGCATTAAAGGAATATAGAGGTTAGAATCTCTAGAACCACCTACACTGAATTCTAAAAATTTTGATTAGAGAAAATACAGCAGCCAAGGCAGATTGCCAGGATACATCATACATAGATCATGCTAGTGACATGCCAGGGCTAACCCAAAAGAGAATGGAGGATACAAAAATAGTATGGTTCAGTTAATTTAAGTGTCAAGACATAGGAAGTCTCAATATACATATCTTCCACATTAGAAAGTTAACCCAAGGATGTTGTGTGCACAGCTATAGCTCTATCTCACTTGACGTCTAGGACTGCTATTTCCTTTCCTATAAAGCTTACATGACGGGTGCTGTTATTTGTTACAATAAAACACAGCAGAAGAGTCGCCTAAAAGAAAAATGGTAACGGACCCAGTTTACCCAGTTTATATGCAGAACAAAAATAGTTCCATGAAGACTTGGGGTACCCTGCTAACTAGGTAGACAGGTAGTTAGGAGCATTACATTTCTTCACATGTATTTTGAAGGCAGAAATAACAAGTTAAGAAAATATAGAGAAATGTAAACGGCAATTTACAACGTATTTCCAGGGGTCAATAGCGTATCCGTGCATTGAACTATGGGATAAGACAAATTTAACAATTCACAAGACAAAATGTATCACGATAAATTGTTTTTCTCCTGAATAAAGAATTGGATAAAGAGCTAGCCCCATGCTTCTACCACCCATGTGAATTCTCAGTTATCGCGCACATCATGCACCATATATCAGTAGCTCAATGCATATACAGAAGGCACATCACGGAACCAATTTCACAGGATATATACCCTCACTCTTATCAACAATAAACCAATATGCCTACAAATTAAGAAGCATCTAGTGATCTCGAGCAAATGTTTATTCAGTCACTAAGCTTAGCATAAACTCAAGAGAGTATTCTCGTTTGAATTGACAACACCCTGGAGAGTAATCATCATACGATTGGCGACAGCCCCCAAATTAAGCACTACAGTTTAACAGAGCCAACTGAAAATTTTAAAAAGAAGTCTGAGCCATCTGCAGGTCAAAACGTGTCGACAACCGGCGCTAACTAACATCTCATGGTTATGCAGTATGCACACAGGAGGCACAAAGTAAACGAGATCGATCGGGAAGCTCACCTGAAACACCAACCCTGCAAGGAGCAACTGCCACTTCTCGAACAGAAGCTGCAGCTCCGCCGTCGTCTCCGCGCACACCCTCCTCCACAGCTGTGCAGACGCAGACACCGATCAGAAAACTTCACAAGCGATACCCAGCAAGCATCCGTGGATGAGCGCAGCGAATCGAGACCTTGGTAGACTCCCGCGCGACGTACATCGTCGTGGCCGCAGCTCCCACTCCCGGCCCTAGTCCTCCAGCAGTCTCCACTACTTCCCGGTTGGGTCACACCCATACTCCCTCCGATCCGCACATCACTGCGGGGATCGCGGCATCCCGCGCCGAAATTCCCCGCTTCGTAACCGCCGCCGCGGCGGCCGGGTGGACGACGACCCTCCCGAGGCAGCTCAGCTCACGGGCATCGGTGAGGGAGAGGGGAGAGGACGGGACGGAACGCGCGCAAATGCGGTCTGCGGAGACGGGACAACTGGGGGAACGGGTTGTCGCAGGCCGCCGCTGACGCTGGGGGAGTCACGACTTTCTCGGCGACGGCGGCGACGGTTTGAATCGGGGAGGGTGTGGGTTCGGGTTCGGGAGAAAAGGAGGAGGAGCCGGGGGTGTGGGCGTTTTCGTAAAAAGCCGTGGGCTCGTTCCGCTCAGCCGGCCAGTTCGATCGGGTTCCGAGGGAAGGGGAGGAGCAGCAGGACTGCAGGAGGAGCCGGTGGACTGGCCGATCTGCCGTGCTGTGGCCTGCCTCCATGTGCCGATGTGCGCCCATCGCTGCTGCCCTTTTTATGCATCTGGCAGCCGCGTTGGCTGATCCATCCATGAGACCATGATCCCTCCCCTTTTTGTTCGGCGGGCATCCAGTCCATGACTGATGAGAGCAAAAAAATTGGCAGTTGGTGTTTGTGCTTTGTTAATTAATTCGATCGGTTGGGCCAAGAGATTTGGGGCCAAAGCTACCTGTACGGTGCCTAGCGTCGACAGCGTACAGGTTCGGGAACCGCAGTCTTCCAGAACACCAGATGTTGACATGTACAGCTCGGAAAGGAAAAAGGATGTGGCCATGTAGGCATGTTGCTTTCCCTGAGCTAAAAACGAATTTCAAATGTTCGGACCGAGCTTTGATCAACACGTACCATTGGTCCATTGCATTGGTCTAGTCTCTGATCATTCCAGTCGTCTAGAGAAATAGCCAATCACCAGAATTCTGCCCATTTTTTTCGCGAACGTTTTTACCAGAATTCTGCCCTCCTTACCTGTTTCTTTCGTTTATTACAATAGTATATATACGGGATATTTTTGTGGTCCGTGGTGATTATATTCTTATTAGGCTTTATAGCTACTCAAGAATCTTTATACCCTTTCTAATTGATGGGAGTACAGATTTTAGTGAAAAAAAAAATATCCTCTAGCAACTTCTTTAACAAGATCTTCAAATATTGACATCCTAATTTCTCGCTCTCTATGTTGCACAAGATATAGAAAAATGTTAGAGCAACTTCAAAATGTTATTTATATCCTCCAATAGCCTATTTAAATGGGTCTCCAAATATAAACCTCCACTATTTCGAATTTCTCGCTAGTTAAAGATAGAGAGCGAGGATAACTATCTAGAGTGCACGTAAGATATAGAAAAGCTATTGGAGAGTATAAAGGTATAAAATATTATTTTTACCCAAGCGACTCTCCAAATAATAATTTGGATAGTAAATTTTATAAAGACTCTTGGACATGTTCTTAGGGCCTGTTTGGAACGCGGGGAAATTTCTCGTTTTTGGGTTTTCCTGTGAAATTTATATACGATTCCCGTAAAATTCCTGCGTTCCAAACGTACTTTCAGAGGGTGGAAAATATAAAGAATAATATATATTTAAATAACTATTTAAATGATGATTTAGAAAGTGGATTTAAGAAAGACTTCATTATTTTGAAATTTAAGTATACATGCACAGATGCGCTTTTAGCCCTTCTTTATACTGCCACACTCCAATACTCTATACTCTTTACTCGGTGGTTACTTCTACAATGTGCGGACATGATGGTGTCACTCAGACTCTTCATCCATCCTTACACTAATCAAAGTATATATACGGCCGCATAGTACAACGAAAAGCCCACAGAAAATTAACAAAAAAAAAGGGGGATTGTCCAACCCCAAACGTTGTCCGTTCCAACTTTTGGAGGCAAATGTGAATTATTCTCTGCATTTCTAGTTCGAGTTGACAACGAGATACGGAGTAAACAATATAAGGGGTGGCAGTGTCACCATCCTTCTACAAGAGAATAAAGCTTTGCAAAGCCCATCAACGTCACCTATAGACCTTCGGCCTGTTCACTTACTCGTATACGATCGTAGATTATAAACTGTAATAGTATTTTTTTTCTCACACCAAACCAGCCAGCAGTAAATAATCCACGATCGTTTACGACGAAACGAACAGGCTGCTTGTCATCAATTGCCGGTTAGCCGGCACAAAGAACACACGTTTTATCCGTGGAACGCAACCGTCACGCTGATGATGCAGAAGGCCATTTTGTTTCCTCGGAAAAATATTGAACTCGTCGACACGACTGTTGAAAGATGACGAAACCTGAAACATTCGGAAGGCGGTGTTGACCAGGCTGGGCCGCGACGCGATAAAACAGCATCTGGAAGATGAGCCACATGTTGAGCCCCCATACTCAGGCCCTCTTTGGCGGGTTCTCTCTTCCTCCGATTCGGCAGAAGAGCCGGAGCCGGAAGAGCCAGAAGACGTGGTTTTTTTTACTGCTACTTCATTTTATGAGTGAGAAAAACGACTTCCTACTAAGCATCACGCCGCCGTCGGCCCACCCGGGGCCACTAGCTCCGTGGGCGTTTGCATGCTCGTTGAGTAGGGTTTTCCGTCGAGCTCGAAATGCCGCGGCGAGATGGAGGGAAGGAAAGAGAGGGGAGGGCGAGACGCGCCGCGCAAGGTAGGAGCTGAAGCCCGACAGGCTGTAATGTCCCAGAGTCCAAACGGCTCAGATTCACTCTGCACGCTGAGCGAACCACACCTACCACCATTCCACTTACGCTTTTGTCCTCGCTTCGTGTAAAAGGATTAACCCAACCGGGCAAACAATGATCAGGAACGTTCCCTCTTAGCACACGCGACCAACCAAGGTGGGACTAAACTCTCCATAATATCTCATTAATATGCACATAGACCACTATGGGCTAAATTTCAAACGGGGTCGGATGTCACATACGCCCCCCCTCAAAGGAACTGACGTCCTCGTCGGCCCAACACACCCACAACCGGGCAAACGATGACCAGGAACATTCCCTCTTAGCACACGCGACCGTGCATCCGGTGCCGGCACTTGTGCCATGCCGTGCACTCCGCCGGACCTACATGCGCAATGAACCCCATGTCCATCCGCGCAGCTGACCCGCACACGCCCGTAGCCGCGAAGGTCGGCCCTGATACCATTTTGTAACGCCCAGAGTCCAGACGACTCCGATCCACTCTGCACGTTGAGCGAACCACACCTAACACCATCCACTTACACTTTCGTCCTCACTTCACGTAAAAGGATTAACCCGAGGATGGTGTGATGGACTCTAGAAGCCTTATATGTTGATCTATCCCACCTATAATAATCAAGGTGGGACTAAACTCTCCATAAATATCTTATTAACATGCACATGGGTCACTATGGGCCAAAATTCAAAATGGGCCGGATATCACACAGGCCGCTGTCCGCTAGCCACCGGCACCATTGCAACATGTGCAACATCCGATCTACTTTTGAAACATTCAGATGAAACATTTGCAGCATACGTCTGAAGACAGATGAAACATTTGAAACATATGTCTAAAACCATTGCAACACGTACGCAACATCCAGATAAGACATTTGGAACATATGCGTGAAATATATGCAACTTCCAGATAAACACACTTGCAACATATATTTGAAAAAACAGATAAAACGTTGGGGGCAAATGTTTGCAACATAAGTGTACAACCATTGCAACATATGCAACATCCTGATCTACTTTTACAACATCCATACGAAACTCTTGCAATGTACCACTGAAACAACTGAAACACTCGAAACATACGCTTGCAACACGTGCTTTCAGTGCAATGTCACCTTACTGCTCGGACGAATGGAGCTCGTCCTTGTGGAGCTCGACGTCGGCGCGGAGCTCGATGCCACGGAGTGCTCGGAGGTCGTCGTTGCGGAGCTCGTCGGTGGCACGGACCTTGGCAGTGGCCGCGGCGGGCGTATGGAGCTCGGCGTGACGGACGGTGCAAGTCCAGACGGGGGGGGGGATGGAGCGCGGTCGCGACGGACGGCCGGGCAGGCGGCGTGGTGAGGGCGGCGCCGGCGAGCGATGCAGGCGGAGTCCGTCCTGCGAGCGGAAGCGGTGTGGGCGAGCGGAGTCCTTCCCGCGATGGCGGGCGGGGGTGGCGCCGGCGAGCGGCGCAAGTGGAGGCCGTCTGAGCAGGGGCAGCGCGCGCGAGCGGGGGCGACGCAGTGCAGAACAGGCATGCGACGCGAGTGGAGTATGTGAATGAGTGGATGAGAATGGTTCCGTGAACGAATAGATGAAACCCGTCCGGACGGGAGTCACGCAACGGACGCAAGGATACCAGCGTTACCGTTCCTCTACAGGTGGCGCGATCCAGCTGATCCAATACACCGACACCGTGTTACCGTGGCATTGAGGTCATATTCCTTGGCGGCCCCGGCCTTGCAATGTGACGGCGCGATGATGATGCTACGCGATAAGGCCGGCGCATTTCCTCGCGTAGGAGTATTTAATACGGGCGTGACGCAGCCGATCTGTGCCGGCACTGATTTGGCTGTGCAGGGCTCGCAGCCCACACACATGGCAACGGCATGAGCGACGGGAGCCAGGGCGACAGCGTCGTGCGTGTGCGCGGCCGGCAGCAGTGCGGGGCTGAGGAGGGGAGGGAACTAGCTAGCGAAGCTTAGCGTGCGGCCGCATACAAGCGACGGCGAACGGGCAAGCAGGCGCAACAAGCCCACCGGCCGGACGCCGCGGCGTTGCCTAGATAGGTGCGCATACCCAGTCTTTCCGTTATTCGAAACTGGCCGGTGCTTTCAGGTGGAAAGGCGAGAGAACATCAGCGTCGCCGAGGTGCAGTTGTGCTGATACTCCCTCCATCGCAAATCGCAATGGCACCGCCCCGTTATGTGCTAGTTTCAGGACTTCAGGTCCACACGAGTACGCGAGGAACCCAAAGGTCATTGTCACTTTTTTTTTTAACATGGAAGATATCTCCATTATTCATAAACAAGTGCCAAATCTTTGGCTACAAAAGACCTGATACAAAATGGAATACTGTCCAACACCGGATCAGTACCCTGACTCAAACTTGCCCCAAAGGCAGCTAAATTATGGACTACCAAATTACAGGAACGATGATTATGAATTACATCAAAGGCAGCAAAGTTACTAGATAGAAGGTTCTTTAATTCCCATTTGAGACCACTCGCTGAAGATCGATCAATTTCTGGGGAGGTGACGGCCTGCACCACCATAGAAGCATCTGTTTCCAGAATCACCCTTTGGATCCCCAGATCAGCTGCCCTCTGCACGGCGTGCAAACAAGCACAAATTTCAGCATGGAAAGCCTCTCCTACGTTCGACAGCACTCCGTACCCCGAGCTAGTAACACCTCCATCAGCACCTCTTATCACAAAACTCCATCCCCCTGATTTGTCGCTTAGCTTATATGCTCCATCACAATCTAGTTTCATCCATTCTCCTTCTAGTGGTTTCCACTGATATTTCAGAGTTGGCGTCAAGCCTTTTTCACAGTGCCCAATAGAGGACCATTCTTCAGCATAGGATCTGATCAGTGCTGCTAGCAGTGCGCCATCACGCTTCTTCTCCCCTTCCAGAACTCCGCAGCGCTCAGACCACCATAAATATAGCAAAGTGATCACTTGGCGCTGTTCATCGTTTTGCATATTCAGAACCGCTTCCACCAGGTCCCTCGCCGAGAGAACTTCAGCTAGATTCAGTCGCATCTGCTCCAACTGCAAATGAGCCTTGAACTCGCACTTCCCTCACGTGCTTAGCTTTACTAGTTTCATTCCCAGGGCCCAATCTAGTAAGAGCTACTTCTAACAAATAGATGCGGCAACGATGGGCTGCGAGACATAGTGCTAATGGGCCACGGCCCGAATGTCTTTTTGCTCAGAAATATATACAAAATTCAGCCCTTTTTTTTTTTTGCCTGGGCCTTGAAAATCATAGGTTTTAAATTTGGGCCCTGATCATGCTTGATAGGTCACCCGGGCAAAATTAAAAGGAAATATTGTGTTCTTGCCCCTACTTTGATGTCTAATTATGATTTTACCCTCGTTTTTGTCATCGTTGTGATTTTACCCCTGCTTTGTAACTATTAAGGCTCAGTTTATCCTTACTTTTAACTCTGTTAGTTGTATCTGAAATAAAAAAATTAAAAAACAACAAAACCCTTCACAATAAGACCAAAGGACAACAATACCCCTTATCCACTCATACCCTCCTCAATCCCCCATCCTCTACTGTATCCTCTCTCCCTCCGGTCTCCTCCCCAGCCCGACACGTACTCCTCGCGAAGTCGCCCGACGCGCCCCCTCCCCTCCCCTTCCGGCGCCTGACACGCCCCCTCCCCTCCCCTCTCGACGCGTCCCCTCCCCAACCCTCCCTCTCTCCTCCACTCTTCCTCACGATGGCTCCCGGCGGTGGTGCGCGGTTGCCCCGAGCGCGGGCCCAGCTCCCGACTGTGGCTCCTCCCGGATCCAGCGTCGGGCAGGGCGCTGGGCGGCTCGGCCCCTCCCGACAGCACGGAGCAACAGCAGCGGCGGGTGGCGTCACGGATCCGCCCTCCTCCCCTACCTCCATGGCTCCACCGGTCGGTGGCGTCACGAATTTGGTGGGATGGAGCCACCACTGCGCGGATCGGGCGGAGAGGTGGCCTTCGGCGGCGGATACGACGGGATGGAGCCACCACGGCGTGGATCCGGCGGAGAGGTGGCCTCCGGTGGTGGATCCGACAGGATGGAGCCAGGCCCCGTTCATCGAGCGGTCAGGGCGTGAGCGTGGGGTGCGGCTAGGCGGCTCCTTGCGCCGCGCGACGAGGGCACGGGCGTGGCCCCGAGCGGCCTGGCCCCGTTCGTCGGGCGACCAGGGCCCAGCGGCTGAGCGTGGGGTGCGGCTGGGCGGCGATGAGGGACGGGCGCGGCCCCCGGGCTCCTCCAACGCCTCCGCCTCCGGGACCGGGAGAGTCCTATGGTGGTGCGGCGGGGACCGGTTCCACGCGCAGGCCGACGGCGGGTTCCGCTCTCTCGTCTCCGAGGACGGCTTCACCTGCGCCGTCGAGACCAACGCGTCCGCGGCCGTCCGATGCTGGGCCCGCAGGGTAGCGCGGTGCAGGCGGGGCTCGCCAACGCGACCGCCACGTCATACCTCGCCGCCGTCCTCGCCTCTGGCGCCGCGCTCTGCTCGGGCGCGGACGACGTCGGCACGGCGACGAACGCCTCTGCCGTCGACGCGCTGCCAAGGGACCTCTTCGGGTACGGCCTGGCCGTCGACGACTCCCACACGTGCGCGCTCCGCCGACCCAACCACACCGCGGTGTGCTGGAGCCTCGGGGGGCCCACCACCACCCTGTACGAGCCAGTGCTCGGGATCTCCTTTCAGTTCCTCGTCGCCGGTGGCAACTTCACGTGCGGCGTCGCGTCCAGCGACTACAACGTGTACTGCTGGTCCGCGGGCGCCGATGCATTGTTTACCGCTTTTTTTTTGTTGGACTTGTACGTTGGATGAGGCTTGGTGCTGCATTGCATGCTATGTGGAATCATATGCAACAAGTTGTACAATGATGCTGTCAAATTTAATAAAAAAGCAGGGATAAAATCACAATGTATTCGGATAAGTAGGGGCAATTTTGTAGGGGCAAACTTGTCCTTACTGAGCCCATTTGACTCCATTACCTGCTATTCACGGAATAGGAGTAAACTTAAGATTCGTTTTCAAAAAACAGGGGTAAAATCACAACGATGATAAAAGCAGGGGTAAAATCACAACTGGACGTCAAAATAGGGGCAAGAACGCCAGATAAAAAAATTTACTCTTCTGCTCAGAGAAAAATAATAAAAAATGTACTCGATGTCCCGGCGAGTCATCCATGGCCGCAATCGCAACACGGTAACAAAGGTTTTACGTCGATTATTAGCCAAGGCCTCTTCTCTTCTCTTTTTCTTGTACGTACAAGTTAGACATTCACATTCGCTCGAGTTAGATTGATATACCTGGCGGACGCAGACGAGCCTTCCAGAGGGATGACCCACCTTTCCTTTCTACTCCCCCTTTATTTTTATTTTTCATTCCAAACATTTTTCAACAAAACTTGTAAGAAAAAAATTCCTTTTACCTTCTAAACTATCACTGTGGTCTGATTTTTCTTCTTAAACTCCAGAACCAGCTAGCTTACCCTGTCAATTATCAAAATTGTTTAAGTTACCTCGCTTTGCTGGTTAGTAATGGTTTTCAAGAGTGTATGATCATTTTATAGTTAAAAGATCTCATGATTACATGATATCGTTTTAATCCACATAAAATGTCTCTATCTAGAGCTCATACGTGAAGGAATTTCTAGAAGCTTCCAAAAAAAATAGATTTAGCTCTAGGAAGATGGAAAAATTTCTAGAAAAATCTAGAATATTCCCAAACCATTAAATTTTCCACAACAAAAACATGAGATCCATCCCACATGAATATATTTACTATTAAATGTGTGTTGCGTTTTTGCTGCGTTTTTGCCGGTTGCATCTTATATTTTCTGTTGAGGAAAGTTTTTGAAATGCATTCAGACAAATGAATAGAGTGTTTATATGTGTAGGGTCTCAATCTCTCACCAACACCGTTCTTCGGATGTGCTTATAGTCGCCGTCGTGCGGATACTGCTTTACCATGCATATCGGTTGGTCAATCCAAAGGTGGAAGGGTGTGGGAAAGAATAAGGAGTAGGAAAGGGTTCCTGATGCTGTGATGCAAATGTACGAGAGAGAAAGAATATATAAAAATAGTTACAATAATTTCGAAATAGTATAGTATTCTTGATGTAAAATTGTCTTCTATATCTTAGGATTGGATTATTGGAAACTCTTGGAGATGGCCTTCTTTTTCTCTCCTAATATCTTTTTAGGAGTTGCACAGCTACATGTTATTGGAAACTCTTGGAGATGCTTATATCCATAAGAAAACAAGATTATGTTCCTCTTATAATACAATAAATAAATGAGGAAAAAGGAAAAGGAAACAAATAAACAGGCCGTAATGTGGACCTGGTGGGCACAGAAAAGGACCCTCAGTGGCTCCAGGTAGAGTTGCGGGCCCATCATATATTTGCGGCCCAACTTTCAAACAAACAGAGCTCTTGGAGGTTCGATGGACCTGTACAATGAGTAGAGCCACAGTTCATAGCACCATGCATGCTAGCAACATACTACTCTACGTAAAGATATCTCAGCTGTTCGCTGTCGCTGAGAAGCTATCTGAAGATTGAAGAATACGGCGGTCACGTCCACGGTCCACCACAAGAGCTCCTGCCTCCTGAGTCCTGACACGCGGTGGCGCCGACCCGTCTGTGTGAAGCATCTGAGCCCTGGTATAGTTCCCACCTAAAAACTTTACACACTGTCACGTCGAATGTTTGAACACATACATAAAGTATTAAATATAGATTAAAAAATAATTAATTACACAGTTTACGACTAATTGGTGAAATTAATCTTTTAAGCCTAATTAGTTCATAATTTAACAATAAAGTGCTATAGTAACACGTTTGTTAATGTGTGATTAATTAGGTTTAGTAAATTCGTCTCGTGGTTTACTGACGGATTCTGTAATTTATTTTTTTATTAGTATCCGAACCCCATACGACACCTCGTGTAACATCCAATGTGACACCCCCGAAACTCTACAGGCTGAATCTAAACCAGGCCTGAATCAGCATGCCAAGCTTCACACCACAACCACTGACCAGTGACCACATTAGCAAGCAGCACTAGAACGCTGCTGGATGAAGGCATCATGGCAAAAATGCCCTTTTAAGCCCGGCCATGGAGGCAGCAGCAACGGGCAATCCATGCCATGCATGATGCATGCATCCAGCCATCCGTCGCGTGAGCAGCAAGCTCGTGAGTTGTGGTGCACGCACCGAAGGAGATTAATTTCTTCTGGGGGGCATCTGAATGAAGTAGGCAGCACATGAGGCGGCGCTGTCACCGTACAACGGCAAAATGAAACTACGGAGGGAGCAGCTGTAATGATTTGTGGTTACATTAAAAACTACGGGAACAATAATGATTGTTGGTCCTGTAAGTTTAGGGGGGGTGTTTGATCCGATGACTAAAATTTAGGAGGTGTTATATGAGGATATCGTATGGAGTGTTTGGATACTAATAAAAATTTAAATTACATAATCCGTCAGTACTCCACGAGACAAATTTATTAAGCCTAATTAATCCGTCATTAACATATGTACTGTAGCACCACATTGTCAAATCATGAACTAATTATTTTTAAAAGATTCGTCTCGCAAATTAGTCGCAAACTATGTAATTAGTTTCGTAATTAGACTATATTTAATACTCCATGCATGTGTCCAAATATCTGATGTGACAGCGACTAAAATTTAGGAGGAGCAACCAAATACCCCCTTAATCCGGTGACTAAAATTTAGGAGGTTGCCCTGTTCGTTTGGGCTTATTTGAAGTCATGACTGAAAGTATTATTAACTGGTTTGATATAAGAGAAAAATACTATTCGTTAGTTGATAAACCGTGACTTATAAACCAAATACGACCGAACGGGCGGCAAAAGATGGCTTAACCAGAGAGTACGGCACATGGGTTAGAGGCGAGCCGCGACAGGCGTCGGTGTCCGTCGGCGCGTCATGGCACATGCATGACGAGGCGGACATTGAAACCGTTCCATAAAGTATGGCGCCTGCCAACCGAAGGAAGTGGTTAGCCAAACAGCCGTCGCCGTCGCCGGCAGAAGCTTCTCGATTCATCGCCCATAGATAGACTACAGTGCTATACACGCACGCACGGCACGGCTCTAGGCTCTAGCTGTGTTGGCAGCGATGGAACAGAATGGGAAACCCCGGCAGCTTCAGCAGCCCATGCGGACGCGGTGAGCAGCCCATGTTCTCGTTGCCCACCCAGGACACCCACCGGGCCAAGACCAACCGGTTCTCTCCCTCTATTTTCATAGCAAATTTAATTGGAGACACAAATGTTGTTTTTTTCCTAAAAACTTGGTTAACTTAGAAAAGTTTAACTTATTCAAAATCTAGAATTGGATTTTGTTTAACACATTTCCTAGAGAGCAGACGCCTAAAATCTCGGAGGCGACAGCTCCCTCATTGTCGTGCCACCCCCTCTCTCTCCGGCATCTTCCCCAACCCCGTGTCTTCTTCTCCGATTCTCAGCGAAGTTTTCTTCTCCAACTCTGGCCTCCCTCTCTGGCCTCTCCCCTTCTTTCTTCTCCAAACTCCGGCAGGTATAGAAGGGGTTTCTGGGGGAGCTAGGTAGGAGAAGCGGTCGGGCGGCTTCGAAGCCATGGCGGCGGTGGAGGCAGCCGGACCAAGTCAAGGCGGGGGTGTCGCGGCCGTTCTCGCCGTAGTTGGAGAGGAAGCGGCGGCGGGAGGAGGGGAGGGGAAGAGGGAGGCCACCGCGGCAGGGCGGTGGACGGCCAGGGGGGCGAGGGCGCAATCGTGAGGAAGAAGATGAAAAGGGCACGATCCACTCTGGACCGTCCATTTCCTATCCTACAACAGAGATGCATCGCCTGAAAAAAAAAATCAAAAGCTTAGGCACCTGAAATTTAGGAATTCCCTTTTTTTTGTTAAGGTGCTAGTAAACCTGATTGCATTGTCAATGACTCAATTGCACGGGGATAGCCAAGTACAGAGAAGACTCGTGCAAGGAGTACTAGGACGTACGCTAGGCGAAGAACTAGGGATTTTGCAAGCTCTAACTACTTTTACTATTTTATTTAGTCATTGGGTCGATCAAAACATGTTCAAATGAACTAAAATGGTAATTTACGTAATTTGAATGATGAGAAAATAAACTATAATGACTTTTTTTTTGGGAACAACTAATCAATCGATCATAATTAGATCTTAAAAAAAAATCACCTCAATGCCAGCAGGGCACACACTGGTACCCGTACGTCGGTTCTCTAGACCCCTCATATAATGCCAGCAATTGCTCAGAGCTCAGAGTTGATTGTAGCAGAGCTGGACAACGGTCCGTCGTGGTCCAAATGAAAGGGGAATGTACCGCTAGATTCTATACGTACACGCTGTTCCCTTGCTGATCTGCTGTCACTACTGGTCCCCTCACTAGCCGGATACAGCGAGTACTTCCCAGATAGAGCATGAGCGTGTCCATGCCTCCATGGTCCAGGGCCAGCTCAAACTCTTGCAAAAACAGTGTGCTGCCAATTGCCAAAACGGAGGGCCACCAGGGTAGGGCATGTGTTCTCTCTTCAGAGCCGAAGAAGGAATTATACACGGGGGAGCCGGTGAAAGAGATTCAATGTACGCGGACTGTGAGTAGCTCATTTATTTACGTTCCTGTGGTGGAACATGACAATTTATCATCAATGTAGTTGCTCCTATTTTTGTAGATTTATTCTAGTACTTAACGATTTAACAATATTATGTCTTATCGTGGTAGGCAACCGTGTCTGTCGACAACGAGGTATATGTGGTGACTTAGGAATCTCGAAATCTACGGGTCTAGTATTTCGAAGGTGTTCGTAATGGGGTAGAATGTGAGTGTGTTTATAGAGATGATTGTGCAAGCATATACGTGAGTGTCTGCATTTGTAGTGTGATTCACGATAAAAAGTGATACGGTATAATAATAATAGTGCCGCTCAATAAACTTATCGTGATAAAGTATTGATGACCACCGAATTATTATTACTACTAGTTAAGTTCATGTTCAATAAAATATAAAAAGATAATGAAATGTAAGTATGCATTTAACAAAACCTAACATTTCACTAAATGTGTCCTAATACAGTAGAAGGTTTAGATTAATCAAAATATTTCATTCTAATGTGTTTCATAGAATTTTATTATTATTTATATTTTTTACATAAATATAGATATTAAACTATATGTTAAGTAGAAAAAAACTGTTGATTTGTTAGGGAAGGCCATGGCACCTGCCGACCCTCTGGCTCGGCCCTTGTGTCTCTGTTTCTGTCTTCATGTCTTGTCCCTGTTCCTTTTGGTGGAAAATCCTCAAGAAAAAAAAATTATATACGTCTTTCAAGTTTTTTACAAGGTGTACTAAAGCATGCTTTGATTAATATTTACTATAACTATGTTTTTTTTTGCCTCTCATCTTAAGTACAGCTGTAGAATATGTTCGGATACAGACACACACCACCACACACACGCACACCTCACACACACGGTATACGAACAAATCTACAACTATACCTAGAGAACGAACGTAGCTGAGAGATACTCGAAGATCACCAGACTTCAAGCGTGGCGGGCACATCGCTTGACCATTGTGGCATATCTGCGCGAAAGGCAACTAAAATTATTAACGGAGAATAAATCTCCGAGGTGAGGGACGAGCGCCGAGTCTGGGACTTGAACACTGGTCGGCACGGAGCAAGCCACAGGCTCCTGCCACTCGCGCTACGCGCGATCCTCAACTAACTATGTTTTGTTTGTGTGATAAGAGACTATATATGTAATAGCAATTTGATGTCACAAAAATCACGCAAATAGAGGAATTGTTGATCAAAGACTGAATCTAATTTAACCATGAAAATCTTATAATTTCAAATAGAGTGAGTAGTTCTGTGCTGGCTGAGCAACTGATGGCAATTGGCAGCAGTTTGACCACCGTTAGTTTAGTACACCTGGTCTGCTAGGCACTAAAGAATTAGAACTGTCAGTGAGAAAGTAGGCGCAAATCTTCCAATTGTCTTGCGTCCATTCAAAATTGCTTGGGTAATTGTCGGCGGCCATGGTTGGTGCTAGGTGGTTCTGACATAAACAGGTTACTGATCCCGCATCAGCGGTGCATAATCTTAGTTGACTTTGTCTGGGAGACTGGGAGTATATTTGAAATGATGAGCCCGCCCTGGCCATTTTGAATTCCCTGACAGTTGCATTCTTCTGCTGGCGCTGCTCCTCTCGGGAGATTTTTTAATTCTGTACCAGCATCCACCCACCCTCTCCGCTCAAAAAAAAAAAAGCATCCATCTAGTACTACAGCCTGTTCGGGAGGCCGTATCGTATCGTGGATTATTTACTGCTGGCTGGTTTGGTGTGAGAGAAAAACACTGTTCTCGACTGAAAATTTACGATCGTTTACGAGCAAGCGAACAGGCTGCTACCCGCCAGAGATTTTTGAATTCTGTATGTACTGTGCACTTTGTGTGGTGTACCATTTTTTTAGTTTTATACACTACAGTACTATACCAGCAGTACGTATAACATTACGATACCCGTAGATTCAGTCATTCAAATATGCCCGTATATTTGTGGCACAGTGTGCTGTACGTACTACACGTACCACTCACGCAAACTTGAGCAAGCAGGAGCGAAAGGATTTGTGAGGGACTGAACGGGCACGGAGAGTGCAACCACGCAACCGGCGTGACAGCGAGCCGGGCGAGACCCATGGACGGCTGGTGTGGTGAGCCGTGCCACCATTCGGCCGCTGCTGGATCCGCTCCCGGAACATGTGTTCCGGCCACATGGGCGCGCGGATGCACCTGGTCGGACGCAACCACCCTTTTTTTTTTCCGCCGGTGAAGACAACACCCGGACGGAGGGAGGGAGTGGGACGCACTCCCCGTTCCCTCGTACCGGAGCCAAGCGAAGCGAAGCGAATACTGTAGGTCACAGGAGGGGACGATGCGTCCCGTTCCCGATCAGCTACCGACTGAGCCGGGGGACAGAAAAAAGCTCGCCAGATCGACACCTCATGCGGCACAAGGTTCTTTCTCCATCCCGGTTCCAATCACATGGGCTACTGAGGTTTCCAAAAGTTACACCAATAAATAAAAGACGCTGAAACAAAGGGAAATGCGTTGCCTCAGATATGTTACAAAATACTCCTACATCCCTCGCGGCTCGCAAGTACGAAAAGTATCCGCAAAAGCGAAACTAAAAAAGCCGCGGGGACAATCTGATTCATCTTCACAGCTCTGCCACTGCCAAGAGATACGGATCAAACATACGTACTACAAGACACCAGCCTTTTGCGGCTTTGCTCACCGGAGGAAAAGATCTCACGATCGGCCGCGATTATCGACGTGCGGATGGAAAATGGAAATGGATATCTGAATTATTTGATATCGTATCCGCTAAAATTTATAATATCGATATCCGTATTCGTATCTGTTTCTAAAATGGATACTAAATGGATACATCTGAATTCGTTTTTCACTGTTTTTCTCTATCCGATTAGAGATCCGTATTCGACAATATCCGACGGTATCCGTATCCGCAAAGAAAACAAGACATCATGAACCTACTTAAATATTTTCTTTCCATAGCGAATGACCAATTATTGAATTTTATTATTACTAATAATGCATTGAACCCATTTAATAGTATATACAATTATCTATAAATAACTTTTAGTATTAATTTAAAAAATATTAATGATACATAAAGTTTAAATTAATTTTAGTATTTTTATAATCTAGTTTAATCCTAATATATTTGTTCTTTTAAATTAATTTAATGCTTTAGTTTATTTATTTATTGATTTAAAATATTTATATACATTTATAATTGCATGACAAATGTTTACATAAATATAATATTGATTGATTAATTGATATACTTAATTATTAAATATTTATTGATAACTATATTATTTTTCTGTGCTATCCTTGTCTATGTTATATACACAAATGCTTTAATCTCTGTGTGACAATTTTGTAATTCCAATACTATTGATAAAGTAAAATCGCTATTTGTTTTCTACCATTTTTATTTGAATTTCTTCACTTGATCTATTATTTTATTCAATATTAACCATTATAATTTAGTTTACTTCGACATTAGAGATTATTAGAAATGTGCTTTCATTAGTTCACTTTGGTTAACGATGTACTTAGTAGTAAAATTTTATTAATGTATGTTAAACTTAACAATATATATTTTGAGTTGACTTGAGTAAATATCCGAATAGAAATCCGAATCCGAGACATTCGTTTTGTATTCGTATTTGAAAATATTCGAATCCGTATTCGTATTCGAATTAAAATGTGGTAAAAGGTGATATCCGGATCCGATTCCATGCGTATCTGATCCGTTTCCATCCTTAACCGCGACGCCTCGCTCCGTCACTCCGCCAGAGTTTGTTCTGTTAGATTGATCTCCACTAGCCAATTGGACTCTTGGATCCACGCCCCGATCGAGGGCGCCCAACAGCTCCATGGTTGGTGGGCCCCCGTCGTACAGCGCCATAAAAAGAGAGGTGGGGTCGGGGCACAAGGCACGAGAATAACCTGAGCCGCCAGACGCCCCACCTACAGTCCCTAAACCCTAAGTCGGTCTAGTGAGGGGGCGTTGCCAGCGATGGGAAGACCGCCATCGGCCACCGCTGCTTCTGCACCGCCACCACTGCGTTCGCGACTTCACCGTCGGACCTCACCGCGCCACCGACAAGCACCCCACGGCAAGCTCGTCTTCTACGAAGGCGGCTGATGGTTTGCACCTCCGCAACCCCCCCCCCCCTCTCTCTCTTTTCTCTTTGTTTCTCGCACTAGCATGTTCTAGGGTTTGCTGTTCAATCAGATGTCGGTATATATGCTAGATCTATGGCTAGTTATCCTGTCTAGTCTAACAATGGTATCAAACGCCTAACTAGACATAGATCTACCTCATCGGGGTAGAAAACCGAGTAGAAGAGTAAAAGAAGGGGATTAGATTTGAAGAAACGGATCGGGCCCTAACCTAAAACCCCAACCCTAACCCTAACCCTAGAGTAAGAACGAAAGAAGGGAGGACCTACCCGGACTCTCCACCGTGCGTCACTACCACCGTCGCACGGGTAGAATCCCGCCGTCGCGCGGGAAGGAGCTCCGCCGCTGCCTCGCCGGCGAGCGAGATGCCGAGCCACACTCGCCACCGTGCGCGAGAGCCCGGCCAAGGGCACCATCACCGGACCGCTCGACGGTGGCGCGCTCACCAACTGGGGAGCGCGCGCTCCGGCGAGGGGACCTGCGGTGGAGTTAGGAAAATCTAGGGTTTGGGGTCGTGCTCGACTGCAGCGCGTATGGGGATGAGGACACCGTCGCCCAGATCACTCGACGGCGGCACACTCAGCCTAGGTCAAGCGCGCGCCGGCGAGGGGACCGACGGAGGCACCGCTGCGTTGCTCTCTCTTTTCTCTTCCGGCTACGTTGAGGAGAGGAGACGGAGGGAGGCAAGAATGACTTAGGGTCAGGGCGCCCGCGCCGCGGCGGGGCATTTTGTTCTCGCGCAAATGTCGCCCGGCCGTCCGATCATGAGCAACGGCTGCGATTCACTAGACCTAGATTAAGGCCAGGCAGGTGCGGGAAATCCTGGCCTAGGCCTAGGTTGTGTCCTGGGCACGGGGGAGGAGATGCGCGCGCGTGCGTAGTGGGCTGATTTCGCGGCGCTGGGCCACGCGCGCGGACGTGGGCCGTGACTGTTTCATCAAGTCTTGGCCAAATGAACAGTGAACTCCGAGTTTATGTTTTTTGTTTTTCATAAGCAAATTTTTGATATTTTTTGTTTAGTTTAAATCTCTGTCAAAATTTAAATCAATGGGATAATTTTTTTAGAGAGTAGATGAGAAAAGTTAAGTGCTTCTGAAAAATGGATAATTAATTTTTTCATATTTCCGCTGCAATGTTAAAGTTTATTATCTTCTAATTAAATTCGAACGAACGAGAGAATTTAATTTGAAGAGCAGTTAAATTTTATTCAGTAAATTATAATATTGTTATTTTTCTGACCAACGTTGATAATAGCAATATTACAATGTTTATTCATAAGTTTTTCATGCATTAATTCTATTTATACCCAACGGTGATGTAGAATTAGTGTATAAGAATATTGTATGTTTTAATTTTAACCAACGTTAAATTAAAGCATGCAATTATTATGTCATATTTTCTCACTATCTCTGACGGTGTTTTTCAGGACTCAACCCAATGGCATTTATCTCGCACATATCACCTCTTGTAGGGGCAACTATAGGGTATGGCGAGAGAAGTATGAACTAGCACTTGCGCTGTCTGAAAATGACCTAGCGCTTACCTTTCCGTGTCCTACTAAGCCAGTGGACCCGGTAAGGAAAGAAAATGAGACTGATGCTGATTTCACTGCTCGGCAACGAGGTCATGCCGAAGTGTGGATGAAATATGATCTTGAACATAAGAAATAGAATATTTTAAACCGCAAGTGCTTGATGGTGGCAAAGTCCACTATTCCAGATATGATAAGAGGGTCTATCCCAGATTGTGATACCACCGTAGAGTATCTTAAAAAAGTGGAGAGTCAGTTTACTGGCTCTTCAAAAGCTTATGCCAGTACTTTGATCAAGAAATTGTTCAATAAGAAATACATTGGTGGCGGTATTGAAGAGCACATACTGAAGATGAGTAACACGGCTTCGAAGCTGAAGCCAATGAATTTGGGGCTCAAGGATGAGTTCCTTATTCATTTGGTTTTTGCTTCCTTACTCAAAGAATATAAAACTTTTGTTGTGAACTACAACATGTAGCCCGATAAGTGGGATATAGAGAAGCTTATTGCAATGTGTCTTCAAGAAGAGGAGAGGCTGAAAAGCTCACAGGGTGACTCTGCTAACCTGGTGAAGGACAACAAGAAAAAGAACTTCAATAAGAATGCCAAATATCAAGGAAAAGCCCCTCAGAATGACCACCATCCGAAGAACAACAATGCTCAAGTTAGAAGGTTCGGTGTAAATGGTGCAAGAAGCATGAATATTACCGGAGGGACTGTCCAGGCTTCTTGAAGAGCCTTCTGACGAGAGGTGATGATTTCATTACATTCATAGATGAATCCTTATTTTTAAGTTATGCAAAATCAACTTGATGAATTAATTCGGGTGCAACTGTTCATGTTGCAAATTTATTATAGAGATTCCGTAGGAGGAGGACCCTACAAAGAGGAGAAAGAAGAATTAAAGTTGCAAATAGAGTTAAACCTGAAGTTGAAGCCATTGAAGATCTTTCTCTAGAATTAGATGATGGTGTTAGACTTCAGCTTTCATATATACTTTATATACCCTCTTTGCGTAGAAACTTGATAAGTGTTTCACAATTAGATGATGATGGTTATGATTGCCATTTTGGTAATGGCAAATATCGGATTGTGTATAATAATAAGTGTGTTGGTCTTACCTTTTGACAAGACAAGTTTTATTTATTACCACTTTCTGAAAATGTGAATGATGTGAGCACTGAAAATGAGAATTCTTCCTCGTCTATGAATGCGAGTAATAAGCGAAAGAGAGTTCATGAAATTTCTTCAAAATTATGGCACTGTCGTTTAGACACTGTAGTTACAGCACCTGTTGTTAGTTCTCCTGTGGCAACAATGAATGAACATGAGGAACCTGTCTTTTAGGATCCTTTAGAACACGTTGTCACACATGAGGAAGAGTAACAATAGCCTCATATAGAACAAGCATCATCTAACGAGGCCCCTAGAAGGTCTTAAAGAGTCAGGAGATAAGCCATTCCTGATGACTACGAAGTTTATGAATGGGAGGAATTTTAAATGGAGGGTGATCCCACCTCATTTGAAGAAGCCATGAGAAGCGCTCACTCATCAAAGTAGCTTGAAGCCATGAAAGATAAAATAAAATCAATGAAAAGCAATGGTGTTTGGGACTTAGAAATAATTCCTAAAGAGCCAAGACAGTAGGTTGGAAATGGGTCTACAAAACCAAACATGACTCCAAAGGGAATATAGAAAGATTCAAAGTGCGACTTATGACGAAAGGCTTCACGCAAAGAGGAGGTATAGATTATAATGAAATATTTTCTCCAGTCTCATGTGAGGATTCTTTTAGAATCGTAATTGCGCTTGTATCACATTACGATTTAGAATTACATCAGATGGATGTAAAGACGGCGTTCCTAAACGAGGATCTAGAGGAAAATGTTTATATGACACAACCGAAAGGTTTTGTTGTAGAAGGAAAAGAACGTATGGGATGCCTCCTGAAGAAATCCATTTACGGATTAAAACAAGCTTTAAGATAGTGGTATTTGAAGTTTGATAGTACAATAAGAAATTTTGGGTTTTAAGAAAACATAGAGGATAATTGCGTTTATGCAAAGTTCAAGAATGAGAAATACATTTTCCTAGTCTTGTATGTGGATGACATCTTGCTGGCTAACAGTGATGTTAATCTACTACTAGAAATAAAGAAGTTCTTGTCTTCGAAGTTTGATATGAAGGATCTCGGTGAAGCTTCGTTCGTCCTACGAATAGAGATTCACCGAGATAGAGAAAAGGGGTTTTAGGATTATCACAAAAGGCATACTTAGAAAAAGTTCTAAAGAAATACAGCATGTAAAACTGTAAGTCTTCATCTGCTCCCATAGTCAATGACGATAGATATGAAAAATTTCAATGTCCCAGAAAGTAATATGAGATCGATCAAATGAAAGTTGTTCCATATAGTTTAGCTGTTGGAAGTTTACAGTATGCTCAAACGCGTACTCGCCCTGATTTAGCATTTGTTACCGGTTACTGGCAAATATCAGAGTAATATAGGAATAGAACACTGAAAATTAGTAAAGAAAGTTTTGCGTTACCTACAAGGTACGAAGGGTCTCCTTCTAACATACAGAAGATCTAATTCACTGCACATAGAGGGGGTATATAGATTCTAATTATGCGGGAGATGACAGAAAGTCCACATTAGGATACATATTCACTCTCGTAGGAGGAGCTACATCGTGGAAAAACTTAAAGCAAACCGTCACTACATCGTTCACAATATATGCCGAGTTTGAAGCATGTTATGAGGCCACAAGGCAGGTGAATTGGCTGAAAAAATTCATGCTCGGGTTGAAAGTGGTAGACGACATACATAAGTCACTCAAGTTATACTACGGTAATAATCCAGCAGTATGTTATGCTCACAACAATAAATCAAGTGGTGCTGCCAAACACATTGACATAAAGTATTATGTTGTGAAATATAAAGTTCGGGATCATATAATTAGTTTTGAGCATATAAGATCAGAAAAGATGTTCGCGGATCCGCTTAAAAAATGCTTAGCACCCAGCGTGTTTAGAGAACACTTAGCCGCCATGGGTTTAAGGGAAAGTGTATGATTCCTGAAAAATGAGAGTTTAGTTGAGAATCTGTTTCAAAACAGGGAGATGTATTGTAGCTGTTTAATCTAATGGCAATTGGCCGTGTCGATGAGGCACGCTTTATGCACTGATCTGTGATGGAATGAGAACAAGATAAAGTAAGTAAGTTAAGTTTAAATCATAAGTGAGATCAAGGGAGAGAATGTTAGATTGATCTTCATCAATTGGCCTAATTAGGCCATTGGATCTGCGTCCTGATCGGGGGCACCCAACCGCTCCATGATTGGTGGGCCCCCGTCGTACAACGCCATAAAAAGGGAGGTGGGGGCCGGAACACAAGACACGAGAATCACCTGAGCCGCCAAACGCCCCTCCTACAGTCCCTAAACCCTAAGTCAATCTAGTGAGGGGGCGTTGTCAGCGACGGAAAGACCGCCACCGGCCACCGCCGTTTCTGCACCG
This sequence comes from Miscanthus lutarioriparius, assembly GCA_904845875.1. Classification (NCBI taxonomy): domain Eukaryota; kingdom Viridiplantae; phylum Streptophyta; class Magnoliopsida; order Poales; family Poaceae; genus Miscanthus; species Miscanthus lutarioriparius. Next base: position 17,029,419 of record CAJGYO010000005.1, read on the forward strand.
CCGTCACTGTGTCCACGACTTCACCGCCGGATCTCACCGCATCTCCGACAAGCACCCCATGGCAAGCTCGTCTTCTACGAAGACGGCCGATGGTTTACACCTCCGCAACCCTTCTCTCTCTCTGTTTCTAGGATTTACTATTCAATCAGATGTCAATATATATGCTAGATCTATATCAGATGTCAATATATATGCTAGATTATAGTATGTGATCCTATAAGTCTATCATGTTCGTTTCAAGGCCACGGAAGGAAAGGCGTTCGTCTGGCCAAAAACGAAAGGAGTTCGGCTGCCTGTGTCGATGAGATAAAGGCGTTCGATGGCCTGCTCAGCTTGACCGGGTCGGCGCGCGGGCAGGGCAACAGCACAAACGACCCAAGAGCAAAGAGGCAAAGCGCCAGGCCATCCGCGCCGCGACGGGACGATAGCAGCCGGCCATCCGCTGCGAAACGGAATCTGGGCCAGACGCACGCCGCCCACGCACCTCTCGCTCCTCGTTGCGTCGAGGGCCACGGAAACTGGCGGCCTCGCTCGCTCTCGCATGGACTGGAGAGGGACCAGCGAAGAAGATTCAGAGCGACCTGCTGGGGGGTAAACTGAACCTGCGGACCTTGCCAATAAAATGCAGGAAAATTTACGGGGAGTTCACAGGCATCGCTGTCCGGGGCCCGGGGGGCCGGCCTGGGGGAGGAGGGGGACAGTGACATGGCGGCCACGGAGATGCAATGCAAGATCCCGGGCCCGGAGGCCCGGCCAGAGCCAGAGATTCTTTGGTGGCAGCTGACCCGTTAGTTTCGATGGCAACGAGTAAGCCAGAATAAAGGAATCACATGCCGCCAAGTTACGCAACTTGACTTCATAAACCAGACTTGTTCAGGGGGTGGGGATAGCGAGAGCGGGAGAGAGCTCAAGAAGTACACTGCAACCACCCACCTGTTCTGTTCACCCCTCTTCTTCTTCCTGCACTAATAATAACTGAATCATCGAACCACACTGAACCGATCACTCCAACAATCATAAGAAAAAAATGAAGCCGCAGCCAAAACTAATAAAGTGATAGTACTGTAGTACGATTATTTCTTTCCTGAAGACGGCGATTCCTTACCCTTGAAGCAACGGGAAAACAAAAGGAGGAAGAAAGAAAGCCTGATCCGTTTCTGCACATCAACACCAAAACAGAAAAAAAGGAAATATGGAGCTCTTATTATTTCTTGCTTACACTGACACATCTCTTTCACAAACAGACTGCTGATGATTTTTCTTGGGAATCATCATCATAGTATGAGAACCAGCTAACCATCGGAGTAGTTCTCCAAAAGCACCCACTTATTGTTCCTCCCCCAACGACCTTGTTCATCGGCTCCCATCCATCACCAACCATCATCCCCAAAATAACCAATATATCACCCGCACAAAAGAACACCAAACGCTGATGATTCATGATGCATAATGCTACCACCGCTGCCTCCTACTTCTAGCCTAACACCTACCTATTTTGCTAGCAATAGCAATAGCAATAGTAATTTTTTTTCTTGAATATGACCCGTTAATCTGGGGAAGGGATCATCTTGCAGCGGTGGCGGGATTCGGCGCTTCAATACGTCCATTCCTGGGGGAGATTCACCTCGCGGGAAGAGGCGCCACGGAGCTGGGACGATCGAGCCGCCAGCAGAGCGTTGCTCCGACTCACCAGTGCATCTGAAGTAAAAACACACAAGAGGAGCATGCAAGCCATTCATTCATCAGTCCAGCCAAGCCACATTAATGAGCAAGTGTACTTAAGGAAAGTAATTACCGTGATCAAGAACGAAACCGCCAGGGTAGATGGGACGGGCCCCGAGGTCCTCGACGTTGAGGTTGAGTGCCTGCACGACGCGCGCCGGGAGAAGAACAGGGGAGCACGCTGTTCACGGCCAGCATGGTAATAAAAATCGGTTAAGATTCTTAAAGAATCCACCAGTAGACCAGAAAGGCATCTGTTATCTGTGGGCGCGGTGCCGGTGCGCTTACCTGGCTTCTTCTTGGGCTCGGCGGGGGCGCCGGCATGGCGGGGGATGAACACGCCGGTGCCGGCGCACTCGCGCTTGGCGCCGGGAGGGGTGAGGAAGAGGGCGCGCATACCCGCCGGTGACGCCGGCGGTTGCTGCTGCTGCTGCTGCGACTTCTGGAGCGGGGGCCACGCGGACGCGCTGAGGACATTTGGCGCCGGCGCGCCGTACCCGGCGGCACCGGCACGATGAGACCCAGCAACACGCGTGCCCCACGCCGCCGCCGTAGCGACGGCGAGCTCCCGCTCCCGCTGGTGCTTGAGAAGCTGCTGCTGCTGCTTCAGGGCATTAAACTGCAGGAACAGAACCACGCCGAGGAAAACGGCATCAGAAACCAAAACAAGTGGCCGAGCCCGTGCGTCGCCGCAATCTACGGCGGAGGGACTCACTCGAGCAATTTGAATCCGGCGCTGTTCCATCGAGTTATTCGGCTGAGAGTGGTTGGCACCGGCAGCCTTCGGAGCCTCGGCCGGCGCAGAGAGCTTCTTTGCCGGCGGCGGCATGACGGGCTGTCCTTGATTGGCGACCGCGTTCGTTGGCACGGGGATGCTGGTTGTGCGCAAGCGGGCCACCTGGCCGGCCGCCTCGTTCAGCAGGTCCCAGGGATCCGCCGGCGCCTGCTCCAGCGGCGACGACGGCGGCGAGCTGACCTGCGACGCAGCGCCGTTGGGGCTGTCCTCCCCGGAAGCATGCAGGCCGCACAGAATCGACTGCGGCGAGCCGGCCAGCACTTCCGCCTGCCACACACACGAGGAAGGGGGAAAGGAAACGATCAGAGCTCCGCGAAATTCGAAACCGGAAACTTCCAAACATGGCACCACAACAGAAAAGGCAACCAACCAACCTTTGCAGGGGAACCGTCGCCTCCTCCTCCCTTCCCGTTGCCGACGACGAGCCCAGCCACGCGGCGCGAGAGGCCATCCACTCCTTCCTCCTCGTCGCTCTCGCTCTTGGCCGCGACCGCCGCCTTCTCCTCCTCGGAGAAGAAGTCGTCGTCCAGGAACTCGTCGGGCAGCCAGAGCTCCGCGCCGCCAGTGGGCGGGCACTCCTCCGCCATTCCGCCAAGGAAGGACACGCCACTCTACATGCTTGGACGGACCGGGACGGCCACGAACCCGAGTAAATATAGCACGCCTGCCCGGTACGGTAGCCAGAAATTGCCGCTGGAGGAAGAAATAATAATGGCCAGCACGGACACGATGATGGCTCCTCCTGCCCTCCCTCCCTAAAACTCCTCCCCTTCTGTTTTGTGTGAGAGATGAGAAGGTAGGGGACCCGGACGGCAAAGCCCCAGGGATATCAGATTTTGTTATCTGCCCCAGCCAAAGACGACGGACGGGGAGGGAGCCAGCGAGAATGTCGAAGGGAAGGACGGCGAGAGGACCTAGATGTGCGGGTGGCTTTTATAAAGCGCGCCCAGGGGAGAGAAACGGGCTTATCGCGAGATTGGATTAGCGGCGGGCGTGTTTTCGTGCTTCTCGCGCCGTCTAACTCGTGTGGTTAGCTAAACCGGGCGGGGCGTCTACTAAAATGGCTTCCATTTTGTGAAACGAGGAACAGGGAGAGTTTCACCTCCTGTTTCTCTTTTTTCACGGTTGTTGCTCCTATTTGTGGCATTGGCATTGGTTTCATATGATGAGTGCTCTTTTCATATTGTCTGTCACCCACCAACAGCTCTCATCCTCCAATGTAAAAATTGCAGTTCAACGAACGTTGACAACACAGCACCATTGGTTAACAAAGGAAAGTTCGTATTTACACATGAGCACTCAATCATTACCAAATCAAGTAAAACGGTCGGATTTGAAGTGGGAAAACAACTTGCGAACTCAATGAAGGTCCATGCCCATGCAAAATAAGTATATGGGCATAGTGTTGATTAATATGGTAAAATTTGGCCAACGTGAAAGAGAGGTAAAACTATGAAATATTGCTAAAAAGGCATATTTGAGTTTTCTTTTATTTGTTAATAATTTCTATCGTGTGAGCCGCTTGAACACCAAGTATGACAGCATAAAAGATGTAAACCGAGGTCTTTATGGATATTGTCGAAACGTAACATGCACATTGACGCACCGCCTAATGCTCGGCTAGAGATGGTGAGATGAGCCTAGAAGTCAGATTGCGAACCAATATAATAAAATTTCGCTAGTGTGAAAGATAGGTAAAGCCATATCATATTGCTTAAAACAACATCTCTGTGTTTTTCTTTTATTTATTATTAATTTCCATGGCGTGAACCGCTTCAACACAGAGTACGGCAACACAAAGGATGTAAAGCGATGTCTTTGTGGATATTATCGAAACGTAACATGCATATCGCCACACCGCCTAATGCCCTGCTAGAGATTATTAGATGAGCCTGGACTGCAGACCAATATCATAAAATTTGGCTAGCGTGAAAGAGTGGTAAAGCCATAAAATATTGCTAAACAGGCATCTTTGCGTTTTTTTCATTTATTATTATTATTTCATTACGTGAGCCGCTTCAACACAAAGCACGACAACATAAAAGATATAAAACAAGGTCTTTATATAAAAGATAGAAAAGGAGGTCTCTATGGTTGTTATCATAACGTGACATGCACATTGATGCACCACCTAATACCCGTTTAGAGATAATCAAATGAGCTTGGAAGTAAGACTGTTGACCAATATCGTAAAATTTGGTTAGTGCGAAAGAGAGGTAAAGCCATGAACTATTGCTACAAAAAAGGGTATCTTTCTTTTTTATATTTTTAGTGATTTCCATGGCATGGGCCGCTTCAACACGAAGTACGACAACAAAAAAGATGTAAAGCGAAGCCTTTATAGATGTTGTTCAAACGTAATATACACATCAAAGCACCGCCCAATGCCTGGCTAGAGATGATTAGATGAGCCTGCAAGTAAGATTGTGGACCAACATGGTAAAATTTGGCTAGCATGAAGGAGAGGTAAAGGCATAAAATATTGTAGAAAGGCATCTTTGTGTTTTCTTTTATTTATTAATAATTTTCATGGTGTGAGCCGCTTAAACACAAAGTACGGGAAAATAAAGGATGTCTTTATGGATGTTATCGAAATGTAACATGCACATCTACGCACCGGCTAATGCCCGGTTAGAGATGATCACATGAGCATGGAAGTAAGATTGAAAGCGAATCTCATAGCCGCACTGCTAATGTCTTTGTGTATGTCTGCATGGATGAGGCACCGCGATATAGCCTAAAGCCCGGCCAAAGACTAAAGATAAGGGGCAAAGAGTTGCTCGATGCTAGGGATGGCAACGTGTCGGATATGTTGCGGGTGGAGAGAAAATACCGTCAATGGTTACATCCACAAAATATTGTTGGGACGGATGCAATTTTGCACCCATGACAGCACATGTGGGTGCCCCACGGGTTTCGGGCAACTGTCGGGTGTGTTAATCTCACAAGAAATATATCATCATGATTGCATTAGTAATTATTGAAAGTTGAAAACAAACGAAGTTTCTCATCTATATATCACACATCTAGTCATCCACATATGTGTCATGTAATAATTATTGAAGTTTCTATAATATGGCGTAAAAATTCAGTATTTAGGTGCAAACACATTGTCAGCAACAAGACATCAATAATTAGTTACTTGGGATGTTCAGTATATTTTTGGCATGGATAAACATACTGCGGGTGCGATTTAGCACCCACATCTGACAAATGGTTTATTTCGGACCCTAACCTGATGAGACTCATGGTCCGACTTGGGACCCATACCCCGCGGGTTCAACTTCCATCCCAACTTAATGGATTGGATGAGCTCGAGGCAGGGTCAAAAGTAAAATACTTCATCTGTTTCAAATTATAAGTTGTTATACCTTTTTTCTAGATACATGCTCCATCCGTCCTGTAATATAGTGTATTCTAAATTTTTTAAATGGCTTAATGGAACACTAAAATGATGCATGTACCCATGAATTATATCCAATTAAGGAGTTCCTCCTCAAGTTGTGGTTTCCTTTTTAATAAACTTTGCAAAATCTAGGCATAGTCATTACATGGATTGTATTATATTTCAGTACAAATTTTAGAAGTCACAATGCACTACATTTCAAGACGGAGGGAGTAACTTTTATTATGTATCTAGACATGATCTAGAATAATTTATAATTTGAAATGAAAGGAGTATGAAAAAGTATAAGTGAGGTAACAATGGGGGAAAAATCTGCTTTAGACGTCTATACGTGATAATCCTAAACTTTCACTTTTCAATTATAGTTTATAGCTTGCTCTTATTCTTTCAGACTTGTTAGTTTCAACATAAGCCTATTAACAAGAGTACACACGCACAGAGGGTACACAACAATTAATCTGTGTATGTCAGCATGTCACACACACGAGCTAGAGTAAAGAATCTGCTCAATGCGCTGAGAAGCAAGATTTGAAGGCATAATATCAAATCCGCAATAAGTGCCCTGATAAATAGTTTTGTCAAAATATGCTAGTCACTCGACTGATATGGGAGCCATTGGCCGTGTTTGTTTCCAATTAAAATCGGTTTCTGGATCATGCCACCGCGATCGAGAATCAAGGAAACCCCGTGAAATGTCTTATGGTGCCGATGACTCTTTCCACCACGTAAGACATAACCACTGCAAGATTAAACCAGCACTCGCATTTTTCATGCATGTCGCGGGCCAGAGGCTGCAGGCACGATACCGCGCTGCGTGGCTGTCGCACTGTCTCAAACACGGTCACAGGTTCTCCGCAACCCTATGAAGCTATCCTCAACCTAGACAACCCACGCGTGAGCACCGTTATATAGTTTAACAGTAGCACTTCTAATGGTAACTTATGAAACCAACAAGTGATTAGCCAGAGCCACAACTGCACTCAGAGATGGCACTCTGTGCAACCCTAAGGCGTATTTTGAGCCTCGTGATAAATATTTTTATTCACTGTGTGAGATGAGCTAGAAAGAAAGATTGTGGGCAAATACCTAGATTGCCTTTAGGGCATCTATAGAAATCTTGAAATATAATTAACATTAATAGTCTGATTGACGCTAAACAACACACAAGTGGGCGCCAACTCAGCTGTAGGTGGGAAGTGGTGATGCCTCAATTGATGACATCCGAAACAATTATCTGGTAGTTATAGTCTATAACTTCCATTCCTCGAGTATAATTTAGGCTTGTTTGGATCTCCTTATTTAAAATGTATCCATTAAACTTTAGACCACTTTAACTCTTGAGACTCCAAATAGATGGTCTAAAGTGAAGTTTAAATTGCAGCTCACGCTTTAAAAATATATTAGTCCGTTAGATCATAAAAGTGAATTAAAGCGATCTAAAGTCCAATACTTAAATTTAACCAGCTAAAAATTAGACAGTGTGATTCAACCAGACCCTTTGAGCTTCGAATTGTTTCTTCGTTTTGATAATTTTCTCCCCCGCATGGAGTTCCATTGCAGCGGACGAAATATTTTGGCCCCTGGGGCACCAACAGCATACAGACTGAACGATGGTGATAATACATGAATAATAATCAGAGCCACAGAGGCCTAGGATTGCCGCGCCGCTGAAGTGGCTCAAATCAGCAAATTCTCGGACTCGGTTGATCTTGTCTAACCATCCGACGTGGCAACAGGAGATTGCCCCATCTGTCTGGTGTTCTCCGCAGCACGAACTGGCTGGCTCGTGCCGTGGCCGTCCCAAAGACCCTGACTACCTGGCGCCGGCGCCATGCTTCTCGCATCATCGTGCCACAACCGCCGAGCCCGGCTTACCCGATCGCCAATTCGCCATGCATGCTTCCCACCGCTAATCATCGGTCGGCATGCGCGCGGTTCCCCTCTGCGTTCTCGCTGGCGAACAGAAATAGCATGAGGCACCTGCATTTTTGGGGGGTAAAGAAACGTGGAGGTGGAGGCAAGACGCCGACAACGTCGGACGCCCCGCGTACTTTTTGCCGCGATCGTGCTCCGGGTTAACGGCAGTGGTGGCTAATCGCGGAAGCCAAAACGTGGCCGGCGTGCGTGCGTGGCCGGCAGGGGTAGGCAGGCGCGCCGCCGACGTGCGCTCCAAACCTTTCGCTCGGCGAACCGGGAATCCGGAACCATGGTCTGGGTGCAAAGAATCTGTAGGTTAGCGAGAGGGTGGTTGCTAGACAGGTCAACAGAACAGCGATCCCAGGCTCGCGACTCAACGGCGTTCTCAAAGAATCTGTAGGCCTAGTACGTTGTTTTCTGAGATGTAGGCTTGCTTATCGAGGGGACGAGAGGAGACAGAAAACCTTTGGTTCAGTCGTTCAGACGAAGGAGACCGTGCGCACGGGTCGCCAATTTTTTTAGCCGTGCGAGGAGGGCGCGACTTTTCTTTGTCGAGCATGGGCTCTGTTTCCAGCACGTCGAGCGTAGCACGTCGGGGCGGGCCTGGTTGTTTTAGCAGACCGTGCCGTTCCCGGGCCACTGCTCAACAACGAGGGAGCCTCGTGCTTGTAAAACAACAGCAACAGGCATGGATGGAGCCATGGAGGATGCCAGCCAGGATGGTGCCGCACTGGATCTGGTCGGGGTTTTATGGGTTATGGCATTTGTCACCAAACCGGCACGCAAGCAGCAGGCTCCCCCGGCACCGGACATGGCACCCCTCACCGAGCTGGCGAAGTGTCGACCTATTGCTGCGGGCGCGCACAATGACGGCACTACTCCGGGCGCGTTGCGACTTTCGTACAAAAAAATCCACTGCTGCGTGACGCGCGCACAATGACGGCACTAGTCCATGAATGAATCTATGGATATCGGATACGTACGGATATCACTTATATTGCATTTATTTTTATATTTTCGTTCGAATTTGGATTCGGATATTATCAATCATGCCGTATATGATACGATTGAATGTCGACGTTATAAATATACGATTTAATTATTCAAATACAAATACAGAATCGGATATTGAATATACAGACTCGGATACGAAGATATCTGAATCGCTTCGAACGAATTTGGTGTCCAGTACGGTCCGAAAATGTCAGTACCGTTTTCACCTCCAGTAAAAAGAGATCGTGTACGGTTTGACTGCCGCGCTCACCGACTACTGGTGTACTAGCAGCTCTGCTGCACGCTTCTGTACATACCGCGGGGACTGCTTTCCCGCCATCGTCCGCTGCATCCGGAAGTTGTTTCCCGCCAAAACTTCTGGAACCTAGCATCAGTACAAGGGCTGAAGATAGGAAAAGTTGAAATGGGGTATGGTTCCTTGATGCTTTTTTACTTGCATATCCATGCTCAAAAGCTGTGCAAGCCTCTGTTCGTTTCATTAATTTGACACCCTCCCATCCGTGCTCACTGCTTCACCAAAAATGCACACATTTAAGGTCGACGAGGTACAGAAAGGAACGGCGTTTTCCTGGGGTGACGAAAGTGCTTTTTTAAAAAACAAAACAGTGACGAAAGTGCTTTGACCCGGCTCCCTTTTTCAGCGAGGCTGTGCTCAGCCCGCCGGACGACCTGACGCCCTTTGGCATTCCCAGTGGACGAGCCTCGACGAGCAGACAGCAGAGAGCAACGTGCCAACGTTCACTAGCACGGAGTACTTCGAAATTTGAAGGACGCCGGCGCCAACTTTATCTTTTGCCAGTTCGCCACGCTCCCCGCCGGCCACGAATCCGATGGCGATGGCCGTCTCGTCTCGTCTGCCATCTGGGACAGCGATCGCCCGAAGCAAGTCAAGGCTCAAGCCGTGTCTCCTGCTATTGTCCTGTTCTCCACGGTTCACTGCCGTCCTGGTGACATAACCTGGACTGCACCATGGACACCAAACGTCAGGTCCGCCAAGAAGAAAGCCGGCTGATGACGCCGACTCGGCAACTCTACTCTACTCCTCGAGTTGTTTTCATCACACTGTATCAGTTTCAATGTATCATCAGGCACTCGCCACGCCGCCGATTTCCAAGTACTCGTACCACCACCGCACCACGCGCCCGCGAAATGAAAAAGAAACCATTTGGTTTGGCTCGTGTCGACGGGCGCTCGCCGTTATACAGCAACGGTACTCCTCCTACATTCCTTTGATCTGATGGCTCTCATGTCGTGCACATGCCTGTGATGTGACGTCCGTCCAAGTGACTGACTGATGGGGACGTGGCGTTCGCTGTGCGGGCACGAGACTGTTCGCTTAAGCTTGTCAGCGGCTTATACTATGATATTTTTTTTTTGGCCGTGTTTGGTTCGTGAAATTTGAAAATTTAGTTACGGTAGTATTTTTATTTTTATTTAGCAATTAATATTTAATTATAGACTAATTAGGTTCAAAACGTTCGTCTCATGATTTTCCAATCAAACTGTGTAATTAGTTTTTTTTTTTCTATATTTAATATTTTATGTACGTATCGTAAGATTCGATGTAATAACTTGTAGCATTTTTTGAGAAACTTTTTGAACTAAACGAGAAAACAGCTTCAGTGCACTTAACAGGCCCGGTGAAAGCCGCTGTCGTCTCTCGCGGCCGCTGCCCGATCGACCCCCGAGACACGTAACGTCCTGAACTCAACGCAGCGCCGGCGGCGAGTGTCACGGAACCGGGACGGTCGCGGTCGTGTCGTGGCCCCCACGACGCTACTGTTTCCTCGCCGGGCGAAGAGCCACTGGAGTTTTCTGTGTGTCGCGTCGTTTATTTCACGTTTGGCTGGCGCTATACGAATGGGTCAATATTTATTTTTAGTCTTCTTCAACGATAAAATTAAAAAAAACTTTTTTTACAAATAAATCTCTAGAAAAAAAAAGTACTCATATTGAGGTTATACATCTTCTAACACTTTAAATACGTCTTTTATATAACTACTCTAATGAATACTGTAGGTAGTATTTTGTTAGAAAACCATTTTAGTTTTGGGTCGCTGGTGGAGACAGCCTTACGTGCTGCTGTGTTGGTACAAACCGGAAAGGCACCTGCCGTCGCGTCAACTATGGGGCTGCAATAAAAAAGCCGTGAAGACTCTGTGAGTCAACTCTGCAATCGAAAGCATGGATGGGACGACATTGCTCCTACAGTACAGACCTCGAGGGTGGTGCTGGGGCGGGCTGCTCTCGGGTAATACTAAAAAAAAATGCTAATTAGTCAGGGCGAGTGATTATGAAACAAACTTCTTAAGAAATGATTATGAATTAATCATAGTCATATCTTAAGAAGTTGACTCACAGCTATGGAGACAACTTTTAGATATAGTTTCAACGATAGTCATAGAAACAAACTTCTTATAATACCTTTAAAATGCTAATTAGTATATTCACAAAAATGATTATGAATTAATCATAGACATATCTTAAGAAGTTGACTAACAGCTCCCTGTAAACCATATAATACATCATTGGTCATGTTAATTAAAGCTAAAATAATTATCCATGCTGAACTTAATGTTGTTTATAGCTATATTAAAATTATCAAAGTCAAATATTTATATACTACTCCGTACTAGTAGTAGTGTTACTATAATATTTTTAGTCATTTGCTATATATTTAAGGCCATTAGTCTTAGGTGCATGTAAATGAGGTATGATGGTTGAGGGAGTAAGAAAGATTTTTTTCATACTTTATTAATATTAGGTGTACATATAGATAGAGATGGAGATATAAACGAATATTATACATGTCAACTATTTTATGTCGTTTTCCCACCCTTAGTACATCTAATACAAAAAATTTAAGAATCCCGTCGACTGACATTGAGCCTCTTCGCTTGTTGGTTTCAGCCAGCCCAAACCAGCCAGTCAACAGTGTTTTCCTCTCACAATAAACCAGCACCAGCCAGCCCAAACCAGCCCAGAAACCAACCAGCGAACATGCCAATTGTTTTCTGCTCTGTTCATGCGTTGTAGCGCCCGGATCACAGATTCACATCCTCCCCAGTAGCCAGTTCGTTTGGCTATGGCTCGTCGTAAACGATCGTAAATTTGTAGTTGGAATAGTATTTTTCTCTCACATAAACCAGCCAGTAGTATTTTTTTATGAATCAGCAATAATATGAACCAGCTAACCGAATAAGCTTGTTTGCAACGCCTTTATCAACCTCGTACAGATATTTTGTTTGCAACGCCGCCTTTTTGGTTCTAGAACGAAACTGGATTCTTCAAACGGAAGCATAATACTTTGCCATAGACGAAAAGCAAAGTATACTTGTTGCGCGACTGGAGCCACGTGTAATTAAGATTTGATGCTTGAGTAATTAAGCAGCATGTTCGGTTGACTAATTCATATCGTTGCTGATTTATTTATGTAAAAAAGAAGAGCTGTTGATTGGTTCATGTAAATAGTATCACGTAAGCGGCTGGCCAGACAGCCAGCCCCAGCCGATCAGGGCGAAGAACGAGGCGTATCTATCGCTGTAGTGCTCGAGCGGAGAACTCAGTGCTACTGTCCACCTTGCACACTTCGCACAGCGCGTGATACACTGATACTACGCGGCAATGACGCCGGCCAGCTTTTTGAATCCTAAATCTTCGCGTGGAAGCAAAGAATTTGATTTAATTTAATTAAGGTCTGTTTAGTTCCTAAAAATTTTCAACCTAAAATGTCACATCGAATCTTACGACATATGCATAGAGCATTAAATGTAGATGAAAAAAAACTAATTGCGTAGTTTGGTTGGAAATCGCGAGACAAATCTTTTAAGCCTAATTAGTCTATGAAAAGCCTTAAGTGCTACAGTAACCCACATGTGCTAATGACTGATTAATTAGTATCATTAGATTCGTCTACCAGTTTCCTGATGAGTTATGTAATTTATTTTTTATTAGTATCCAAAAACTTTTTCCGACATCCTTCCGACACATCCGATGTGATACCAAAAATTTTCAACTCGCTAACTAAACACCCTATAAAAATCGCTTTTCTCCTTTTTTTTTTTTATGATCTTCTGTCTGCCTAGCGATAAATGCCAAGTACTACTCCCCCACAGGTCCACCCTGCGAAAGTGCCGTGCTGCAGGTCCGTTTTTTTTTTTTTGGCGTTGCTTGCGGTCGGGCGAAGGAGGAGGCAGTGTAGGTCTGTCAGCGCCCGATTTGTTGCTGCTGCCTGGAGTTACTAGTCGGCAGAGCGCAGCAGTATGAGCCCTTGTTTAGCTGCGGAGAAAGTTGTAATTTGGCTATTACAGTACTTTCGTTTTTATTTGGTAATTAGTGTTTAATTATGGACTCATCAGGCTCAAAACGTTCGTCTCGTGATTTCCAACTAAACTGTGCAATTAGTTTTTCTTCTTCTATATTTAATGCTCCATGCGTAAGATTCGATGTGATGGCTACTGTAGTACTTTTTAGAAAATGTTTTTGAAACTAAACGCGCGCTAAGTTTTTTACTGCTCAATGCTGGTAGCCTGGTACTCTAGCGGAATACTACTGCTCCTGTAAAAAACGGAGGGATCATAAACCTAATAAAACATAAAATGACTTAATTTGAAACTATAATTAAGTTTTTTTCGACGGAGCTCCCTAAACACCGGCTTATTAATCGTCAGATCCTAGCCAACTATGGAAGCACGTCGTGCCATACCCAGCCTACGGGTTGTTGCTGCTCCGGCCCTTGTTTAGTTGACCGATTTTGGACAACCAAAATCACTGTACCAGCACTGTAGCACAACGTAGCGTTTTGTTGGTATTTGATAATAATTGTCCAATCGTTGACTAAGACTGTGTTCGGCTAGCCGTTTCTGGCTGGCTGGTTTCTCTTTCTTTCCAGCTGAAACAGTGTTTCTCCCATTATTTTCCCGCTGCTACAGTAAAAACCAGCTGCTACAGTCCCCAATTAATGCCAGCCGAATACTCTCTAATTAGGCTGTTCGTCTCGCAAAGTACAACCAAATTGTGTAATTAGTTTTTGATTTTGTCAACATTTAGTACTTCATGCATATACCGTAAGTTTGATGTGACGGAGAATCTTCTTTTTTCACATTACCAAAGTTTGATCTAGGTGGGAACTAAACGCCCCCTAGTCCGGTGCAAAGATCTGCGACGACAGGGCTAGGATGGGCAATGCTATGGCCTCTGTAGCAGAGGGTGAAACTGAGACAGGGTACAGTGAAATGAGTGCTGCATTGGCCGAATTTTTTACTTTTTGGCCCTTTTTTTCGAAAGTTTCTCTCAAATAGACCCCTGGCGGAAAGAATTCAGAAATGGACCCTTGGCTCGGCGCCAGAGTGAGTGGCGCCGAGCTCGGCGCCACGGTGACTGGCGCCGAGCTCCTGGCCACGGGCAAACGGCCTGCAAGGGGCTCGGCGCCAGAGCGGATGACGCCGAGCTCGGCGCCGTAGATCTTGGCGCCGAGCTCGGCGCCACTCACTCTGGCGCCGAGCTACCTGCATTTAACCCCCGCCCAGCCTTCTTCCCTGAGCGTTCTTCCTCTTCTTTCTCCTCGGGTTTTTTTCTCACCACTTCATCCTACCTCACGAATCGACATATTGGACCTTGAAAACCTTGATTTGATCCGTAGATCTTTGAGAGCAAGGTATCCTCGCTCCCCTCCTTGTTTTTTTCGCATCGATTCGGTATATATTAGTCGGATTTTTGAACCTAAGAATCGTCATCACTTAGGGTTTCATTGTATCCCTCAATATATGTATTATACAACTGTAGGTTCATTTCAAGGCGTGAAAAATGCTAGCAAACCAAGCCGCATGTAGTTATGTTATGGGTTTTATTGTTGTGGATGAAATAAGAAACCCTAGGTTTAGGGTATAATGTTAACTGCTTTTGGTTCTTATAACGAAATTGATTGTATTGTAGTTATGGTTCTCACTGATATTTTGTTGTGATGTTTTTATTTATGTTTGCTAAATTACATCCTATTTGTTAGATGCAAGAAATGTTTCGGGAGGAGTTTTGGCGAAAACGGGGTCGTCCTCGCGAATTATACCCCGACGCGTCTAGCAAAGATGCCCCTGTTCCCCCTGACCTTCCTGTCCCTAACTGTGATTGTGGTTTCCCGGCCCATGTTTTTCAATCGAAACATCCGGACACAGCCGCGCGTTGCTTCTACACATGTAGTCGGTTTAATGTAAGAAATTATTTGTACTATCCTTTTTCTTTATTTGTTTAAGTATGGTACTAATATATTATTGGAATCTCGTTGTGTAGGACCATGAGAGGTGCTTTTTCTTTCAGTGGATCGATGGTGCAGAAAAGTTTGATCCTAGGTACCTCTTTTTCGACGATTGGTTTAGAGGGAGACATCCACATGATCACTTCAAGCGGTGGGTTCCACCCCCCCTAACCCTCCGGCAATGACGGCTAAGGAGAAGCACCTAGCCGCCATTAGACGACTCGAGGAACCTCCTCTGTGCGATTGCGGAGATTGAGCTGTGATAAACCCTGAGAATACGTTGGAGTTTGTGTGTCCAAACAAGCATGAAGTAAGTGCAAAGTGTATGTGTTAAAATCTTGAGCTATATGTGTTTATGTACTTATGTCTCATTATTTAGGTGTATTCAATGGCGAAGTGTCGTTTCAAGGAGTGGTTGTATGGTCCTAAGAACCAATGGCCTAAAGAACATGGAGGGTTAAGGAAAAGAAGAAAGAACGTGTAATCTACAAAGCACCTCCCGTCATGTGCGAATGTGGTGTAAAATCCAACTATGGCCTAATCCTTCTGAGCTTGGAATAGGTCATTATTATGCGGCCATATGATTGAGTATGATGAGGTTTGTTATAATTCTGGTAAACATGAAATCGTATTTTGTTTGTTTTCCTAATACATATATGATATAAAATTTGTTTTGAACAGAGCACTAGGAAATGCAGTTGGGAATGTTATGATGGTCAAGCTAAGTTCTTGGATGAACTGAAGAAGAGGCAAGTAATTGCACGGAAGAGGGATATGGACCGACTACGTCAACCTATTCGTTAAACATCACAAAGAAAAGATGTGTGAGTTTGCTAGACAAATAGCAGGTATTTGTAACCCGATCGATGTTGGGCTTAACAAATGGGGATTGGAGAGGCGAACGATGTTAGAGGAGGAGAGGGCAAGGAATGAGGCAAGGGAGGAGACAAGAGTACAGATGCAGGTCTTGGACGAGCATGTTGCTACATTATGTGCCGATGAGTGCTTGAAAACCTTTTTCCGTTGCACGGTTTTAAATGTAATATTATCGAGTTGCTAAATGATTGCATTTTATACATCAAGGGATTGGTTGCGGCTGGGAACATGCTTGCAGAGGTGGCTCGTGCAAGATATGAGAAGAAGAAGTTAGATGCCCATAGATCACGAGCTGGTCGCACTGCTTCAATCATCGATTGTCTTTGTGTGATGATGGAGACGAGGATGAGGACGACACTTTGGCGGTCGAGTGAGCTCATTGCTTTAGCAGAGGCGGGCATATAAGCGCAGCAGGGCGGACGACGACACAGCAGATCGAAAGCGAGCTCATCTCTCTAGCGAGAGGCGGCATTCAGCGCAGGAGGTCGACGACGACGACACGCGGATCGAAGCGAGCTCATCGCCCTAGCAGAGGCAGGCTTACAGGCAGAGGAGGATGACGACGCGTTCTTCACTCAGGCCGCAGCGGCCGCAGACGAAGCGGAGGCCGCTTACTACAAGCGACAGGCAGGTGAGAGCAACGCAGCTTGAGCCTAGCCAAGAAAGAATGTGGTTGTAGTAGAGGACTGGTACTTGGATGATGAGTTGCTTACTCAAGATCGTTTCAGATTAAGGATTTGGAAGTGCATTTGCCCTTTGTCTCTCTGGGTCGACACACTTAGTTATACTATTAATATGTTGTGTAATATGACATAGTATCAATGGTCTTAATATTCCGCTTAATAATACAGACTTATTTCTATTTGAACACGTGCTGCAAAAAACAGTTAACGACATACGATATTATAGAAATCAACACACGAAACACATTAAATGGCATGTGACTACAGGTACCGAACCTGGGTACATAGTTTTCTTTGACTAAACCTAACATGCCTTAGGTAATTAAACCATGCCTTCGGTAATTAAACCTAACATGCCTTAGATAATTAAACCTGGGATTCTCCACAAGAAAAACATAAACTCATCCTAGTAGTGTGGCCACATAGCAAATTGTGTTGCACCTTCTCCATAGTAGCCTCCCGTTGTTGTTGGTGGTGGTGGCGGGGGTGATGGGGGAGACCCCTTTTTCCTGTGGTTAGGGCAGGTGCAATATGGATCATTGCAGAGTGCCTCCTGTGAATCGGCACCATTGTTGTTGTCGTCCTGTTCGTCGTCCTTGTAACCGCTGCTAACTTCCCTTTCTAGATCGAAGATACGGTCTTGTAGGTAGTAGATGTACTCCGCATGCGGATAAATAGGTCGAGGATCGACCCACCCATCGAACCCACAGCTTTTCTTACATCAAGGAAGACTACAAAAAGTATGTCGTGTAAGTGATATACAAGACAAACATAATGAAGAAACAAATAGTAAAAGAAATTACCCATGCTCGCGGGCATTTGAAGAAACGACGACCTCCATCTATTCCCTCGGTGAACATCTGCACTAGGCAGTCCTCACCATGCATGCATTTTGGCCACTCTTCTTTCCTTTCATCGTATCCTCGCGTTGGTGCCTCTTTGGTGAAATCACTTTTGCTTTCTCTCTGGGAACCTCTCATAAAGAGCTTCCTCAAAGAAATCGGGACCAAGAGGACCCTCCCACCCCCAGGTAGTTTTCTTCCCCTTTCCTCTCCCTCTGGATGACCCTCCAGACATTGGTACTACAACGAAAGCAAATGCTGAGGAGTGTTCTTCTTCCTTATTGTTTGTGTGAATAAGAGGGAGTGAGTGGTTATTTATAGGTCAAGAGGAGGAATGGAGGCCTGTCAATGTGCCATGTCAGCGATCCGTGTGCCGCTTTACCTCAGCCCTTGGATCAAACAGTCATAAGATGGATGGTGGAGATAGAGTTTAGTTGTGCTTCCTTGCATGTTGTCCTTGCAGCTGAGAGGTCTATATCAGTGATGTGATAATTCGATGATGTTCGTGTATCTGAAAAGTCTATATTTATTCTATGAAAATCATAGATTCTCTGAAATGCATAGATTCTTGTACACAGCGTATGTACAAATATTCCTGGATTATAAACGTAATAAATTTATAGTTAATCTGTGTACTACATTTGTGTCTTTGTACAAGTATAGTATGATTAAAGATTCACGCAAAAAATTCACAAGATACGGTCTTGTATTAGAAGCATCCACAGTTATAAACAGAGACATCAATATATATTCTAAACATTTACTCATCCAACAAGCATAATGCAACCACAACGAATATCACAACTAACATAATATGTCATGCAAAGTAAAAATAGTCCACAATATTCATACGGTCCCGAATAATTAAAGATAAGTAAATACAATAGTTCATAGTAACATCTACCACGTCCCTCACTGTCTCCTACTCTTGCCCCTACCCTTGTGACCCAGAGCGCTGGTGCCTGGAGTGTAAGGGTCACGGGGACGACGTCGCCTAGTGCCTAGAGGCGGTGTAGGATAAGTCGATGGAGCGTCATGGAGCTGAGAGGGCCCAAGCTCATCGTGCCTCTTGTCCATGTCATCGTCGTCCTCGGCCTCCTCGTCCTCCTCCTCGTCCCCTGTAGTTGCTTGACTAGAGGAACCCAAGGCTCCTCTTCCTGCGGAAGGATCGTACACGTCATGCGTCGTGTTTGTCCTGCAACCACAACGACCAGCCGCACGGCGTAGACGACGTGACAGCCTCTGTTGTACAAAACAATGTTAAGTGAAAGAATATAACGTATTAATGATTTGTTGGAAAGAATATTTGTAATCTTACATCTAGGAAGCCAAGTATGTAGTCATCATTGACTCTAGGCGAGCGCGCCGATCTCTTCAATCGAGCTTCTCAGTGTATTGCCCTGCAACAATGTTTTCAATATTAAGACTTCTGAACACCTAATGTATTACAAGGGTTATATATTTAGTTTTGTTTTCTTTTGTACAAGAATGTAACTTATTACAAGGGTTATACAACGCGAAGGTTGCAATAACTACAATAGATAACTCCTAACGTCGGTCCAAGAACACCTAATGTATTGTTATGTAACTAAACGTAACAAAATAAGTCGATTGGCTTACCACTCATCCAAGATCGGTCCTGCCTCCACCGCCTTCTTCGCACACGAGTGGACCGGTCAGACGTCGTGTCCTCATCGTCGGAGGACTCGATGTCGGCGTAGTCGACTTCGTCCATCAGTAGTCTAAGCTCGCACCTTTGTCGAACGCTGGTACCAAGCTTGGTACCGCCTGAACTCACGGTTCGTGTGCGGCTCGTTGTTGTCGTCCAGGTTGTCGTGCATCTCCTCCCATTCCTCAATGTAGGACTGGTGGTGCCTCTCCAGATCAAAAATCTTCTTGTTCCTCTGACGATCCAACCTGCACGTATGTCATCGTTACATTAATCCACGTACGTGGCACCATATTATAACAAATGGACCATCATCATGACTCATTTGAAATATCAAAACACTTACTTGTGTAAGTCAACGCCAGTCGAGAACATAGGCATAGGCCAAAGCTGTCTCACTCCGAATTGGCGTGCAACCCTATCTGGCAGGTGGTACTCGATAGCATAGAAACAGCAGTTAGAGGACACCTCATCCTATAGAAGTAGTCGTCGGCCCCACATACGGTGCTCAAATTTGAAAAAGTAGTCGTCCCTCTCCACCATATGGCTCCCACTCTACCTGCATCATGTTCAAATAAGATGTTAGATGGTATACTAATCCTTTTAATAGGTGCATGGAAAATAAAATTTACTTACACTAGACGTCGTCAGCGAATCTAGCTCGTTCGTATATCTTGTACGCCTTGGTCTATCCTCGTGTGCGAAACCACGACTGGTCCCAAAGGTACGCCCATACGTCGGTTTGGCGACTTGGAGGTCGACCTTGGAACCACTCACGACGAGCCGCACCTCGACGACCAACTGGAAAAACGAGCCCACATCCACACCATAATAGTACACGCATCCACGAAGTGTCGGGTTCGCCGTGACCGACGACACCCCTCGCACAGCTGCCGGTATAGAAAACACAAGACTGCAGAGCCCAATTTGTCTTGACCACGCTGGTCCCGATTCATCGAGGCAGTGGATCCACATCCAGGACGCATTGTCACCCGTCGCGTCTGGAAAGAGAACGCAAGCAAAAAGGTGTAGGATCCACGCCCGCGATGAGTACACAACCGCCTCCTCATCTCGCCTCCTCGGGCACCTTTGTCACGAACTCTCATGACGTAGCCATGAGATGGGAACTCCGTGGCGCGAGCCCCTTGCTCTCAAGCTCACGCCCAAGGAAGGCCTCCACTCATGCTCTCCATCCTCTCGACCTGCAGACCCGGTGGATCGGTTTGACTAATCCTTAGGCCTAGCATCTTCGACAGATCTGAGCGAGACTGTCATCTCCCCCGAAAGGTAGGTGGAAGTCGTGAGTCTCCGCCGCCACCTATATTTAAGACCAAGGATTAACAAATGGCCATGAATGGAGGCAATGATTCACTTTAATACCGTCTACCAACGCATTATCGCCACCGAGTTGAACTTGGGCAACCCACAGACGAACACGAAAGGAGATGACATCCAAAGCTAGCTCTTTGCGGAATGGAGTGTACCTATCATCGTCATCGAATGTCCAAGAACCCATCGTGGGGTCCTAGAACGAAGGTGCGGAAGGTCCTACATCGAAGATAACATAGTAACATGTTACTTCACGAACACATGTACGAATAAAACTTATAGATTATTACCTGCCTTTAGCAAGCAACGAGACGTCCTCTGTGGGTCTCCTCGTACGTCGGGTCGAATTGAAGCAGTGGAATTGCTCCATCCTACAAAAAAAGTGAATGAATTAGAATTGCAATGTACAATGAAACATGAACTTATAAATGTATACATAATTGACACAAATACAAGCATAAATTGAGACATGCATAATTAAATATATGATACGACAAAATATAAAATAATACTATAAACCAATAGTCCTACCTCACTAATCAGTCAATGGCAACTTCGTGAGTTATAACCAAGTCTACCGCACTTGCCGCTTTTCATCTTGCTTTCGGGATCGAGAACAAATGGAGTTCCTCTCCCACGCCTAGTTCTTTCGGGTATCTGATCCATAACCATCCTATGTCTCGTCCTCTGCCTTGATCCACGCTTGTTCCAACGGTAAGCTGGATCCGCAATGTACTTCGGCCCATCATAAGGAGGCCACTCTCCAGGGTCCTAGAAAGGCACGAAGCGAGGGCTCCATGTGTTCACAAGCGTGTTGACACTGAACTCGTGAGGTATCCTCTTCTCGATATTATAGTTGCGATGCCTAGCTGCTGCCACCAAATGCGAACATACAAAGTGGTATTGCCTTGGTTTACCACAAGTGCACTTGAAATCTTGGAGGACAACCACATGTATCCTCGACTCTCGGACCTCGCCATCGGACGTTGTACCGCCCCTATGCTCGACCGATAAGTCCCTCGTGGCATGGTCAAAGCATGCAACCTCATGTGCCACCCCTTCTCTTGCCTTCTCTAGGTGTGCCTTTAGTTTGAGCCCATATCTCTCATCACTACTCAACTGCAATGCATGGGCGTGTCTATCGTTGAACCAGGCAACAAGCTTATAGAAGGTGAATTGAACAATTGCATTCACGGGCATACCACGTATCCCCAATAGGAATTTATTGAATGACTCTGCCATGTTGCTGCATTGAAACTCGTACCTCCAGCCACCATCGTCATGAGCTCTCGTCCATTTCTCCAAATCCCTCATCAAACCCGTGAGCCATTGTCTACCTTCTGCATTTGATGCGGTTCTGACCTGCTCCAACTTTTCCCTAAAGTACTTGTCCTCAAGCTGTCGAGCAGCCTCCTGCAACAGATCAAAGTTTTTCTTGACACTGTCCTTCCGTAGGAGATTCTCGGCAAGGTGTCGAGTACACCAACGATGGTGCAAAGGTGCATACCCCTCTAACTGCTCTCGCACGGCATTAAGTATGCCCTGATGCCTATCAGATATGACGCCAACCTCCCTGCCAGGGCCAACCACATGTATCCGGACTAGCCTCAAGAACCATCCCCAACTGTCATTGTTCTCCTTCTCAACCAAAGCAAATGCTAAAGGAACCAACTTGTTGTTCGCGTCACAGGATATGGCTATAAGAAGTGTGCCCCGTATTTGCCAATCAAGAACGTACCATCAATGGAGAAGACGGGACGACAATGCCTAAAGGCCTCGACACCTTTGAGAAAAAGCACCGTAAGGCACGGAAAAATATCTGCCTCCCATCCTTCCATGCATTAGGTTTTGGGATGTACTCATAATGCATGCCTGGATTCACCGCTTTGATTGCATTGAAAAGAACTGGCAGCTGCTCATACCCATCCTCCCAGTCCCCATATATCATGTTCCACGCCACATTGCTTAGCCCTCCATACTTTACCATAAGTTATCACATATCCTCCATACAACGCCTCAACGGTCTCGATAATTGTTCTCACCTTCATGTTGGGTTCTCCCGCAAAATTCCCATCAACCGCTTTGGCAATTAGGGTAGATGTCAACTCGCCGATGCCTCGAAGGTCGGCTCATGGTCGGCACAATTGTGTGGCCCAACTACTTTTGTGATCTTCCATTTTCCGATCACCGTTGCTTCCTTGCACAAACCCTCCATGGGCGGCGTTCTTGTCACACACAACTGCGTAACAGCGCCCACATATGAATGCAATACCTGTAAGGCCTCTTTTCGTATCACTTTGCAAAGCTTGCAACCACCTCTTCAAAGCGGGGAGGTCATTGAACACCCTCCTCCTCAATTACCATGTTAGGACCGGCCTCAGAGCTTCTAGGAGCTCATCATCACGTCCTTCGCAAACGCCAGATCGAATGAGCAAGATCACTAAACTCATGAACTCTAGGATCACGGCGGTCGGGAAAGATACGCCTCATCATCTCAACATCATTCTCCGTCGGCTCTCCAACAACAAAGACGATCATCATCGTAATCAAGAGCCCTAGCCATCTCATATGGCTCCGAATCATTCATAATTTCAACATCATTGGAGCCACGAAATCCATCTGAAAAGTGCACTTGCGCAAAGAACATGGGGCACATCGATATTCTCGTGAATGTTCCTCGCAACGTCATTACGAAATGAGGAAAGAATGAAAAAATACCATGATTCGATGAGCTCCCAAAAACCATGCGGTTAAGACACTTACTCGGATGATTCTGTGTCAAAGGGATCTCATAAGGAGGATCTGCCACGAAAACATGAGTATGACAACCATCTCCAAATAACGCATTGGGGGCAGATTGAGCATCAGGAACCGTAGGCGCAATCTGCACATGCAGGTAAGGTTCCGGAACGGGAGGGTCGATGTGTGCCGGATGATCCATTGCTGGGGTAAACCCGTGAGGGATTGGATCAACTAACACCCGACGAACAACCACGTCCAAACATTGCAGCTGGCTCTTCATAGCCGATCTCACATAGTTGTCCTACTGATCCGCACAACCAATTGAGATCATTTGCCTGAAGATGTTCGGAGGACAACCTAGGTGCAGTACACCATCAACTGCAATGTCATAATCTCCAAAGCAATGCAGCTCCTCCCGAGCCCTTGCAACCATATCACTAAATGAAGGTCTATCATTGAATAGCACAGGCACGCTTTGCATGTCAAGAAACTCAACATATCCATAACGATCGCTTTCAACCGTGCCTCCATAATATATGGTCACTAGGTTGTCCATCTATTTAAAAAACGTAACGAAACACATGTCCTTTAGTCCAAATTATACGATAGATAGTACCTAACAAGTACTTTCTAACTACAAACTAAGTAATCATGATCATAACTACGTATATATTTATAGTGTACTCACTAAATAGCAAGATCATTTGTAGTTAACTACAAATATAATTACATATCTAAGTAGCTATCTAACTATATCTACTTATCAATGTATCTATGTTTCTATCTATATAACTAAATCAACTAACAAAATCATCACAATATAACTAGTCAATAACATACACCAACTGAATAGGTACATTGCATATTCATATTTTATACCTTTTCGGGTCGACGGACGATGGGCGTAGGTCAAGGCGAATATCCGGGACTCATGGTGGCGCTGACCAACGACAGAGGTGGCGCTGCAATGTCGCGGGTGGCAAGCGCTCAGCTGCCATGCGAGACCGGCTCGACGGCCATGGAGGCGGGCGAGGCAAGGACAGCGGTGGACGCGTCGACAAAGCGGGCGGGCGAGGCAGGCGGTGGTGGAGACAAAACTACGACGACGGTGGAGGCGTGGTGGCTCTCGGGCTTCTGCAGCCCAACTAACGGCCAACAACATGCGAGGGCACAGCGGCGCGCAGTCTTGGGCTCGGCGAGGAGCAGAGGCGGCAAGCCTTGAGCTCTCGGCCGCCGCAAAGCAGCAGCCCTGTCGGGCCGGGCCCGGCGCGCGCTGGCTCGGCGAGGGAGCGGAGGCAAGCAGCCTGGAGCTCGGCCGCGAGCAAGCATGCTCTCGGACAAGCCCGCCGCTGCTGCGGGGTATGAAGCTGTATGGCGCAAGCAACAACAACAAGCGGGCGCCCACGGGCGGGTGCAGCAAGGGGCGCTGTAGCCTTGTAAGTGGCGACGGGCGACGTCGTCTTGTGGCGGCGTGGGCGCGGCGGCGGCGGCGGGGGTTGGCTAGGGCAACTAGAGGAGGAAGAAGGCCGGCCGGGTAGATATTTAGGCCGAGCTCGGCGCTAGAGTGAGTGGCGCCGAGCTCGGCGCCAAGATCTACGGCGCCGAGCTCGGCGCCATCCGCTCTGACGCCGAGCCCCTAGCAGGCCGTTTGCCCGTGGCCAGGAGCTCGGCGCCAGTCACCGTGGCGCCGAGCTCGGCGCCACTCACTCTGGCGCCGAGCTAAGGGTCCATTTCTGGAATTCTTTCCGCCAGGGGTCTATTTGAGAGAAACTTTCAGAAAAAGGGCCAAAAAGTAAAAAATTCGCCTGCATTGGGCCTCTGCCTCTTGTACGGCTACTGTACAGTCAGTGGAGTGTCTTCCGCAGTGCTGCCATTGGACGACACATTGATTAGTCGTAACAAGCTTCTAACAAATATAATCTGGATATCTTGCCGGACTTTATTTTTTAATCGAAAGACCTGAATCATTTGCGCCAACAAAACTCGCATATCTGTCGGAGGATCCGCCAAATTCTGCTAGTGCTCTTCCTAGCTGTTCCGAAAAAATATCTTATATTAGAGATTTTCTACGTGCGTAAGTACGTGCAAGTGCAAGACATACATGGGACACCACAGCCTTCCAAAAAACCAGATCCTGATCACGGCGAAAAGAACAGCACAGTGCACAGAAGTCAGCACCCCGCTCCACTGCACAATGAGAAGGCAGAGTGTTGAAGCGAAAAGATAGAGGAGACTGGACCGGGCCTGTTCGTTTAAACTTATTAGCTAGAATTACAGTATTTTTTTCTCATGATAAAACAGCTTCCGGTTTTAATTTCAGCCGAACATGCCCAGCCGCTGACGCGCCCCTCCCCACCTCCCGTGCGCCTCGCCGCCGCCGGAGGAAGCCACCGGATGCCCGTGCGGCTCCCAAGGACGGCGGCGGCGGGGATTTTGTCCGGCCTCCGAGACTGCCTTCCTCTCCTGCTGCCTGTGGATCTCGGGAGTCTGCCTCGCTCTCCTGCTGCGTGTGGATCATGGTGGCCGAGCGGTGTCTGCTGCTTGTGCCAGTCTAGATCCGCACTGAGGGAGGCTAGATCCGTTAAATCGTGCTGTTTCCAGCCTGTTCGGGTGGAAGGGCGTGCCGGCCGTAGCGGCTCGTCTGCTGGAGGCGAACGGCTTCGGTCGAGGTGCTGCGTCCCAGAGGCCAGCCACGGCGCCTTCCCCATGGGGCAGCCTGGCCTCCTTGGTCGGGCGGCGCTCCCTCTGCTGGATCCGGCGTCCTTGCGCCCAGATCCAGTGCCTTTGTCGTGGTCTGACTCCGTTCCACGGAGGGTCGAGGAGTGGGTGTGCAGACAGTGGTAGTTCGTTGTGGAAGCTGCTGGAGGTCTTACGCGGCGTGGTGGATGCGGGGCCGGCTCGGCAGGTGTTAGGACGTTGGCGGGCTGGGCGATTAGGGCTTTTTCTGATCCCGGCCCTCTTCTCCTCGTCATCTGCCTCCCCCTTTCCTCGGGCTGGCTTTCGTGGCGATGCTGTCCGGATCTGCTTGCTGGTGGCCGGTTTTGCCGGTTCCGGCGGGGCAGACTCTCCTGTAAGCTTCTCCATGCGTTCCTCCTGGCCGGCGTCCCTAGAGGCGGTGGCTGGGAGGGGCTGCTGCTGAACCATCGTCGCACCCTGCCTCCTTGATAGGGTTGGGGCTCCGACGGCGACGGTGTGGAGGTTGCTTAAGGTTGGGGCGAAAGCTTAGACGACGACGTCTGCGAACGCCGTTATTACCTCCTTGAGGCGTTCTTTCCTACCTCTCCTCCTACCGTACTGTCCTACCTTTCCTCCTACCGTACTGGACGTGGCAGGTGAAAACCTTCCCTTGGCGGGCTACTTTATCGGCGCGTCTTGCGTCGTTTCCTCCTCGGAGGCATTGTTAGGCTTTTCAGTTGCACAGTTGCTTCTTGCCGTTTGGCCATGGTGGTGCCCCAAGCTGTGTTCTTCGACGTCGCCCGACAAGTCGTTGTTTTTCTTCCGTTCTTGCTAGTTGGTAATCGAGTTGGTAGTTGGGTCGATTCGACCAAATTGGTGCAAGCGGTGGCGTGAGTTTTGATAGTTGTCCAGCCGTTGTACTATAGTTGTGAAGGATGAGTGGGACACACTCCTCATCAGTTTTATGGGTTTTGGGTCCAGTTTTCATTAAAAAAATTGGGCGGGCACTTTCTATTTTTCTTTCTTCGTCTAATAAAAATCAGAATAAAACTTTTGTCGTCCTTTCTTATTTTTTAAAAAAGCGAAAAGATCGTGCGCTGGTGTTGTGGCCGCCGGTTCTTCGCGTCGCCCGATTCCTTACCGTGCGCCAGGCCGCGGCGACCGCCTGCCCGCACGCGCGCTTTCGGTGGCTTCCATTGCGTCACCGGGACAAAAGGCCTCGGCGGACTCGGACCGGACGTTCCACCTCTCTTTTTTTGTGGTCGTATAAGAAAAGGGGAAAAGAATCGTCGGCTGCTGAACTTTACGCGACGAGCATCTTGGCATGTTTAGTTCCATCAAATTCTCAACTTTGCCACTATAAAAAAGAAGATTCTCCGTCACATCAAACTTGCGGTACATGCATAGAGTACTAAATGTTGATGAAATCAAAAACTAATTGCACAGTTTGGTTGTACTTTACGAGACGAACGTTTTGAGACTAATTAGTCAACGGTTGGACAACTATCACAAAATAAAATAAAACGCTACTGTAGCTACAGTATAGCTACAGTGATTTCGTCGGCGCCGAATCGGCCGAACTAAACACGGCCATGCACGGTTGCACGCACAGCGCTGCTCAATGTTGACTGCTCCATGCTCCAGGCGACCAGGCCTCCAGCGTTCGAGCTTCAGCTCCACTGGTGCAGAAGCAGAAGCAGAACTGCAGACTAGTCTAGACCAATGCATCTCAGAGTTCTAGTACGGTCATGTATCTACTACTACTATTTTCAAAGACTGCTGTATTGTATTCGAGATGGACACAGAAGCTGAATTAGACCAGAACAAGTTGAACCAGTAATTCGAATCACTGTCTCAGTTACGAGCAGCCGTGACCAGCAAGCTTTGCTCAAATTTTTTAGAGCGTCAGCGTCGGCCTAGACAGTGGATCCAGCCGATTATAAAGACAATCAGGCCAACTGAGGTACGTACAGTGGGCCGCAGTTAGCCCTGTCGTCCAAGACACTCGGTACGTCAGCGCCGCAGAGCAGAGCCACATATGCTGACTTGCTCAATGGAACACAGTGTCAGCGTCGTTGAAACGGAGCCAGTTTGATTGTTTGATTGGCAATCAGAATACTCCGATGCGATGAGTGACAGAGTCAAAAAATTGTCTCCGGCTCGCAGCAGCACCAGACTATCCTGTGATGTGCTATGTATCTCTTTCCTCTCTCACACAGAGCCGGTAGGAGCATAGTAAGCCAAAAATTTTAGCTATACCTGGCTCTACGAGAGGGAGAGGGAAGAGAGAGAAAATAACTCTAATGAACAATGAATATGTCAGTTGGAGCTGAATCCACCAGAATCTATACCAAACAGGACCTTAGTATAGCATGCTTTCCAATATAATAAGATTATGAGCGTTTTGCCATTCATACCATTTTCTGAATACCACTATTGATGTCTGCAGTAAGATCCTCTGGATTAAACTAGACTATACAGCTGACTCATGTTTAGAATAAAGTTTCAACTGATATTATTACGATCAGCGCGACAACTTCCGATCACATAGCAAGTTCGCAACGAGGGTTTACTGTTTAGGGTTGGGCAGAGCTCATGAGCACGAGCACATTCTACTGGCTTGCTTTTAATAATAAGAGTAGAATCAGGCAAAGCCGTTGCTCAATGGCAGGGGCGATCACGGTCACATCTGCCGTATATCAAATCAATCCCCCCCAAATGGAGCCAACGTGAGTAAAACCTCTTGTGGCCGAGGCCTCTTCTTGGTTTCTGAGCTGGTTTGGGTTGGCTGGTGCTGATTTATTGTAAGAGGAAAATACTGTTGGCTGATTAGTTTGAGCTGACTAAAATCAACAAGCGAACAGGCTGCTTATCTGATAGGCCGGTACGATTGGTAGGATCGATACCCAGGTCTACCCGCTTGATACCACGACAGTAACTGTCCGGAATTGCTTGTCGTGAGAAAATGGCAGGACCTGAAGCGCACCAACAAATGCGCCATGTTGCTTTGCTGATTTCAGGATGTCGTGGTGGTGCATTCAACGGAGCTGTTCTGAAAAAGACGAACCGCGCGCGCCCTTTTTCTCGAAGGTGATGGGAAGTGCAATACAAGTCTCAGGGGGTGTTTAGTCTTCTCCTAAACTTTAGTCGATGTCTCATTGAATGTTTGGACACATATATAAAGTATTAAATATAGACTAATTATAAAACAAATTGCATAGTTTACGACTAATTTGCGAGACGAATTTTTTAAGACTAATTAGTTCATAATTCGACAATGTGGTGCTACAGTAAATATATGCTAATGACGGATTAATTAGGCTTAATAAATTTGTCTCGTGGAATACTGACGAATTCCATAATTTGTTTTTTTATTAGTATGTGAACACCCCATACGACAACCTCACGTAACACCTCCTAAATTTTAGTACACCGCTTCATCTCAGGTCCAAACCTCCATCATAGACCGACAGAGTCTATGTAATCCGGCAAGGGCCAGGGCCAGGGAGTACTGGCCATCCTCCCTGTCGTTGCTTGCACCTGCGGCTGGGCACACCGTACCTGTACCTCCATTGTACGTGCAGTTGGGCATTCGACGACGGGAAGTTTTGCCCGGCCGAGCAGCTCACGGAAACCACTAGCGCCGACTTGCCCCGCAATCAGCCCCTATAACCCCACCAAATCAACCAGAAGAAGAGAAGAGCGCACGGTACGTGTGGTAGGTAACCCCTTCATGTTGCACATCTGACGTACTGTACACCAAACCATTATTGGACGCACTCGAACGGCATGTCGACAAGACACGACGAGGCGTTGCGTGTCCTGCTGTCATTCTGAACTGTCGCGACGAATAATCTTCGGCTATCGGCCTCTCGGGCTCTCGGCTGCCGGTTAATGGTTCAGTCGCTGCGAGGCGAAAGCGAGAGAAGGCAACGCGCTTGGTGCGGCGTTCTTTTTCTTCCGGCGACCTAACAGGTGACCACCCGGCGACGACGAGCCCGAATGATTTGGGGGCGGTTTTTTCGCCGGACAAGGCTGTCCGAGTTACAGGCTAGCCGTGCCTAGTGCACACAAAGCGTTTACCACCAGCAGCAGATGGAACAG
Source organism: Miscanthus lutarioriparius (assembly GCA_904845875.1). Taxonomy (NCBI): domain Eukaryota; kingdom Viridiplantae; phylum Streptophyta; class Magnoliopsida; order Poales; family Poaceae; genus Miscanthus; species Miscanthus lutarioriparius. The sequence goes on from CAJGYO010000005.1 coordinate 17,059,445, forward strand.
GTACGGTCTCTCTATCCAAAGACTAAGACTTGGACGTGCCGTGCGAGACGATGGCCGGAGATTTGAGCCACCGAAACCGCTGGAGAGATGGTGAAGTAGCGGCGGCGAGCGATAGTTGGAGCTGACCGCAAACAAACACGAGTGGGACAGCTCTCCTGTTACACGGGGGCGATTGGTTGGACGCAGGAGGCCATTCTGAGGCCCATCTCAGCGCCGCTCGGTGCGTTTGGCCGTGTTTGATGTCTGTCTCGCATCTTTTTTCTGTGCCGTCTCATTCATCTTCACCCCTCCATCCCAGATAGATCCGTCTTCTCGATTCCCACTTTCCTCGCGATGTAAGATGACGCGATGCACCCATGATACAGAGGTCCATGTGTCGTACACTCAAAACTTCCATCCATGCATGCGACCAAACAAGATCTCATCTCGTATTAGATCAACAATAAAGACAGTCAAACATGACTGAGTGCACAATTTAAGCATACATCACTACCCATCACCAAAGCAATCAATCACCCCCTATGTCAGTGCCTAGATGCTTTGCTTGTTGAACAGCTGAGGCAGGCGCACGAGTGTGTCTACTGTCTATCCCTGATTGTGACGTGTTTATCTCTTGTCAATTGCCATATGCCGGGAGCGTCACCGAGGAAGCTGTAGGGGGCTTCGGTCCCTCCAGATTCGCTCAAAAAGAAGAAGGAAGATGGCCCTTCTTCAGGCTGTTTGAGCCGACTGATGCCTGCTTCCTGGCTTTTGTCAGGAATGCAGAGGTTCGTTGCGCAAAGGGGTGCATGAAGACTAGCAACTTTCCAGCCCGATAATGGTGTGGTTGGGTCTGTTAGGCACCGGCCCGACTCTTAGAATTGACAGTAGCAGACTTGGTAGGCACGGATTAGGGTTGGATCAATTCTAACAACCCGTGCCAATTGATCACCACGCGCGATCGCGCTTGCCAGTTGCCACGGAAACGATAATCGCTCCTCCTTACATGCCGGAGTTGCTCTTGGGCCACTAGGCATCTAGGTCTATGGGCCGGGCCCAACCCAAGCGTATTTCCCCGTGGACGCGCCCCACCCCAACCCACACCCGTCCCTGTGAGCGGCGCTGCAGCCTGCGGGGCATGCCAGTAGGCCACGTCGCGTTCGCCCGCGCGCCACCCGTGACAGGCCGCCCGCGCACTGCGGCGCGCGTCTCTCGCCTCGCTCAACACAAGGGCAAGTGGCGGGCCGCGGCCGGGCGCACGCACTCCACGTCTCCACGAAACCACAAGTTTGTCACGGGTGATCGATGCCAAAGCAATAGCTAGCCGGAGTGAAAGCGAAAGGAAAATCTAGCGGACGACGAGACCGCGATTAGGAGGAATTCGAACGTCTGCAGCTGAGCGGTACCACCATGGCGGAGCGGAGGATCGGCGTGGCGATGGACTTCTCGCCGAGCAGCAAGAAGGCGCTGCGGTGGGCGACCGACAACCTGGTCCGCAAGGGCGAGACGCTCGTGCTCCTCCACATCCGCCACCACGGCAAGGATGAGGCGAAGAACGTCCTCTGGTCCCGCACCGGATCGCGTAAGCTGCTGCCCGACGACGCAAGCTTTGACTGGATTGCCTTGCGTTATATATTGGTCTCCGATCTGTTTATCCATCACCATAGCTTCTCATATTGGCCGCTCGATTTGAATTTGAATCGATGGCAGCGCTGATCCCGCTCGAGGAGCTCATGGATCCGCCTGTGAGGCAGCGCTACGACATGCCGGAGGACCCCGAGGTGTTCGACATGCTCAACGCCGTGGCCCGGCAGAAAGAGGTGCGCTTCTTGTCCCTCGCCACCGGTCCATCATCGTGCGTGCTGCGGTTCTTTTCCTGTTCGATCCAAGGCAAGCTGCGTGTAGATGGTGATACTGATACGGTTTGAGCTGTTGTACGCATGCACCATGCTGGACGAACAGCTGTGCGTGGTGATCAAGATGTACTGGGGTGACCCGAGGGAGAAGGTGTGCGACGCGGTGGAGGAGCTCCATCTCGAGTCGCTCGTCATGGGCAGCCGTGGCCTCGGCCAGATCCAAAGGTACGTACGCTGCAGCAATGGCGTTAGCAGTTTTCCTGAACAACCATTCAGGTTCACCATCTGCTCGAGGTTCTGAGAATCATCACAGGCAATGCGTCGTTCATGATTCATCGGACACAAAACGCAATCATATACGGTTCTAATGTGCCGACGACATGATAGATACAACACGCGTATCACTTGCATATCTAGCTTATTCTGACCGTTTCATGATCTGCTCCGTGAACCTGCAGGATTCTGCTAGGAAGTGTGACGAACTACGTGCTGTCGAATGCATCATGCCCTGTGACCGTCGTCAAGTCGAAGTAGTGGCTGGCCTTTACTTTCCAGCAGTATGAATCTGCAATTAACCTAGGCAAACGCAAAACAATAAATCCGATATATTGCGTCTTACTTTCAGCTGTTAGCACCCCATAATTTGTTTTATCTCTAGTTGCTGTAACTGGACATGTTTTTTGTTTCTCTTTTCTGGTGATGAAAAGGCCGTCAGGTAAACTACCCAGTTGTATCTAAAAAAACTCAGCCGGTGGGGAAAGACCGCCCCACGGTTTTTATACTAGGAAGAAAGTCTCGGTACCTGACCGAGAAAATTCCTGAACCCCGGCCTCACCCGGGAAGCAGACCGTACCCTAGGCCGGCGATCACTGCCACAACCCCCAGGTTGGGCCGCCACCGTTGCCATAGGCCGGGCTGTCCCACACAGGGAGGCACAGCGAGGAGATTTTTTTAGCCCTAACCTGAAATTCGTTTCTATGGGGATTCGAACTCAGGACCTTAGGGGTGCCGCCGGAAAGCTCTAACCCGGTTGTATCTATCAATACAGGAGAAACTCACTGGACAGCATGACTAAACCATTTAACAAAGGATGATTCTGCTTGTGGTCTAGATTTTCCTCTTTTTCTACCTACAGATCTGCAAACTAATAAAGTACTATTGTACTAGTGATAGCTGGTTTCCCGTCCTAAGGATTTCTGAGTTACGGGTAGTGCTATATGAGATTAGGTAAGGGACACATATCAGAACACTAACAGGTGCACAGATTTGCACTAGTCGCTCTATGAATCTCAAATTGCTCCTGTCAAATATTAGAATCAGACACTGAAAATCTACGCTGTTGCCATATTGTGCTAACCATGCACGTCATGCTGCAGGAGACAGAAAATTGACATGAAACTTCGGTTCGAATAAATTGACACTCTGAAGTCTGAAACTCTGAACCAAATTAAAAGTTTTCAGGAGGCATCTTACATACTATATATAATCCTCTGAAACATGCTAGGAGCTTCTGCAAGGGGGGAAATTAAAACACGTACGCTAGGGGGGGAACATGCTAAGAGCTTCTGCAAGGGGGGAAACATGCCCAACAAATTAAAACATGCTAGGAGCTTCTGCAAGGGGGGAAACACGTACGCTCACGTCAGATGTAGAGATGAGGCTGCAGGATGACGAGGAAGAGCATGAGCAGCAGGAAGTAGATGATGGCATGGACGAGCATGGACGGGAAGCTGGTCTTCATGTTCATGAGGTCGACGGGCCGCTGCCGGCCGGGCATCTGCAGGACGCCACCCGGGCACAGGAGCGCGAACAGCGCCGTCGCGATGATCGACGGCGCCCAGTCCCTCATCGCTGCTGCGCAGGCACGGCCCCGCTCAACTGGCAAGCGGAGCAGCCAAGCAGGCAGAGCAGGAGAAGGAGAACCGGAGAAGTGAACCAGTGGAAGGCAGGCCAAAAGGGCAGGTACACGCATGCTTAAGACGGGCACGGAAGATTTAAGATAGAAAGATGGAGGGAAAGCATGGCATCGGGCACCGAGCACACTACGGCTGTCGACGAGGGAATCAGTGGACGGCTGGCTGGCTGATTGAGGAGGCGTCATCATAACGCCGAATCGGAACTTTTGAGCACGAAAACGGGGCTTTTGCGGTGGGATTAGTGGGGGCCGGGGGGCTATGGTGTCTCGGCATGGATAGCACGGCCGTCGGCGGATAAGTGTTCACTGTACTACTGATGGTATCTGGGAGGAGACTGATTAGAGGCATAGGTGTGAGTGTGACTTTTGCTCAAGAATCGAACTAATCAACCAGAAGAATTTGTGGACGCCGCGATCGGAATTTTTTAGGCTAACTACCAGAAATTAAAGTTGTGCTCACCGAACATCTCTCTTGGATGCAGTTAACTGAAATTTGCTGAAGTTCAAGTTTTTCTGCAGCTATTCACCTGCTCGTATGAGATTTCATTTTACTGGCTCAAATTCAGTTCGCTGAAGTTTCTACCCGTGCATTTACGAGCAACGCACAGAAATCCTCCAGTTCCCATCATTTTGCTTTCAGCAGCAAAAACTGTTGGGCCCCCGAGTCGGTGTCCGCGGCATGTGAGGTGTTACTTCAGGATTGCTGTTCTTGTACCACGGCCGGTGCCGCCGTGCCGGTGAAGAGATCCAGCCCATACGCGTGCCTTGTCGTGTGACGTCCATAAGGGCTGCTGTTTTGGATCTGGTTTGAATGGCGACATGCCTATCCGGCTCCCAATAGCCCATGAATGTCCTCACGCTCTCATCGTTAGTTCGTTACCAAACACGAGTTACGACGGAAGCTCAATTTTGTTGCACCGATGGTAAATACTAGTAATACTTGTGATTAGTCGTGGATCTTTGTATAGTCCCTCCCTTCCTGGTTATTCAGTTCAGAGAGCTCCATGAAGCGGAAGGCGGTCACTGGCCACGGGGACATGGCGGGGACATGCTCCTACAGTCCTACTTGAACAGCGGGCACAGGCGCACAGCCAAATGCTGACAAGGACCAGATGCTAAACCTAAACATGCGCATCAGATGCGCTTCTCCCAGGTCCCAAGTGAAGACTGCAGTTCCTAAAGCCGCCTTTTGTTACCTGTGCGACGGGGGAAAAAAATGTGGTGTGGAAGTCCCACCCTAAACCCAGTACGACTGGCCCGACTCACATATCAGATTAGTTTATTTCAGTTTAACTGGATCCCAATAACTGGATTAGTTTAACTCGACTTGCTGGCACGTCGGGTCTGTGAGCGAGCGCATTAGTAGTGGGCCCGTGCCACCCCGTACGTCGCCGACATCGCCTCGAACGCCGCCGGCGCCATCAGCCGCTTTCCACGCGTATCCCATGTGCAACACCTAATCTATTTTAAAACATCTAGATGCAACAGTCGCAACATATATAACAAGACAGATAAAACACTTAAAACAAGCGTTTATACACTTACGAAAACGCCTGAATTTTTTTGAAAACCATTGCAAATATATGCAATATCCAGTTGAAACACTTGCAAATATACGTATTAAACACCTGAAAACACTTGAAACATATGTTTGCAACATACATGCATATGTAATATCTAGATCTACTTTTATAACATCCAGATAAAACACTTGAAATATACGTCTGGAACAGATGAAAACATTTAGAACATACACTTGAAGCATACGTGTATAGCTATTACAACATGTGCAACATCCCGATCTACTTGTGCAACATCGATATACAACAGTTGCAACATACCTCTGAAATATCTGAAACACTTGAAACATACTCTTGCAACATGCGATTTTCACCCTTCTTCTTTTTTCGTATGATGCAACACAGAGCGGAGGACGGCCGATTCCGGCAAGCCGGCAACCAAGGATGGTGGTGCAGCCTGACAGCGGCCAGCTGCGCTTGGCCTAGGTTCGGCCAGCGATGGCTCCCTTTCCTAGGCGCCTGGCCTGGCGCAACGGAGGATAGAGCACGATATGGCGCGGCAGGGGACGAAGGCGGGGATGGGGAGCGGCGTGGGGATGGTGCCGGCGGTACGCCGGAGTGGGCAGCGGCGTGGCACGTGGCAGAGTGGGCGGGCGGCCACGCCATGCGGCGCTGAGTAGAGAGAGGAGCGTGGAGCAGCGCGGGATGGGAGCGGATGCGGCGCTGCCACGCTTGAGAAGCCCACGGTTGAATGGTCCTAATGGCTAGAGGGGAGGTAAATAGCATATTAAAAAATTCTACAACAACACTTAACAAACCGGTTAGATAATTATGAGACGAAGCAAGTGTTGCGCTTGCCTACTAAAATAGCAAGCCACCTACCACAATTCTAGTTTATATAGTTTCTATCCACACAATAGCTATGACACTACACTAAGTTAGTGTGCTCTCAAAGGCTAACTAAAGAGCTACACTAACCAAACTAACAAGCTCTCACAACTAGCTACACTAAAGAGCTTAACAACTAGTTTGCGGTAATGTAAAGAGAGTAAGCAAGATCGTTATACCGCCGTGTCGAGAAATGAACCAACCAATCACAAGAATGAATACCAATGAAGACCAATCACCTCGGAATCAAATGATGAACACAATGATTTTTTACCGATGTTCACTTGCTTGCCGGCAAGCTACTCCTCGTTGTGGCGGTTCACTCACTTGGAAGTTCACGCGCTAATTGGCATCACACGCCAAACCCTCAATAGGGTGCCGCACAACCAACACAAGATGAGGATCACACAAGCTACGAGCAATCCACTAGAGTACCTTTTGGCTCTCCGCCGAGAAAAGGTCAAGAACCCCTCACAATCACCACGATCGGAGCTGGAGACAATCACCAACCTCCGCTCGATGATCCTCGCTGCTCCAAGTCGTCTAGGTGGCGACAACCATCAAGAGTAACAAGCGAATCCCGTAGCGAAACACGAACACCAAGTGCCTCTAGATGCAAACACTCAAGAAATGCACTTGGATTCACTCTCAATCTCACAAAGATGATGAATCAATGATGAAGATGAGTGGGAGGGCTTTGACTAAGCTCATAAGGTTGTTATGTCAATGCAAATGGTCAAGAGAGTGAGCTTGGACCGGCTATGGGGCTTAAATAGAAGCCCCCACGAAATAGAGTCGTTGTACCCCTTCATTGGGCACAACTCGGGGTTCCTCTCTCTTCAAACATTGATCGCCCGATCTCAACGGTCAAGTGATGACCGGACATAGCAACTCAAAGTGACCAGACGCTAAGCACCAGCGTCCGGTCGTTTTCAGTAAGCATCCAGAGATGACTTTTCACGATCGGACGCGTCCGGTCATGCTCGACCAGACACACCCAGTGTCCGATCACATGTCGACTCCCCTGTGCGCTGCCATGTCAGCAGGACCGGACGCAACCTTCTAGCGTCCGGTCACTAAATGACCCAGCGTTCGATCAGAGACCAACGCTAGCGTCTTCATGCTTCACCTGACCGGACGCGCCGGTCCTACCGAGACCAGCGTCCGGTCACTTACAGTGACCTCCGTCTTTTCTGTCTAGGACGCTGGTGGCACCGTCGGACTGTCCGCACTCTACGGGCGGGCACTCCGCCGGTGAAGTTCCTAACCCTTGCTCAAATGTGCCAACCACCAAGTGTATCACCTTGTGCACATGTGTGTTAGCATATTTTCACAAATATTTTCAAGGGTGTTAGCACTCCACTAGATCCTAAATGCATATGTAATGAGTTAGAGCATCTAGTGGCACTTTGATAACCGCATTTCGATACGAGTTTCACCTCTCTTAATAGTACGGCTAGCGATCCTAAATATGATCACACTCACTAAGTGTTTTGATCACCAAAACAAAATGGCTCCTACCATTTATACCTTTGCCTTGAGCCTTTTGTTTTTCTCTTTCTTCTTTTCAAATCCAAGCACTTGATCATCACCATGGCATCGCCATTATCATGTCATGATCTTCATTTGCTTCACCACTTGGAATGTGCTACCTATTTCATGATCACTTGATGAACTAGGTTAGCACTTAGGGTTTCATCAATTCACCAAAACCAAACTAGAGCTTTCAACGGTGAGGAGCCTCGTGTTGGAGAATGGCATTGTCTTTTTTAGAAGCGGACTAACGAGCGGCGCTGGATAAGGCGGAGTGCGGTCCAGTCTGTCCGGACGTCCTATAGGGAGCATTACTGTAGGTTCATTCAGTTTAACTCCTGATAAGCTTGGGTCTTTGTCCAAAAAAATGTAATCCTAAATTTAAAATAAGCCCAACTATTTTAAAAAATATTAGATTTATAAAAATAATAAACAATATTTATATTTCAAAATAGTTTTACTATAAAAATATATTCTATAATTAATCTAATAATATTTATTACAAACCACAATTTTAAAGTCTGGACGCAACTCCCGTTCTAGCGTACCCACTGCTCCCTGTCCCGTCCCTCGCGTAATAGAAATAGGAGCGCGCCCGCGTCACCCCACTAGTCCCGTCCCTGTCGCGCCGCGTCACCTGTGGCATCCTGCTGCACTCGCACCCGCGTTGCCCCGTGGAGTCCCGTCTCTACTGCACCCTCATTCTCCGCATCACGCCTATCCCCCGCCGCGCCCCTTCCCCATATGCAACATACACAACACACCTCTGAACACATGTTTATATAGCTATTACAACATATGCAACGTTTAGATGAACATTTGCAACATTAAAATAAAACACTTGAAACATACGTCAAAAACAGTTGAAACATATATTTGCTTGTAGCGCAACATCATCTTGATGCTTGGACGAGTGGAGGCTCGTCGGCATGCGGAGCTCCAGGTGGCGGTGGGCAAGTGGAGTCTCGCTGGTGTGGCAGCGGCGCATCGAGATCGCTGGTGCGGTGGTGGCACACGGAGCTCCTCCCCTCGCCTGTTTGTTAGAGCGTTTGTCGTTAGAGGTCGGGAGCGGCGGCACGCACATGGAGCTCACCGACGACGGTGCAAGCGGAGCTCACCGGCCCAGCCGTCGCAACCTCCGCTCTCGGGTTCCACATCTAGCTTGTCTCAGATGGACTATTTCTCTTTGTGTTGCAGATGCGCTGTTAAGATAAGAATGGATCCGGGCCTGTGAGGAACGAGTGTCCATCCGTTCGGACGCTCGAGACATGCCATTCTTGTTATCGAAGATTCAAATGGAACACGGAGCGAACCAATATTTTGTCCCGAGCACGCGCGCCCTTGCCAGAATCTAGAAATTTGCCCTGCCGTGCCCGTCCCCTGTTCGTACGCAGAGCGAGGTCGACAGCAGACTAGCCGAACCCAGCGCCGGTCCTGAGTTTTTCGAGGCCATGGTCGAGAACTAATATGGAGGCCCATAGTCTAATTTCAAAAAATTATTTATATAGATTTTTTATAGATATATATAGTCTCACAAATACACATCAATTTAGATAATATTCAAAGCACCAAAAAAGCTTATATATAATCTCTCAAAGTTAATAAAATGGACATATGTAATAATATATTACTTACTTGGCACTTGACACTATCTAAAGCAATTTCTTCTTACATTTCGAGATGCAAAATCATTGATTGTACTATTGATATCGATCTCATCCAACAACTTCTTCTCGATGCATAAAGTCGCCAAGCCATTTAGCCTTTCTTGAGACATTGTTGACCTCAAATAGTTCTTCAATAATTTTAACTTTGAAAAGCTTCTTTCAGCTGATGCGACCGTCACAGGAACAGTAAATAAGATCCGATAAGCAATGGAAATATTTGGATAACAATCCAACTCTCTGACATGCTTGAAAATCTCCATAGCAGACAATGTACCTTCTGGCAATGTGAATTTCAAAATCTTCAATTCAGAAATAAGATCATGTACCTCAACATCGGATGATCCATCAACTGAATTTTTTTTTGGCAAATTTAGTGCAACACTCTTCAAGTTCAGTATCATCTAATGACTTTAGGGCAGTTGAGCTCATTAAGAAACCAAATATATCTTTAAACTCCATGAGTTTATCAAATCTATGATTTAAAGAAGATCTTGCCATATCAACCACAACATTAAAATATTCGACTTCAAAAGCCTTCTCAGCGTCTAGAATTTCTTCTTGGCAATCACTTTCGTCAAATTGTTTCTTCCTCGTACCACAACGTTTTACTGGAAATGATGCCTTTACACCCATGTCAGATGCAATGCCTTTGGCGATAATCAGACTAGAAGAAAACCCTTCATTTCTGTATGTGTCAAAGTATTGCTTCATACCCTATATTTGCTGCAATGTAGAGTCAATGCACATGTCTGGCGACTGCAACTTCTTGCTCACTTTATTCACGGCAAATAAAATATCATTCCAGATAACCATACCAAGTATAAACTCAAATTTTCCAATGGCCTCAAATAAAGTTTTTGCATCACTTTTATCTTTAGCATCAGTCTCAGGATCATGACGTAACTCAGATAAAGCTGCTCTTATCTCAGTAGCTTGATATGTTATTGCTGAAACACTTTTGATTCGACTCTCCCAGCGAGTATTGGACAATGATTTCACAGTTAAACTGGGAACATGTTTCAGCAAAGCATTCCACCTTTTTGTAGAACTGGCAAAAAGCACATATATGCGTTGAACAATACCAAAAAATGACTCAGCTTTACCACATGTTTTGGTTGCCATATCACTTAGAGTAAGATTGAGACTATGACAAGCACATGGCATATACAATGCTCTTGGATTGACATCAGTTAACCTTTTCTGTACTCCTTGGTGTTTTTCTTTCATGTTTGAACCATTGTCATAGCCTTGACCTCTTATATCATCAATATTAAGTCCGAAGGAGTTAATAGCATCAACCATTACATTAAAAAGCCCCAAACCAGATGTATCATCCACCTTCAAGAACCCCAAAAAATATTCCTCAACTTTTATTTGGGCATCAGACAAATTAACACATCGAACTAACAAAGTCATTTGTTCTTGATGACTCACATCAGGGGTGCAATCAAGAATAATGGAAAAATACTTGGCCTCTTTAACAACCTTTATGATAGAGCTTGTGATATCAACAATGACCAAGAGAGAAATCAACTCATTCTGAATTTTATGACTAAGATAATGATAATGAATTTCTTTGTTCGAATAAATGCGAGGTGATCTTGCATTACAAAATCAAATTCGCTATCATCTCGTGAGCTAGCTAAGAAATTGCCATTACTTGGATTGTAAAGTTGCTCATTGCTTCCTCTAAAAAGCTAAGCTGCGTTTGCCAAGAAATTTCACAATTGCAACTATCCTTATTAAAACTTGCCTCAAACGTTCTTTCTCCTTTGTGATTTGTTGCTTTGCAATTCTTTGTCAATTGTTTCCTTTTCCATGATCTAGCTCTCATTTCATTCCAACTGCTCATATTCCTAATATGCTCAGACTATTTTCATGCTCTCTAAGCTTCGACTAATGTGCCTCCAATTACTATAGCCATCATTTGCTAAGCCACTGTTCGTACTACTAGACTTGAAGATCTTACAATGAAACAAAATGCTTTGTCAACATTCTTTGAATAAACTAACCATTTTCTATCATGTAACTCTCCGTTGCTTAGTTTTCTAAAATAATGGCCACATGAAAATGTCTTGACTCAAAGATCATGAGGGAATTCAATGTTCTCTTCTCTTATAGGCCCTTCTCAACTAATATGTCTCGTGCCTTATTATCAAGTTTATCCCAATTGCTTGGATCATATATATCCAAAGTGTAAACCGCTGCTCATCAATACTAGTAGATTGTTCTTGCGCACCCAATGCGAGAACACGGTGTTCTCGTGGTCACTTACATTGTTATCACCGCCACCGATGTCAACATTTTCTTCATCATTCTCATTAGTTGCTACATCCACGGCAACTATCGCCAACTCATCGAGATTCGTCGAAGCAACCCGTACTAGTCTTGAAAAATTTATCAAGAGATCCTCTCGGTGATTACATCAATCTTTGCAAAGATTTCTTTTCCGTTTCCTTTTGGAAGCACCCGATTCAAACTTTCTCGATGACATTATATCCAAATCCTAAAATTAAATAAACGATAGACCATTATAGTTTACAATTATAAGGGTATGTAGGCTACAATAAATAAATTAATTATCAATATGTTACTGTCAAACCGAGCGGTGCTTACCTATGGATGTGATCCTCTCTGTCCTGTGCAGTGGTTTGATACTTTGATCCAGTTAATCCGTGATGATTGATGAACTGAAGCGGCTGCAAATGGATCAGGGATCATGGATGAGGATGATGGGAATTGGGATCGAAATTGAACGAGCAACATCTGCATCTGCTCGATCACAGATGAGGACGATTACCTCCGTGACCGCCGCGGTCGAGTCGTTTCATGAGGTGAATGGAAACTGAAGCGTCGAAGGGCCTCTTCCTTGACTTTTGCTTGCTTCTATATTTAGCCAACAGTCCAATAGGCAACACGCAGCAATCAAAAGTCCATGTATATATGTATTATAGATAAAATCGTATATATATATATACTAGTACCTACTATATGGGGAGAGGCCCACCAAAATTAGAGGCCAGGGTCGGCCGCACACCCTGCCCACCCCTAGGGCCGGCCTTGGCCGAACCGCCGGAGACGCGTGTCGTTCGGCGGCCCTGACCGAGGAGTGCAGCATGGAGCCTGTTCGTTTGGTCGTAAATGATTGTGAATTATAAATCAGAATAATATTTTTCTATAACACTAAATCAACCACCAGTAATAATAACTGGACGAACAGGCTGATGGTTTCATGCGCCACGGCACCGCGTACTCTGCGTGGCAGACCGCAGACGAGCTGAGCCTGAGCCCAGCCCGTACCGGGGAACAGCCGGACAGGGACGCAGCGACAAGCGTAGCTTCCGTTGGAGTTTGGCCCGGCATTTTTCTTTTTCTTTCTATGCAGGCTGCGGCAGTTGCACGCATCGCGCCAACGGCTATTGGATATTGGCCTGCTGCTGCTGGGACCTCGGAACGTTCTCTGTTGCGCAGGCCTGCATCGGGTACTTTTTAACTTTTTTCCATTGACATTTTGGTGCCATTGGATAATTTCTAGACGTTGGAGCCTTCACATGGAGTGACAGCCTGAGGCCCTGACTGACACTCGCTGTCACTGCTCGAGCAGTCAACCTGCTTGTTTATGACCTTTTTATACTAGTACAGTAACAAGCTCTGACATTTTGTTTCCTGGAGAGGTACTGGTATTTCTTAAGTTTTCACGTTTACCAGACCGTGACTGGCAAAATGGCAAATGAAATGACAGTAGGGTACCATGATGAGTCATGAGTCTAACGGCGGATGGCAAAGGTCAAATCCCCTGATCCGATCGATGGAGCGGAGTTAAACCGCCGACGCTGCTGTACTGACTGAACCATGATTGCTCTAGGATACGACCCAGAGTGGCAGCGACCCATCACTTCGAGTGTTTCTTCACTTCCGGTGGAAGTGAGCGAGTAACACCAACACCAACTTAGCACTGAGAATTTAAAGATGGATAGGGACGGATTAGAAGAGTACAACCCTTTTTCTCTCCACCCATCACGGCCTAGGCCTTCCTTGCGTGCCTCAGCAATCAGCACTGCTTCACATCACACCTCCAGCGTGCCGGGCAGCGGAGGAGCGGGCGGAGAGCGGAGACCCTCACACGGTCACGCCTCACCTCACGCCGATCCGGCCGTTTCATTATTCCCACGCCGTAACCCAGTAACCGTTGCCCGCCGCTGCTGCTGCCGGTGCCGCCCGCCCGTTCCATTCCATCTCGGCTTCTCTCGCTGGAAAGTAAAACCAAGGCCAACGGTCACTCTTCCCAATCGACCAGCCAAACTTTTTTAAGTCCCCCCCCCTCCTCCCGAGACCGAAACGCCAAGAGGAGCCCGGACAAGCCACGCCACTCCACTCCCCCAGCTCGAAACGCACATCGCGCGCAAGCCCACACACACAGCACAGGCCCCCTCGCCTCGTCGCACGCGCGACCCCGGGCCGGCCGAGGAACGGAGCAGCGCGCCGCTGCACCGCACTGCAGCAGCAGGTGACAGGTGAGCGCAGCACGGTGCACGACGACGCCACCGGCGCGCGCGCACGTACGTACGGGCACGTGGTGGTACTTGATACCTGCTCCGCGACAACTTGGAGCTCGATAGAGCAGGCACCAGGCAGGCGCGTCGTGGGATGGGGAGCGCGGGTGAGGAGGACAGGGAGGCTCGGAGCGAGGCGGCGTTCACGGACTCCGCCTCCGCCGACGGGAGCAGCTCCAGCTCCGACGCCGCGTCCACCGACGAGTGGCCACCCGCGGCGGCCAGGAAGCCGGGCGGCTGCGCCTCCGACACCGACGTGGCCAGGCAGCAACACAAGCACAAGCGCAGAGCACCATCAGGTGACCACCGCCTCATATACTTTTACTCGCAGCATCCTGGATTCTCGGTGGTGAAATTCTCTAATGTGTGCGCGCCTTGTGTTTCGACAACAAAACTGACAGAGACGGAGATGATGAAGGAGCGGTTCGCGAAGCTGCTGCTCGGCGAGGACATGTCCGGGAGCGGCAAGGGCGTCTGCACGGCGCTCGCCATCTCCAACGCAATCACCAACCTCTGCGGTCAGAACTCGCCGCCGTGACCACCTCCAACGCCATTGCTGGGAGTGGGGTTTAGTAAATAAATTCATTCATTCCCAAATAACGCAAAGCGTGTCGCGTTCGCAGCCACCATCTTCGGGCAGCTCTGGAGGCTGGAGCCGCTCCCGCCGGAGAAGAAGGCCATGTGGCGGCGGGAGATGGACTGGCTGCTCTGCGTCAGCGACCACATCGTCGAGCTGGTCCCCACGTGGCAGTCATTCCCCGACGGAACCAGGCTTGAGGTGCGCCTAGCAAACACGCCATGTCTCCACCCTCTTCATCCACCATTTCATTCATCCCATAACATTCCGGCCGTAGCACCGAGGGCTGAAATATCCAGCGGGTATCACGCGTTTTTCTCTTGGTTTCCATCTAATCGTACGAACCCGATACGGGATGTGCAAGTTCAATTTATGCGTTGGAAATTGAAATGGCGTTCAAATTTCTTGCTCGTACGGTTTCGGCGGGTATTAAAGCTACCTGATAAGTCGGCTGACGCTGTTATGTTATGAGAGAAAAATACCGTATAGCTGATAAGCCGGCTGAGTTCAAGCGAACAGGAATGTCGTGGTTGTTCAATAGCAAGTACAACAGCTGGGTTTCGAAAGAAGTGTTAAGTGTACCAGAACAGTTTATAATGGGCCTCTAGATGCATATGGACTACTGGAAAATGATATATTAAACGTGCGCTTAGCTACCCTGGATTTGGTACAAGTAACTTGATTTTGCTCTAATGGAGAAAAGAAAAATGGTGCGAGAAAGGATTAGCTGAAAATTATACTAGTCATAGAAAATGCTGCAATAGTAAAATAAGATATGTTCATCAGTGAAATGGCAAAAGGCTATACCTAAATTTGTGAACATACACAAGCAATTTCTCTAATTTTGTAAAGAGAACAAGGAAATTAAACAGAAGTCAGCAATAATGATTATCTGTTTCTGCAGTGAGTAAATTCCAACTGAAAGCTATCAATGAGTGTCACTAAGGGGTAGTAATGTCTGTACTCATTAGACACCGAACATATAAATCATGAGATTTATATGTACGTACGATGCATTAGACACCTAACATATATTAAATGTTTGTACGTATGATGCATCATATAAATCATGAGATTGCATACATTTCAGATCATAAAAAGTGGACCACTTTCGATTTGTACTTACTGTTTAAGGATTACTATGCATTACACACTGAAATTGATGCATGTCATTGCCACTCAATAACTAATTGCACAAATGTCTTGATGTCGTATTTCAGATCATGACAACTAGACCACGGTCTGATCTGTACATTAATCTTCCAGCGCTCCGGAAGCTGGATCATATGCTCCTTGTGAGTTTTTCTGAACTGTGGATTCATTGCAGTTGATCGAAAAATTCAGTTCTCTCATAGCACCATATTCTGACAGGAAATCCTGGAAAGCTTCAGAGACCCAGAGTTCTGGTATGTTGAGCAAGGTATTGCTGCACCAGATTGCGACGGCTCTGCATCCTTTAGGACGGCTTTTCACCGCCGTGATGAGAAATGGTGGCTCCCAGTGCCTCGTGTGCCTCCCGGTGGCCTTCACAATAAAACAAGGAAGCAGTTCCAGCACAAACGTGATTGTGCAAACCAAATCCTGAAGGCTGCCATGGCCATCAACAGCAATGCCTTAGCAGAGATGGAGGTCCCTGAATCTTATCTTGACTCCCTACCAAAGGTATACAATGCCTTCTTCCAATCTTCCGTAATCAAAATTCATGAATGTGCAATGTCCACAGCATTTCTTATTGTCAGCTCTGAACATGTTGCACTAAACTTGATTTCAGAATGGAAGGGCAACCTTAGGTGATATCATATACCGCTACATAACGTCTGATCAGTTCTCCCCTGAGTGCCTTCTTGATTGCCTGGACCTATCCACGGAGTACCAGGCCCTGGAAATCGCAAACCGTGTCGAGGCGTCAGTGTATGTGTGGCGCCGGAGGGTTGCTGCCAAACCAGTAAATGGCTTGGGCCGAAGCAGCAGTGCTAGATCATCGTGGGGCATGGTAAAGGACATGATGGTAGACTCGGAGAAGAGAGAGCTGCTAGCTGAACGAGCAGAGGGCCTGCTAATATGCTTGAAGCAAAGGTTTCCTGGGTTGACACAGACAAACCTGGACATGAGCAAAATTCAGTACAACAAGGTTTCTATCTCTATCTGTTTCTCCTAATATTCTAGCTATTACCAAATTACAGGTCAATAGCTGATGCCACTCTTGCTGGTGAGCAATTTTCAGGATGTGGGTAAATCAATCCTGGAGAGCTATTCGAGGGTGTTAGAAAGTTTGGCTTCAAACATCGTCACCCGCATCGACGATCTGCTGAACATCGATGAGCTGAACAGACACGCTGAACATTTCACAGCAACAGGTGATGCAGACTGCAAGATTGCTTGCAGCCAGACTGCTGTTCCATCCTTCCCAGTACCAGCCTCTGGCACACCATTCATGACGGCATATGCCACACCTAGCTTCTCGCCGGCACAATTGGCAAGCCCATCAAAGAAAGAGAGGACGTCGCTGACTCCAGGCAGACGGTCTCAGCATAGTAGGGGTGCTGGCACAAAGAAAGGCTTGATGGATCATGTCGGTACAGAAATCAAGGGGATGATAATCAGCAGCGGTATGATGATCGATGTCTCTACTACTACAGAGCTGTAATTGTAAGCTGATAGCTCATCAGATTGCCAAGATGACTAGTCTTTGTGTATATGTGTCTGTGTCTCTCTGTCTGTCTCTGTGTGAGCGTCCAAATTTTTACTGGCATGTTGCATTTCTGATTTGTGTGCCTACGATTTTACTGGCGTACTGCACTGTTGTTTGCTGACAGCCTGATGCCCTGATCTACAGTACTATTAGCATAGACGGGTGTTGTTAGTTGTTACATACTCTGTATGAGGAGTTTCAGTCTGATTTGAATTTGTTGAAATTCTACGGTTGAAATTAACAAAGACTGGGGACATTTGATATGAAAGCCAACTCTTTGTCCAGTTCGCAGAATTAGTACCTTACAATGGTCTTTGGTCAGAAACATAGCCAGTTTTTATTGCAATCCCTTTGATGAACGCCCATCTAACATCCCAAACTGATGGTTGGGCTATGTTCCAAGCAATTTAGAGCCTGGGAGTCAAATTTCATTGGCTTCAAGAGAAAAGGGTCTGATCTCAGTGGTGAAACCCCAGCAAAAATTGTTGCTGCTACAAGTTCTTAGAGCTCCGTAGTTTCAGGTTTGTGAGAACCCTGCAGAAGACCGTGTGACTAGGTTCTCGCGTTTTCAAGAACTCTGGCCTGCTCTCCAATCCTAAAATCAGCCCGCCCCGCCGACATGCTCGTGATGATTGTGAACCGACAAAGTAGTCGAATCTTCGATCACAGGCCATTTACGTGGCAGCTGTTCAGAGACTACAAAGAAAGGTGTATGGTCGTTAAGCCCTTCCTTCACCATAGTGGAGCGCAGTAGGTAATGCTACTTAAACGGAGAGCTCCGCGCATGCAGCACAAAGCCGACGCTAGTGCAGCGTCCACTTCGGCCGTTTCACACCATGAGCCGCGGAAAACCTCAAGCAAACCATGATGGCTTCCGTTCACGCTCGAGGCCCCGGGACTGTATATATAGCCACCTCCGTGACGCCGAGGAGACCATCACTTCATCAGAGACTTCAGAGTTCAGTGTAGTGCAGTGAAGGCAGCAGCAGAGCGTGAGGTGCAGTGCACTACCAGTCATCAAGAAATGGAGCTCCAGGCAAGGTGCCTCTGCGTCGTGGCGATGCTCCTGGTGGCCGGCCTCGCGGGGCTGGATACGGCGCACGGTGCGGGGGAGTGCGGCCGCGTCCCAGTGGACCAGGTGGCGCTCAAGCTTGCGCCGTGCGCGGCGGCCACGCAGAACCCGCGCGCCGCGGTGCCGCCGAGCTGCTGCGCGCAGGTGCGCTCCATCGGGCGGAGCCCCAAGTGCCTGTGCGCCGTCATGCTGTCCGACACCGCGCGGAAGGCCGGCGTCAAGCCTGCCGTGGCCATGACCATCCCCAAGCGCTGCGCCATCGCCAACCGCCCCGTCGGCTACAAATGCGGCCGTAAGCGCCCCCTGCGATCCCCATCGTTTTTGTTGAAATTACATTGGCGTCAACATCATTTGCTTTCTTCTGCCTCTCTCACTGTCTGTTTTTTCTCACTCTGCAGCATATACCCTGCCATGAAGTGATCATGACGAGCAAAGTGATGGCTGGCAGAGTGACAGACTGACAGTGGCACCTGAAGGACTCCAAACTCTGACTGCCAATATGCCGTGACCTCTGTCATATCTTACTTTTCACAGATCCCCAGAATAATGTTGCTGTAATAATGCCTGAACTTTGGAATAAAAGTATTTCTTTTTCCTGAAGTCGATAATACTGTAAAATGTAATTGACAAGAACACTTTCCAAACTTCTGTCAAATTCAAGCTGGTAAAGGTGTACAATGTGAAGTCATCGCCGCTTCTCCAGCACATTATTTTGCTTTGGAGCGACGATCCAATTGTACAGACATTTGACTCTAAGGAGTCAGACACCAAACCGCTCATAGTACCGGCGGAATGGACAGGGACCCTTTTATGCAATCTAATTCATACTGTGCTACAGCTTCATTATATTGCACATCTAAAGCAGAGACTATGAAAGACACACACTACATCTGCCCAGGTGAGGTGATGCTTCTAAATACTGGCACCACCATTGGACGAAAGCGGGTCCACTATGACGCAGATAATACTACTAGCAGCAGTCAAGGAAATCGAGCTTCACTGCCTCCCCTTTCTGTTCCTGCCATACAGAACCAAATAGAATTGTGAGGAAAACTGACAAAACTAATAACATGATATAAATAAATATCATTCATCAAAGGCTGCATAACAACAGGCGCAGCATCAGTTACATAACTTGCATATAAAATTGCTTGGCTCCTATCTCCATTTTCATTTTCATAAAAAATACAGATCTTTGTCATTGATTTTCTATGTGTTAACAAAGCAAACATTTCTATGCTTTACAGAACTGTTAATACATTGATTTTCATGATCTGGACCTTGTCAGAACAGCAGAAGTTTGCCACATACTCGTTCCCTAAACAAACTTCTAGTTCTTATAGATATAATATATAATCTAAAGAACAAAACGATGGCATGGAAGATGGAACAGCAGCCAAGTAATGTAGTAGATCAATAGAGATTAAAATTAAATTCTGCTTAGCTTCTTGACATGGAACTAAGTTGTGGAGATATCTAATTTAAACTATTATCTAAGGTCCCCCTTACGCTCCAATATAATGAAACATCACATCAGGGCGCTCAATAGTCAGGCGTGCTCTTCCTTGATTGGCTTCTCACGCTAGGTGGGTTTAGGTGACAACAGTGTTAGCCCATGTAACCATACTGAAAACGATGTAACTAATTATCAGCCAAATCAATACTGAAACAGCAGTAATTAATTATTTGCCTACACCATATGAAAATGACGTAAAGGTAGCTGTTAATCAAAGTTTTCACTCCAAGACAGTTAATCCCACCCCACCCACTGGCCTTTCTCCACAGGCACATCGTTGTATATCAATCTGGTTGCTAGTTTTCTGCAGAAAAAATAATTGTCTACCAAAAAATGATGACAGCTCGAGACACACAAACAATGAAACAAATAAATAAGCTTCCTTTTTATAGGTTAATACCGCAAACACGGAAGGGAGAGATGGAGTATAGACTAAGCGTTGAACTATGCACTAACAGGATTTCATCATAGGAGTGGAATTGGTTGGGCATCCTCTTTAGGAAAAAGTTGTTTGGACACTTTATCACTTGAGATATCAATATAAACTCGGTTTCCTCACAGAGAATACCTTTGAGAAATTCACGTCATGCTAGAACTATATATTCTGACTTTTGGAAAAGGAGAGAACATATGCTCCCTTCTATATGAAGAACTAAGATTACATGTGACGTATCATAGGCCAAGTGAGCCAACATCGGTATCTACAAACTATCAGCTGCGAGTATTAATATGGAATTTGAAAGGATTCTCTGGTACAAAAATGTGAGATGGATAGCATACGCATTGGCAGAGTATAGCAACAAACTTAGTAGCTTTAACAGTAATAAGATCCTCCTGTTTACCTTGTTCTCCAAGGAGAGGCCACCAGGTTCTCTTAGTAATAAAATGAGCCTGTGAGCCCCACAAAATAAAAGAAAACAGAGTTAACGATCAGAAGCTTGAACAGATAGTTATGATATCTGTTTCAATATTAAAATAATGATATACCTTGCCACCAGTCGCCATGAGAATCTGCGGCTGGATCTTTCTTGTCCCCTTTGTACTGAAAACACACACGTTAAATTCAAAGCCTTGCCGGAGTGCAGAGTAATTCATGATGATCTAAAAAACTGTGAACTACAAATCACAGGAAAGAGTTCTATTTCTAGGTTCAGTAATTCTTACATCAGTTGAGGATTCTGTTGCTTTCTTGGTTGTAGAGCTGCCGTAGAAATATTCTCGACCACCATAATGCACAGATGATCCAAAACATGACGTATCAACTGAATCATAAGGCGGTGAATGTTTACCATCCTTTGCGTACGCGGTACGACTTTTGGAAGGAGACGGTTTACCATCTGGATATCAAATCAATCTTTGTTCAGTCGAGATCAAAATATCAAACTAATCATTGTTCAGTTAATTTTCAGCTGTGTCATACCCTCAATGCTTCCCAACTATAACCAAGTAAAATGATCAACCCAGATAATATAAACAGTCCAAAGTCATGGAGACAAGAGTTGGAGGCTAAAAGTATTTATGAGTCGACAAAACAATACACAATGACACACTGTATCTATCATGTAAGCAAATGGTAACTATAGCCTACATGATTCCCAAGATTCATCTGGGAATGTAATTTAAAAAAAAATCTCTGGGAATGTAATTATTTTCGTGATACAAAGGCTCTTCGGTTTTATTAGCACAACAGTTCCCTCCTAATAGCATATAGGATAACAGAAATAAGACGAAACCGGGTAATTCCACAACTACCTGTCACGCCAGCTTGTGCGCTCCCGCTCTGTCCTTTGTAAAGAATGCTGTACAAGTCCTGATCTTTCCCATTTGCCTTGAAAACGAAAGGGAAAAAGACGAAGAAATAATTTTACTAATATATACCAACAGCAAAGAAATGTTTTGAAAAATATATACATAAACCTTTTTTTAGGGAAATTAAGTATTCATATCACCATCACTCTTAAATAATCCTCTAAAATTGTGTTTAGAAAACGATAATCTACGATAATAGCACACCTTATGAAAAGGGGCGTATCCCACATTCGAAACACGCCAAACTTAACAAACTGGAAAAGGGAAAACTATGGTATATAACTAGGAACGCGCCTGTACGCGAAGAAACCCATCTGCATCATCGTAAATAATAAAGTTAAAGAAAAAAAAAATTCCACGTCGAGCTCGAACCTGACAACGAGGCATAGCATCGAACAGGAGAGGGGTGCCAAGAAACGTACCGCGGGCGCCGGGGGGTAGAACAAGCTGCTCAACGGGGACTCGGCTTCGGTGGCGGCGGCGGCGGCGGCCCCGGCGCCGCGGGGAGAGGACTTCTTGGGCTCCATGGCGTGGGGCTGGTGCTGAGGAGAGGACTTCTTCGGCTCCATTTGGGGTCGGAAAGGGGACCTGCGAGGGATTAGGGCACGTGAAGCGGTTGCAGGCGGCGGCGGAGAGACGGGGACTCTAGGGAACACTCGGCTGCTCGCCTCGTGGCGGTCTGTGCTCCGGCCTCCATGCGTGACCCCGCATTTAAAGGCCCGGGCCAGGGACTTCGGTATGTGGTTTCGTTGATCTAGGAGGACCTGTATGGAAAAAGGTGGATATGCCCATTACTGTGTGCCCATAGGAAAATCTTTTTATTTATTACAGGCAGCCAGGCATCCATGTCTCTTGCATGTACGAAGGTATCCTATCTTCCAACAAATAATGGGGTAGTTGGGGCAGTAAACCTAGTGATGCCCTCAAGTTTCATAGTATGTGCCCGGAAAACAACAATTTATTTTGAAGTGTGTTTGAATATAGAGCAGGATGGGCGGTAAAAAGCCTAAAGAAATAAATGCAAAATTAACTTTAGGGGCAATGATATGGTGGCAATCAATTGATGCATGCATATGTATAAAGTATTTCCCCAACATTATATCTTGTTCTTAAATAAGTAAGAATAGTGTGTGATGCAAGGTGGTGTAAAGGCAGGGGATAGAAAGAGGCGGTGGCATGAAGATATGGCAACAATCAAGATATGCATGTAATAAATATTTTCTAACATTATATCTTGTTGGTAAGTTAAACTAGTGTGTGGTACAAGGCGATGTATAGGCACAAGGGTCGAAAGGGGCGGTTACACTTCAGCGGCGAGCAGAGACAACAGGCACGAACAAAAGGTTAGACGTGGGGGGTGGCATATCGATTAGACGGTGGCCTAGCAATAGAAGCAAACTAGGGAGATAATGCGGTGGCATGTCAACCAAGCATAGAAACAAAAATGGTTGGTCGGTCGAAGATATGGACATGACAAGGGAGAAGGGCAGTGCCACGACAATTACTTGGTGGCAAAGGCGAGCAAAGGAAAATAAGCAATTTAATGTGTTACGTCAACCGCGAGCAAAGAGATTAGATCAATTAAAGGTTGATGTAAAGGAAAATGACACCATGGAAACTTGTCGTATCTACAATGGTTCGATGGCGGGGTGGCAAGGTATCATGTTCGGATGCAAGATATTGATGTGTTGTGGACTGGTGGGATGTTGGTGTTATCGAAGCACACATCCATTGGACAATAATGTCAAGATTCACAATACAACGATGGGCATAAAAATGGACACAAAGAGAGAAATAGTAGTGGCTTGTACTGTCAAGGAACAACATCCTTATGAGCATTGTAAGTTGAAGTGGGCAAAGGGGGAAACATTCTGCCAATGAATTGAGACAATAGAGTCAAACACATGTTAAAAAGCAACGACACATCCTAAGGTCGAAGAGACTAGAGGCATAAGCGAACAAAGAAAGGAAGAAGTGACACATCAACCATGAGTAAAAAGAGGATCATTGATAGTAGTTGTTGATTTGTATGCAAGGTAGCAGCCACCGCCTGGTAAGCATAGGTGGCAGGAGAAAGAGACAATTTGATATTGATAACAAGGACATAGCGGCGAGGGTCAAGCGGTGGGATGACCAGGTGTTATGTGGGGACGGTGAGTCGTCGGTGATGGGTTAAGCGGTCGATTTCTTGCTAGATACATGTAGAAATAGTAGGTCAGACAATAAAGACATGGGGGATGATGCAAAAGAGAGGACATAGAAATAGTCGGTCAGACAATAAAGACATGGACGATGATGCAAAAGAGAGGTTCAACTGTAGCAATATTTGTATATCTATAAGTGCGCATAGCATGGTAAGATATGATCTTATGGCTTCCAGCTAGATTAACAATTTTGTTATAATTTAAAACAACAAGGACCTGATACAATTACGTCTTATCATAGTAAAAGTAAAGAGAAAAAATTAGCATTGGTGGCCACTTTTTTCTTGACAAAAGAAGCTAGCCACTTTAATTGACACTTAGTTTCCATTACCAATCTTATAAAAATGGAACTTTTTGCTACAGACAATCATTAAGGGGTGTTTGGCCCCTGTGCCCTCCTCCTCTGCCTCTAGTTGACGCTCATGAAAACAGAGGCATCTGCCATGTGCATTTAGTGTTGTACTTAGGAACTCCTGGAAAAACTTTCATTAGCTATAATTTTAAATAAACACACTTGTGGACAATAGTCACGCGACAATTTGCATGACTCCTAGTGACAACCCAACCAGTACAAGGGTGCTTGCAAATTTGAAAGGGGCACCTCAAGTATTAACTTGACAATGTCAATTCTTGAATTTTATTGATTTCCAAACACAAGTTAGTAATCCTAGCACATCAACTATGCTCTAATATGTAGTTTTAGTTGTAAGGATCATGCGCCCATGTGCATGATCATATGTACTTTTGGTGATTTTGATGATGACACAATCACTAGGACTAACATGTGAGTTAAATTTGTTTCATAGGTTTTTAAGATTATAGGGGAAAAAGAAATAAAAAAATAAAGGAAGACTTGAAGCTTGGCAAACAAAAGTGTTGAATTGCACTTTTTTCATGATTTTATAGTTGTTAAAATTGGTTTAATATCATGTTCAAGCCATAGATATTTTCATAAGTTTTGTAATAAGTCCAAGGTCATCATCGGAGTTTAGAGCAAAAAGAAACGACTAAAATACCGAAGCATCAACACGTGCACAACTTACTGATGTTCACCAGATGATTCACTTGGTTTCTAAACTTATTCAATGCATTATTTTTGCATAGCATTATAGAAAATTACAAAATGGACTTCAGAGCTAGGAGATATGGCCAAATTACCAAGAAGTTAGTGGGCTGAATATAGGATGATCCCATGGAGAATCATCTAAAAGTGGAATTTGGAGCTAAGAGATATGACCAATTATCAAGAAGACAACATGTTAAAATACTACCATCGCATGATCTAGTGCTCACTAATTTTAGACTGATGGATCATCCAACGATGACTAGTAAAGATGCACATAATTCACAAAGTACTATCATATGATCCGATTCTCCTATTCCGTGCTACGACAGATCATTCAGTGATGCACATAAAAGTTGATTCTTATTTCTAATAGCTAGTTGGGGTGTATGTGCTATATATAGGCTCCCAATCACTTGTCTGGTGTTTTTGGAGTGCTCTAAAGCTACTAGAAGCTATAGCAATTGATCATACACTTCATGCACATGACCACATATCATGTGCATATTGATCACATCCTCCAAAGCATAGGATAGATTCCATTGTTTATCTTTGTGAGGGTTAGACCTTAGAGCTTGAGTGTTGGGTTATTGTGCCCTTGTAATCTTGGTGAGTAGATCACTTGAGATCTTATTGGCCTTCTGGTGGACGTCGGTCCTCCAAGATTTGTGTCGATATACGATATGTGTCTTGGTGTGTGGGAGACAAGGAGACTGCTTCTCTTGGTGGAGAAGCTCCGTTGTGGATGATGCCTTGGTGATCGAGATAGTCCGACGACAAGTGGTGAGCCTTAGTGTCTTAGGACACTTCTCTTGTTTGGCAATGGCCTTTCTAGCTTGCACAACATCATGATCTGGCTAAGGCTTGGTGATCACAAGCATATCCTTTGTGGGGCTCTAACATGGACTATCATTTGCGTTTTGGCAATTGATGTGACAAAATAAATTTTCACCTCTGGGAATTTACCATCTGTTGACTTGGTATTTGCCATATGTATTTATGTTTTACGTTGTGCTTGACTTGTGTGGCCTTCGGTTTTTTCATATTAGCATGGGCTAATTGGTAGAATTGGCTCTAGGTTGCACAACTCTGTGGGTTGGGTAAGGTATAGCATATTATATTAGAAAAACCTAATATGCATATCTTACTAGTTAGTTTATGGTTTTTTTCTAGTGTAGATCAAGAATTTCCCTAGGAGTAAGTTTTTATAGACCCAATTCATCCCCTCTTGGGGTTTAGGACTTACATGCTCCTTACATTAGGATGTACAATTAATCAAATTTGATTATCTTTATTCCTCCTCACTATTTATTTTCTAACACAATAGACAATTAGATAGTCTATAATCTCTATCCGGCTATGATAAATTTACCAATATAGTTTTCTAGTATGTATTAGGTTGAAACATAAGTTTAAGTTATATCAGCTCTTGTTTCATGACATCATGAATCTATATTTTGGCTTTCGTCTTTTGAACTTATTAGATGTGCAAAGGTATTAATTTCAAACTCTAGTGCTTATTATACCTTTATTCAAACATTTTTTATGTAACTAGAACAATATATTCTGGATCCTAACCTTACACTCTTAGTAACTACAACGTCATAAACAGTCATTTTAGACTACACCATGTTCAATCTATTAGCTACATAGAATAATTATATATGTGGTAGTGTTGTTTTATAAACATGCAATGCTTAAATAACAAGTATAAATGTGTTATAATGTCTCAATAAAAATATAGAAACTAATCTAAAGTAACAACTTATAATTTTACTTCCAAGAAGTATTAATATAATTTAAGGTGAATTGTCCATGTCATGGCAAGGGATTTTTTGTAATTAAGTTTTGTAGACTTTTTGGTTCTGCGCAATGTACAATTTTCGCCTGACTAGATTGTCGATCCCCATAATCTCCAATATCTAGCACTTAATTCCTCTTTGCAGTGCATGTAGGTTCTTGTCTTCAATGTTGTTCTATGTTTTTTTAGTTATTGGATTTGGGATTCTGAAAAGTAAATACAAATTTTATTATCAATTAAATTAAGGTTGTATTGTATCACCACGTATTGTTGTATGAATATTACATACATTTTAATACAATATATAGAAATTGATGTGTTGAAGTTTCCATTATTATTATTCCTCCTTTGTGTATGATTTTTTTCAATGACACATGCGTGGCACACATGCATGTCCTCTAGTTATCATAAATGTACTAATGTTTGCTTGGTCTACGTAGTGGAACGTGGCATTAATGTTTACTTTTAATATTATAGTGGTAGAAATGTAAAATATGAATATATATATGGCCTACTTTATGGTTACTGAAGTATTCTTTTATAATAACATAGATGGATAATTTAGATATAAATCAAAGGGGTTAATTTATATTGTCTTATATGATGGCATATGTTGGTAAAAAAGAAAATTTGTGGTTACTTTGCATTATCCTTTATAAAATGACATAGTTGAGTAATTTATATGCAAATTGGGTTACCTCAGGTTAAATAGGACTTCATCAAGGGTCAGCCTTGAGCCCGTATCTCTTTGCCTTGGTAATGGATGAAGTGATAAGGGAAATTCAAGGGGATGTCCCTTGGTGTATGCTTTTTGAAGACGATGTAGTGCTAGTTGATGAAAGCCAGGCAGGAGTAAATAGAAAACTGAAGCTGTGGCGGCAGATCATTGAGTTCAAATGTTTTTGAGTGAGTCGAACTAAAACAGAATACATGAGATGCGACTTTGGCAACGCTGCACATGAGGAGGGAGATGTGAGTTTGAAAGGTCAAGTGGTACCTAAGAAAGATACCTTCCGTTATTTACGATTGATGCTACAGAAGGATGGAGATATTGATGAAGACGTTTGCCATAGGATCAAAGCAGAGTGGATGAAGTGGCGCTAAGCATATGTTATTCTCTGTGACAAGAGGGTACCATAAAAGCTTAAAGGCAAGTTTTACGACGATCAGACCCGCTATGTTGTATGGAGCTGAATGTTGGCCTATAAAAAGACGGCATGTCCAACAACTGATTATCGCTGAAATGCGTATGTTGCGCTAGATTTGTGATCACACAAGGATGGACCGAGTTCGGAACGATAATATACATGATCGTTTAGGGGTAGCACCAATTGAAAAAAGCTTGTCCAACATCGGTTGAGGTGGTTTGGCCATATCCAAATAAGACCCTCAGAGGCACAGTGCATTGTGGAGTCCTAAGTCGAGATATCAATATGATGAGAGGTAAAGGAAGACCAAAACTGACATGGGGGGAGGCAATAAAAAGAGATTTGAAAGGTTGGAATATACTTAGAGATCTTTGTTTGGATAGGAGTGCTTGGAAAACAGCTGTTGACGTGCCTAAACTGTGCTAGGGGCTCATGTTGGGTCCAACTTAGCATACCCCAACGTGCTTGTGGGTTACCTAAAGTTATCTTTTATAATGTAGATGTATGTAATTTAGATGTAAATTTAAAGGATACGTTATGTATTTTCCATGATGATAGAGTTGATAATTATTTAGAAAATAGATGGACCCAGTGGTTATTATAGGTAGTGATGATTATATCTATTCTATATATCAAATAAAAGGCAAAATGTTTCTGTATTTTAATTATTTTTTGAGATTTAGCTTTTATTTCTGTCGCATATGTGTTGTGGGCTTCGATTAGTAATATTGAGATAAAATGATTTCAAACAACCATTCCTTTTGATCAATGGTTTTGAGCATGTTAATAACTGGAGACTCGTGGCTCAATTAATTTCTAGAGACGGGTGTGCGTGCTTCTTTGTCTCGCTTCTCTCTGGGTATGTTTGGACCCCTCTTTAAATTTTAGAGCTTTAAACACTTTAGCTCACTTTTAAGGTCTCGAGCTCTAATGTGAGGTGGGCTAAAGTTTAGAGCTAACTTTAGACCACCTATTCAAAGCTTTAAATCTAAAGTTTAGAGTTCTAAAGTTTAGAGCAGAGGATCCAAACAAGCTCTCTGTCTCGAGCTCGAGAATGACATTTTAGGGTGGGTTTCTCTCGGCATTTGACACACAAGTCTAATTTCCATCCCCATGGCGTTCCTTTTCAGATAAAAAAAAAACTGTTCCGATGGCCTCCAAAGTCTGCAGATGCAGCACGCAGATGATCGATCGACCAACAACCCCGGGCCGTGACTGGAGGGATCAGGCATTTAGTGCGGGAACTAGCAGATAAAAAGATAGAGATTCCCATCGCAGGCATCACGCATCACACTCGTGCACACTCTGACTTCGCACTGGCGAAGAATCCACATGCCAGTGCCAGTGGGGCGAGCTGGACACGGCATATACCCAACCTATGAACCCAACCCAGCCGTCTGCTTGCTTGCATCTCAGTCCCACTCCCACCCCCCTTTGACCTCACCGATTCCATTCCCCTTCCCCGACGGTGATGTCGAGCCACGCCCTTATCGTCACCATCTCTCCTCTCTTTGGCTCTTTCCAACCCGCGGCATGGCCATTGATGGCCACGCCGAATATCCACCCCCCTTTGCACTGCAGTCCCCCACTCCAGTCCTGCTGCCCACACACGCCTTTGCCCCGCGGCCAGCCTCTTTCCGTGCCGGATTCCGCGAGCTTTCCGTGTGTTCGATTCCGTCCACCGCGAGTCAGCAACAAGTGTCGCACCGCACGAGCTGTCCGAGCGATCGAGAGAGCTAGCTCCACGAAGCTGGCAGTTGCTTCGATCGAGGTTTCCCGTGAGGTTCCTCCGTACGTTGGAGTGTCCGCGACGAAACAAACTGCGGCAGGAAAAACCACGAGTGCATGCGAATATTTGCCCGGCCGCCGGTCGATCTCGATCCTGCGTACTCCCGACGAGCGCACGGCACCTGTAGCCCTGCCATAGGCTGGGACATGGCTCCATCGGTCTTGCATGTGCGTCGCGTCGATCAGCGTGTGCATGGACCATGGTGGGGCGGAGACTGGCGATAGACCGCCGCTTGCATTGCATGCGCTGCCGAACTCCATCGGTTGGGGTTGGGGTTGGTTGGGATGGTACAAAAGCCACAGCAAGAGATGGAAACATTTCAACGCCGGGATATTTGAATGCGAAAGGATGAACCTTTGCCAACTGGATCGATCGTCTCGCTCGCTCTCCGCCTGTTCCGAGGAGTTGGCCAACCTGATCTGCTCACTTGTGGCCCGCATTCCATTGGCGACCACCTAGAGCTAAGCGAAGCTAGAGGCGGCACGATCGCGCACGCAACACGTACGCACGCACCGTGCGTGGCATCCCGATTCGCGGGTCGTCCACACATCTGTCGCGCAGCCATAGGCTCCAGATTTCCAGATCGATGCATGTTGTAATCAGGCGCTTGATACACAGGGCCCTGGCACATCAACACGTACGTATCGTGTCATCATCATGCAGTCGTCTATCCTGACTGGATAATCCATCTATCTGTTTATCCCGATAACGTGCATGACGGACACATTGACACTGCCCGATCAAGTGCCTGATCCGGCCGGCAGTGGGGACTGGAGGATAGATATTATCTGAACGTGAGAACATGCACATGCACGGCGCACGTACGCGGGCACTGCACACATCGCGGCGCGGCCCGGCGATCATCATCCTTATCTCGATATCCTTGCCAAGATTCCGCCGCCGAGATCGAGCTAGATCTGTCCAGGTCCAGGTCCAGGTCCGTCGAGACCCCACTCGCGTCGCGGCCGGCACCGTACCACCGTCTCGCGGTGGCAGCAGCAGCGGCCGGCGGGGTTGGGGTCCCCGTCCCTCCCTTAGAATCGACGGGAAACCGGCAGCCTCCGCCGTCCCGTCCACACGACCCGATTCGCTCTCGCGATTTTTCCATGCCTGCAGGCGATCTGGAACGCGAGGGGCAGAGGCGCAGAGCAGCAATGCTCCTCGCGCCCTCACGTACGTGGTTGTTGTGGTGACCCAACAATCGCTGCACATATCTTTCGGATTCGGAGCCTACACGTGCACCCCCCGCGCGGCAGCTCGCATCGGCCGATGGCCGGCCGCGGTAGGCCCGCGCCGACGTGTCGCAGATGCGGCGCGGTCCGATACGGCCATGCCGCCCGCTGATGCGGCCGCCGCCCCCGTCTTTTTATCCTGTTCGCCGTCGACGGCGACGCGCGCGGGGGCACGGTGACACGAATGACAGCGACCGATGCTAGCTGCCGGCTGCCGGCCGCGCGCGGGGCTGATCGCGCACCGGAAAACAGTCTATGTCCGGGGCACGGCGCAGCGAACATTAAAGCAGAGACTGATGAAAAGCAGCCAGATGCCCGAGAATCATTTGCGGGCCGGGGAAGGAACGACGACCCAAGCGAGGCGCGCGGCCGCGCCCCCGCCCGTCCACGGTCGACACTCCGGGCTGTCAAGCAGGTGGGTACGGCATGGGAGCTCGGACGCGATAAGGAGAGAATTCGGCCGGCGCCAAGCATGTTACGCGAATGAGGCGGGAAGCTAGCTTTCGGGAGCCGTCTAATCCACGGCCTGCCTGGGATACGGATCGATGGGGACAAAGCAGGATAAGCAATGAACTCGATCGTCGATCGAGGCGCCAGAGCTGAGGTTCGGACTGATCCAGGAATATGGCAGGATGATGTTCGCTCAGTTCGGGCTAGCGAGAAAGGCAGCAGGCTCCGCATAGATTTGTCGGAGCAAGGTTTCTAGACCATTGGAGTGGTGTCGGGAGAAGGGTGGTGTGGTTTGATGCAATTGACATGCGAGGTTGTTCTTCGCCACTATCACTACCACTATATCGAGTCGATGGGAGTTTCTAAGGCCAGCATACAATGTTCCTCGTAATCTAGTATATAATGCATACACTATTCTTAAGCATCAATAATTTGTGGGGTTTGAAGGCATCTCTTTGACTCTCAGACCCTACATATATAGCTAGATGTTGTGTCTGCAGAGATTCTGCCACTACCGACGGCTGTCCCGAAGCGTCCGCTATAATGCACTCCCGGGACAAACGGTGGCTAGGCGCCACGTCGCCGATGCTAGAGCCATCGCTCTCAGCCTCGTCATCCAAGAGGTTGTAGAAAGAGGAGGGAGCGTAGCTCGCCATCCCCACGAATTCAGATGTGAGAGGAGGCGGCGTCAGCATCTTTTAGAGCCCCCGGGCGTACGCGTCCACGGTGGACGCGAGGCCGTAGGGAAATCGGTCGAATGACGATTGCGGTAGGGACAGCGGGGTCCCTCTGGAGAATCGACGGAAGATAGTAAATAACGAGTAAATAACAAAGCGTACGTTACTCACAGCGGGGTTTGAGCAGAGCGTATACTAAGAACGAAGCGCAGGTGCCTCGCCGTTGAAGTCGCCGGGAGTCCCGGAGCCGACGAAGGGCGCCCCTCCAACGGGTGTCGGAACAAGTGCCTTCTCGTGAAGTCGAAGCACGCCGATCCGGTTGGCGATGAAGTCCAGGCTTCCGAAGAGGAAGGTCTGGAACGGCTCGAAGACGGGTGGAACCTACATCCCAACAGGTGGGAGAGTGGGAAACTCCAGTGAGCCAAAGCGAGTCATATCGCTTGAGCCTACCATGGCGAAGGTGGTGGAAAAATAGGCCATCCGATGACCAAAAGCGTGAACGTACGGCGTCTTCCCCATGGACGGCGCCAACTGTCGGTGCAGAAAGTGACCAACTGAAAGCTCTAGTTTGGTTGTGGTGAATTGATAAAACCCTAAGTGCTAAGCTAGTTTATCTAGTGATCATGAGATAGGTAGCACATTCCAAGTGGTGAAGCAAATAAATATCATAACATGATGATGGTGATGCCACGGTGATGATCAAGTGCTTGGACTTAAAAAGAAGAAAGAGAAAAACAAAAGGATCAAGTCAAAGGTATAAATTGTAGGAGCTATTTTGTTTTGGTGATCAAGACACTTAGAGAGTGTGATCATATTTAGGTTTGATAGCCGTACTATTAAGAGGGGTGAAACTCGTATCGAAATGCGGTTATCAAAGTGCCACTAGATGCTCTAACTTATTGCATATGCATTTAGGATCTAGTGGAGTGCTAACACCCTTGAAAATGTTTGTGAAATTATGCTAACACATGTGCACAAGGTGATACACTTGGTGGTTGGTATATTTGAGAAAGGATGAAGAAAATAGAGGTGAAAAGGAGTTGATCTCGCTGGTCAAAAAGTGGCTGGACGCTGGTCTCAGAGGGACCAACACGTCCGATCAGTTGTAACAGCGAAGACGCTGGCGTCGATCAAACGACCGGACGCTGGGTCGCTCAACGACCGGACGCTGGAAGGCTGCATCCGGTCATACTGACGTGGCAGCGCAGAGGAAGACACCATGTGGCCGGACGTTGGTTGTGTCTGGTCAAGCATGACCGGACGCGTCCGGTCGAAGGAATTCATTTCTAGAACCTTACTGGAAACGACCGAACGTTGGAGGCTGAGCGTCCAGTCAGTTTGTGCGCTGCGTCCAATCAACAGATGACCTTTGAAATTTGACGAACTGTATTTGAAGTAGGGGACACGTGGCGTGTATCACGTGACTGGACGCTGAGGGCCAGCGTCCGGTCGATCGGACCGGAGCGTTCGGCCATCCCGTGCTGTGCCCAGTGAAGGGGTACAACGGCTCTATTTCATGGGGGCTTCTATTTAAGCCCCATGGCCGGCTCAAGCTCATACCCTTGGCCATTTGCATTGACATAGCAACCTTGTGAGCTTAGTCAAAGCCCTCCCATTCATCTCCATCATTGATTTATCATCTTTGTGAGATTAGGAGAGAATCCAAGTGCATTGCTTGAGTGTTTGCATCTAGAGGCACTTGGTGTTCGTGTTTCGCTGCGGGATTCGCTTGTTACTCTTGGTGGTTGCCGCCACCTAGACGGCTTGGAGCAGCGAGGATCGTCGAGCGGAGAGCGGTGATTGTCTCCGGCTCCGATCGTGGTGATTGTGAGGGGTTCTTGACCTTTCTCCGGCGGAGAGCCAAAAGGTACTGTAGTGGATTGCTCGTGGCTTGTGTGATCCTCATCTTGTGTTGGTTGTGCGGTACCCTATTGAGGGTTTGGCGTGTGAAGCCAATTAGCGCGTGAACCTCCAAGTGAGTGAATCGCCACAACGAGGACTAACTTACCGGCAAGCAAGTGAACCTCAGTAAAAAATCATTGTGTTCATCATTGATTCCAAGGTGATTGGTCTTCATTGTTATTCATCATTGTGATTGATTGGTTCCTTCATCTACACGGCGATATAACCTTCTTGATCACTCTCTTTATATTACCGCAAACTAGTTG
This sequence comes from Miscanthus lutarioriparius, assembly GCA_904845875.1. Classification (NCBI taxonomy): domain Eukaryota; kingdom Viridiplantae; phylum Streptophyta; class Magnoliopsida; order Poales; family Poaceae; genus Miscanthus; species Miscanthus lutarioriparius. The sequence goes on from CAJGYO010000005.1 coordinate 17,093,554, forward strand.
TCAAGCTCTTTAGTGTAGCTATTTGTGAGAGCTTGCTTGGTTGGTTGGTGTGGCTCTTTAGTTAGCCTTTGAGAGCACACTAACATAGGGTAGTGTCATAGCTATTGTGTGAATAGATACTATCTAAACTAGAAGTGTGGTAGGTGGCTTGCATTTTGAGTAGGCTAGCGCAACACTTGCTTTGTCTTATATTTGTCTAACCATTTTGTTAAGTGTTGTAGAAATTTTTATTAGGCTATTCACCCCCCTCTAGCTATTAGGACCTTTCAAGTGGTATCAGAGCCGAGGTCACCGTGATTTGAGGCTTAACAACATTCGGTGTAAAAATGGCTCAAATCAACAACACAAAGAAGCCACTCTAATTTGATGGCTCCAACTATCCCTATTGAAAGGCTAAGATGACAACTTATATCAAGTCAATCAATAGGAAGGTTTGGAAGGTGGTAGAGACAAAGATTGAGATTGAATATGAAGAGGCTCCCACCGCCGCTAAAGAAACGCTACTCCAAAATAATGACATTGCTCTTAGTGTCATCCATGATGCTTTGGATGAAAGAACATTTGAGCAAATCAAGAACATTGAGAGAGCTCATGAGGCATGGAAGAAGTTGGAAGAATCATTTGAGGGCACTCAAGCCGTGAATGGTGCAAAGGCATACATTCTCAAAGAGAAGTTTGCAAGCTTCAAGATGAAGGAGGATGAGAGTGTGTCGGAGATGCTTCATAGGCTTCAAGTGCTTGTCAATGATCTCAAAGCACTTGGAGAAGAGGTGAAGGACAAGGACTTCTTCCACAAGTTCTTGAGATGCTTACCTTCAAGATTTGGCACATTGGTCACTATTCTAGTAAGGAGTGGTTTGGACACCATTGCACCAAACCAAGTGTTGGAAGACATCATGACCGATGATACATATAGAGATGAATATAAGAAGAAAGAAAAGAAGGAGAAGAAAGATGAGAAGAAGAAGAGTGTGGCATTCAAGGCCACATCATCCAAGGGCAAAGCTAAGCAAGAAACATTTAGTGAAGAAGATGATTCATGGGATGATGATGATGATGAGAAGAAGATGGCTCTCTTTGTTAAGAGATTTGACAAGTTCATGGTGAAAAAGGGCTACCGTGCTAGAAGAAAGAAGTCTTCATCCAAGAATAAAGAAGAGTCAAGAAGGTGCTTCAAGTGTGGAAGCAAAGATCATCTTGTTGCTCAATGTCCATACAATAGCGACAATGATGATGACAAGAAGAAGAACAAGAAGAAGGACAAGAAGGAAAAGAAAGAGAAGCACAAGATGACCTTCAAGAAGAAGAAGGGTGGTTCATATGTGGTCACTTGGGATAGTGATGCTTCCTCAAGTGATGATGATGATAGTGATGATGACAAGACCACCAAGAAAAAAGCACTTGCAAGTATTGCTATCAATGAAAAGCCTTCTCTCTTCGACTCTTTATCATGCTTCATGGCTAAGGCCACTAAGGTACAAACTAGTGATGATGAAAGTGATGAAGAACATGAAGATAAAAATGATAGTGATAGTGATGATGATGAACATACTAAAGATGAACTATTTGACATGCTAGAAGATGCTAGAGAACACTTTGACATCAAGAGAAGGGAATACAAAAGCTTACGTAAGGAACTAAAAGCCCTTAAGCAAGCCTTTGATGAGCTCAATGTTTCTCATGAGAGGCTAGAGGAAGCCAATGAGAAGCTTGGCAAAGCTCACAAAAAGCTTGAAAAGGCTCATTCCTCTTTACTTGATGAGCAAAATAAAAAGAAGCATGTTGAAACTCGCAATGTAGGTTTAACTTGTGATATAATTGATGAATCACTATCTATGCCTATCATTGTTGCTCCCGCTAACCCTTCTTGTAGTACTTCTACTTCCACCTCATCTAGTAGTGATGGTCACACTTGTGATACCTCGCTAATGCTTGAGAATAAGAACCTCAAGAAGGAGGTCAACAAGCTCACTCACACCTTGGCTAAGGCCTATGGTGGTGAGGACCGCTTGCTTATGTGCTTGGGTAGCCAAAGAGCTTCTCTCCACAAAGAGAGATTGGGCTATATCCCTAAGAATGTCAAGGCGGCTTTTGCTCCTCACAAGACTAGTTTTATGAAGAACAATGGTCGGTTTTGCACTAGTTGCAAGCAAGTTGGTCATAAAGAGCATGAATGCGAAAACAAGAGAAAAATGGTAATGTATCCTCCATTAAGCTTGATTCGTTTTATATGCTTACCAAGGGTACAAATGGTGTGAAGGCTCAGTTCATTGGTAAACCATGGATGGGCTAAAAAAAGCCATTTGAGTACCAAAGAGCTTAGTGACTAACCTTCAAGGACCCAAGCAAGTTTGGGTACCTAAAAAGAATTAATCTTCTTTTGTAGGTCAATTACAAAGCCGAAGGAAGGCATTGGGTTCTTGATAGTGGGTGCACTCAATACATGACCGGTGATGCAAGAATGTTCAACTCAATCAATACCAATGGCAATGATTATTATGATAGTATCACATTTGGTGACAATGGCAAAGACAAGGTCAAAGGGCTTGGTAAGATTGTAATATCCAATGACATGAGCATTTCCAATATGTTGCTAGTAGAGAGCTTGAATTTCAACTTGCTATCCGTGGCTCAATTGTATGATCTTGGATTCAAATGCATATTTGGGGTAGATGATGTAGAGATCATAAGTGTAGATGGCTCTAACTTGATCTTCAAAGGCTTTATATATGAGAATTTATACTTGGTTGATTTCAATGCTAGTGAAGCTAGATTATTTACATGCTTGTTCACTAAGTCTAGCATGGGTTGGTTATGGCATGGAAGGTTTGGTCATGTTGGAATGAAACAATTGAATAGATTGGTTAAGCATGACTTGGTTAGAGGCTTAAAAGATGTTGTATTTGAGAAGGATAAACTTTGTAGCTCTTGTCAAGCCGGCAAACAAGTTGAAAACATCCATCCTAAGAAAAGCATGATGAGCACTAGTAAAGCATTTGAGTTATTGCACATAGACTTATTTGGGCCAACTCAATACACTAGCATTGGTGGTAACAAATATGGCTTTGTGATAGTGGATGATTATACTAGATACACATGGGTATTCTTTCTAATGGACAAAAGTGATGTGTTTGCAACTTTCAAATCATTTGTCAAGGGTATTCACAATGAGTTTGGAACAACCATCAAGAGAGTTAGAAGTGACAATAGTAGTGAGTTCAAGAACACTAGAATTGATGAGTTATGTGATGAATTTGGAATTAGACATCAATTCTCGGCTAAGTACACTCCGCAATCAAATGGCCTTGTTGAGAGAAAGAATAGAACACTCATTGATATGGCAAGGTCTATGCTTAGTGAGTATAATGTGAGTCAATCTTTTTGGGCCGAAGCTATCAACACGGCTTGCTATTGTAGCAACCGCCTCTATTGTCACCCATTGAAAGAGAAGACACCATATGAGCTCTTGAATGGTAGAAAGCCCAACATTGCATATTTTCAGGTCTTTGGTTGCAAATGCTATATCTTGAAGAAAGGCACTAGATTGGACAAGTTTGACAAGAAATATGATGAAGGATTCCTACTTGGTTACTCCACTACGAGCAAAGCATATAGAGTTTGGAATTTGGATAGTGGTACTCTTGAGGAAGTTCATGATGTTGAATTTGATGAAACCAAGGGTTCACAAGTAGAGAATGAGAACTTGGAAAATGTTAGAGGCATTCAACTTTCAAATGCCATGAAGAACATGGATTTTGGTGAATTGAGGCCTAGGCAAGTGAATGATGATGAAGATGATCAAGTGCAAGTGCTCTCTAACTCAAATGTGCAAGATGATACAAATCAAGCTAGTGCAAGTGGCTCTCATGACAATGAACAAAATCAAGTGGCTAGTACATCATCTCAACTCAATGATCAAGCAAGTGCAAGCAATCAAGTTCCAGTGCTCCAACCAACTAATGTTGTAAGGGATCATCCATTGGACACTATAATTGGTGATATTTCTAGAGGTGTACAAACAAGATCAAGATTGGCATCATTTTATGAGCATTTCTCATTTGTGTCATCCATTGAACCAAAGAAGATAGATGAAACATTGAAGGATATTGATTGGGTGAATGCTATGCATGAAGAATTGAATAACTTTATAAAAAATCTAGTATGGGAATTAGTAAAGAGACCAAAGGGACACAATGTGATTGGAACCAAATGGGGTCTTTAGAAACAAGCAAGATCAAGATGGGCTAGTAGTAAGGAACAAAACAAGATTGGTAGCACAAGGATATACACAAGTTGAAGGTCTTGACTTTGGAGAAACATATGCCCCGGTTGCTAGATTGGAAGCAATTAGAATCTTGCTAGCCTATGCTTGTGCCCACAACATCAAGCTCTATCAAATAGATGTTAAGAGTGCATTTCTCAATGGTTATATCAATGAAGAAGTATATGTTGAGTAACCTCCCGGTTTTGAAGATGACAAGAAGCCTAACCATGTGTACAAGTTGAAGAAGGCATTGTATGGCTTGAAGCAAGCACCTAGAGCATGATATGAGAGATTGAGGGACTTCCTACTCTCTAAAGGGTTCATGATGGGCAAGGTTGACACCACTCTTTTCATCAAGAAGATTGGAAAAGATTTATTTCTATTGTAAATCTATGTTGATGACATCATATTTGGTTCAACCAATCAAGATTTTTGTGATGAGTTTGGAAAGTTGATGGCTAATGAGTTTGAGATGTTCATGATTGGAGAGTTGAGTTACTTCCTTGGTCTTCAAATCAAACAATTGAAGAATGGTACATTTGTGAGTCAAGGCAAGTATATGAAGGACATGATCAAGAAGTTTGGCATGAGTGATAGTAATAAAGCCATTAGTACCCCAATGGGAACAAATGACAACTTGGATAGTGATGCAAGTGGAAATATGGTGGATCAAAAATTATATCGGTCTATGATTGGAAGCCTACTCTATGTGACCGCATCAAGGTCGGATGTCATGTTTAGTGTATGCATGTGTGCAAGATTTCAATCCCCACCAAGAGAAAGTCATTTGAAGGCTACAGAGAGAATATTGAGGTACTCGAAGCATACACAAAATATTGGTTTGTGGTATCCCAAAAGAGCAAAGTTTGAGCTAGTTGGTTACTCCGACTCGGATTATGCGGGATGTAAGGTTGAAAGGAAGAGCACCTTAGGCACATATCAATTGTTGGGAAGATAACTTGTCTTATGGTCATCAAAGAAGCAAAATAGTGTTGCATTATCAACCGCCGAAGCTAAATATATATCCACCGGTAGTTGTTGTGCACAAATACTTTAGATGAAGGCCACTTTGAGTGACTTTGGAATCAAGTTGAAGAAAATGCCATTGCTGTGTGACAATGAGAGTGCAATCAAGTTGACCAACAATCCAGTTCAACATGCAAGAACAAAGCACATTGATGTCCGCCACCATTTTATAAGAGATCACCAACAAAAAAGGGACATTTGCATTGAGAGTGTAGGCACCGAAGATCAACTTGTTGATATATTCACCAAGCCATTAGATGTGAAAAGGTTTTGCAAGCTAAGGAATGAGTTGAACATATTGGATTTCTTAAATATGTGTTGATGCACCCCCCACTTATATGACATGCCTCTCCTTCGAGCAATCCAAGGTAAAAGTTGATTGGCATGGCATACATCCTTGCTAAGGACTTGTTTAGTGCATCTAGACATCTTTCACATTTAATAGGCCCATTCATGAAAATCAAATGAATTTGATGATTGTATGGTACCACTATTGTTTCTATGCTTATTTTGATCTAGTGGTAGCATATGACATGTTTGTGGGCTTGTAAACCTAGTGTTTGATCTAGAAAATGAGCTCTAAGTGTTTAACTCAACATGGTACAAGATAACCCTTATTTAGAGGTGTGAAGAAGCTTGTCCTTGGATCAAACCGAGTTAAATGTCTTTGGCATATGATCTAGATTGGACCAAATTTGGAAAAATAATCCTCACCCCATTGATTGACATTGATAATCTCAACCTATCTGCCTTTTAAAACCTTTATGGTCATTAATAACAAAGGGGGAGAGAAATAAAGATATAAATGATAGAGGGAGAAATAACAAATAAATTAGTACATGAGAGAAAGACAAAATATATATTAGTGTACTAAGATGATGAAAAGACAACAAAGGGGGAGAATTTGACATAGGGGGAGAGATATGACAAATGAAATGGATCAATTAAAATTTTAAGCACACAAGTAAGGGGAGCAAGCTCATGAACTTGTATGGTACATTTGAATGTGCATTTCATATGTTTGCTTGCATGGCACAAGTTTTAAATTTCAATATCCATGCTTGTGTGGTGTATGCTAGTTATAGGTTTGAATGATGAAATAAAAATCTAGCATGCATAGGTTATCTAGTGATTTCATTTCCAAGTGATGTTTCCAAGTGGTATCAAGCTAACCATAATGCTAAGGATGGTATATTGGTGCACTCCGATTGGTATCACGCTTCAAAGGTCCATCTTTTATACCTTAGCACACTTGGTAGACATTGTCTCCTATATTTCCTATCTAAGCATATGTGCAAGCTACAATCCAAACTCTTAGCACATATGTAGGGGGAGCAATTGCTACCATTTGGGGTTCATGAAACTTGTCCATACCCTTTTACAAATGGTAAAAATGCTTGGGCAAGCAATATGGATTCAATTGAATTTCAATTCATATCTTTGTGTAAGGGTTGTCATCAATTACCAAAAAGGGGGAGATTGAAAGCTCTAGTTTGGTTGTGGTGAATTGATAAAACCCTAAGTGCTAACCTAGTTTATCAAGTGATCATGAGATAGGTAGCACATTCCAAGTGGTGAAGCAAATAAAGATCATGACATGATGATGGTAATGCCATGTTGATGATCAAGTGCTTGGACTTGAAAAGAAGAAAGAGAAAAACAAAAGGATCAAGGCAAAGGTATAAATTGTAGGAGCTATTTTGTTTTGGTGATCAAGACACTTAGAGAGTGTGATCACATTTAGGTTTGATAGCCGTACTATTAAGAGGGGTGAAACTCATATCGAAATGTGGTTATCAAAGTGCCACTAGATGCTCTAACTCATTCATATGCATTTAGGATCTAGTGGAGTGCTAACACCCTTGAAAATGTTTGTGAAATTATGCTAACACATGTGCACAAGGTGATACACTTGGTGGTTGGCACATTTGAGAAAGGGTGAAGAAGATAGAGGTGAAAAGGAGTTGGTCTCGCTGGTCAAAAAGTGGTTGGACGCTGGTCTTAGAGGGACCAGCGCGTCCGGTCAGTTGTAACAGCGAAGACGCTGGCGTCGGTGAAACGACCAGACGCTGGGTCGCTCAGTGACCGGACGCTGGAGGGCTATGTCCGGTCATAATGACGTGGCAGCGCAGAGGAAGACACCATGTGACCGGACGTTGGCTATGTCCGGTCAAGCATGACCGGACGCGTCCGGTCGAAGAAATTCATTTCTGGAACCTTACTGGAAACGACCAGACGCTGGAGGCTGAGCGTCCGGTCAGTTTGTGCGCTGCGTCCAGTCAATAGATGACCTTTGAAATCTGACGAATAGTATTTGAAGCAGGGGACACGTGGCGTGTATCACGTGACCGGACGCTGAGGGCCAGCGTCCGGTCGATCGGACCGGAGCGTCCGGTCATCCCGTGCTGTGCCCAGTGAAGGGGTACAACGACTCTATTTTGTGGGGGCTTCTATTTAAGCCCCATGGCTAGCTCAAGCTCATACCCTTGGCCATTTGCATTGACATGGCAACCTTGTGAGCTTAGCCAAAGCCCTCTCATTCATCTCCATCATTGATTCATCATCTTTGTGAGATTGGGAGAGAATCCAATTGCATTGCTTGAGTGTTTGCATCTAGAGGCACTTGGTGTTCGTGTTTCGCTATGGGATTCGCTTGTTACTCTTGGTGGTTGCCACCACCTAGACGGCTTGGAGCAGCGAGGATCGTCGAGCGGAGAACGGTGATTGTCTCCAACTCTGATCGTGGTGATTGTGAGGTGTTCTTGACCTTTCTTCGACAGAGAGACAAAAGGTACTCTAGCGGATTGCTCATGGCTTGTGTGATCCTCATCTTGTGTTGGTTGTGTGGCACCCTATTGAGGGTTTGGCGTGTGAAGCCAATTAGCACGTGAACCTCCAAGTGAGTGAATCGCCATAATGAGGACTAGCTTGTCGGCAAGCAAGTGAACCTCGGTAAAAAATCATTGTGTTCATCATTGATTCCGAGGTGATTGGTCTTCATTGTTATTCATCCTTGTGATTGATTGGTTCCTTCATCTACACGGCGATATAACCTTCTTGATCGCTCTCTTTACATTACCACAAACTAGTTGTCAAGCTCTTTAGTGTAGCTATTTGTGAGAGCTTGCTTGGTTGGTTGGTGTGGCTCTTTAGTTAGCCTTTGAGAGCACACTAACATAGGGTAGTGTCATAGCTATTGTGTGAATAGATACTATCTAAACTAGAAGTGTGGTAGATGGCTTGTATTTTGAGTAGGCTAGCGCAACACTTGCTTCGCCTCATATTTGTCTAACCATTTTGTTAAGTGTTGTTGTAGAATTTTTTATTAGGCTATTCACCCCCCTCTAGCCATTAGGACCTTTCACCAACACGTAAATATTTGTAGTTTTGCCATAGGTTGTGATCGGATGTGGCCTAGCACTCAATGACATAGGGTTTATACCGGTTCAGGCAACGTGTCCTATGTCCAGTTTGAGTCGGTCGATGACTTTATTCCTGAGCCTAGGTGCTGGAAGTTTGTTGTGGGGTTACAAACAAGAGGGAGTAAGATGGAGGGTGCAAGAGGTCCGGTTGGACACTGGTCTGAAGGGCCAAAAGTGATGGGAGCTCCTATGCGCGCTGAGTGTTTGAGCGTGTGCTCGAGGTTTGAACCTAGTGGTTCTGTTATTGTGTGAGTGAACTCTTTGAGTTGATCGATGACCTCTCCCCATTGGGAGAGAGTGCATCCCCTTTTATAGATGAAGGGGATGGCCTTACAAGCGAGAGAGAGAGAGAGAGAGAGAGAGAGTACGTATGCTGGTAAGTCTGGTTGCCCACGCCGTCGGGTATAAGATGATTGTAGGCGCCTACAACACTGTTGATGTCAGACGCATGTGGGAGGTTTTACCGCATTCACCATGTATGGTAAATGACGGCGCCCACAACACTGTTGATTCCTAGAGCCATGTGGAGGGTTTTACCGTGTTTGCCTGGTATGGGAATTGATGGTGCCCATAACACTGTAGGGCAAAACATCGGCGCCCACAATACAGCTTGGGTTTTGAGATGCCTAGAAGGTTCCAGAGCACCCTTCCGACATGTCCTGTCGGTATTGTCCTACAGGTGTACAGGGTACGGTCCTTGGTATTTGTGGTTGACTTGAGCGCCCTGTCTTACTTGCTTCGCCCGTTGCCTGGGTCCTTACCGAGCGGGCGTCCCTGGTCGGTTAGTCCCTAGTTAGCTCCGACTGCGCCAGTCGGAGAAGAGTTGTAAGCAGAGGTTCAGTGCATCCCTGGTCGGAGACGCGGGTCGGAGTCAGAAGTGGCGTGGGCTAGGCCTTTTGGTCAGAGAGGCGGGCCAAAGTCGAAAGCAAGCGCTGTTCCTCCTTGGCCAGGCCTTCTGGTCGGAGTCAAAAGCGGGTGCCATTCCTCTTTGGCTAGGCCTTTCGATCGGAGATTGGATCGCCCTTCTGGCCTGTCGTTAGGTTTTTGGGCCAGCCCAGGAGTTGCGTGTCATTCGCAATGTCGTCTGTTGGGCCGAGCTTTTGCTAGGAAGCAGGTCCATGAGGGACTCTAGGTTTATGAACCCGATAGGAGCCCCCAAGCCCCTGGGCGATTTGGATAGAATCGTATGAGGGATTTTTGTCTTGACGGCGGGTGTAGCCCCCAGGCGATTCGGGTAGAATCATCTGGGGGGGTTTTCCGTGTTGCTAGCGGGGGATTTTTTTGTTTCGACAGCGGGTGCGCGCGAGCGCACCTGCGGGTGTAGCCCCTGAGCCCCCAGGTGATTCGGTTAGAATTGCCTGGGGGGTTTTGTGTCAGCGGGCGTGTGTGTGTGCTTTGGTGGGCGTGGCCTCCCTGTTCTAGTTTTTGGCCCATCGTTTCTAGGAGCGTGGTCCCAGGTGTTTTGGTCACGGCCGAGGGACTAGGCGAGACAAGGGATCGGGCGACTCAGAGTTGCGGATCCAGGCATCGGGCGGAACGAGGGATCGGGCGTGTCGGAGTCACGGATCTAGGCATTGGGCGCAACGATGGATCGGGCAAGATGAAGTCATGGATCCAGGCATTAGGCGCAACGAGGGATCGGGTGAATCAGAGTCACGGATCAGGCGCTGGGCGCAATGAGGGATCGGGTGAGTCAGAGTCGCGGATCCAGGCGTCGGGCGTGTCGAGGGATCGGGCGAGACAAAGTCGAAGATCAGGCACTAGGCATAATGAGGGGTCAGGCGAGTCAGAGTCACGGATCTAGGCGTCTGGCGTGCCGAGGGATCGGGTGAGACAGAGTCGTGGATCAGGCGCTAGGCACAGCGAGGAATCGGGCGAGTCAGAGTTGCGGATCCAGGCGTAGCTGAGGTGTTGGGCGTCTCGAGCCCCCGAGCCCCGTTGGGCTCGAAAGGAGTTTGGTTGAGTTTCGTGCATTACCCCGTCCATGGTTTCCGCAACCAAAGGGGTTGAGCTAACGTCACTTTCCTCGATGGCTCGAGTGACGCACTCGGTGAGCTCGCTAACGGGCACGTTTGAGTGAAATCCGGGTCTGTCGTTCGTGACGGGGTCGACATAGCCCTGATGTGGCATTCCACTGCTCCTTAACCTGCATCCCGGTAGATGTCTGGGTCATTTCGGAGACCGACTCGGGTGGCCCGCTGGCCTCCCCTCGATAGAGATTCTATGGGCATGGGCATGGCTCGAGGTTAGGATTGAACGAGAAGCTTGAGATGACCCTGTCTGCTTCAAAGCGGACTGGGCGAGGGCCGCTCAGGGCTCATCTATGTTTTCTCCCCTGGCTCTATTTGATGCGAGGCAGCCTCGAGCCCTTCATGGGCTGGCCTTCGAACCCCGGTCGGTCGTTGCTCATGTTGAATGTGGCAACTGCTGCTTCGTGATGCAACACTGAGCATTGTGATGCATTTGACTGCATTTGCGATGCTTCGGATGTATGGGATGAATGAATGACTTGTAATGGATGAATGTGTGAATGCGTGCATGAATGTATGAATGACAACAGATGAATGAATGATCATATAAAGAAATAGTAGGGGTTGGTAATGTTACCATGATGACTCGAGTGACGGGGTTTGAAGGAGCTCCTATCTGATATGTCCGACCAGGATCCACGCTCGTCGTTCATGATAGAGTCGGCATGGCCCACATGGGGTGTCCCTCTGCTCCTTACCTGTCTTTCAGCGTTCGCCTGAGCCGTCCGATTGACTCAGGAAGCCCGTTGGTCTCTCCTGGGCGGAGATCCCATCTTTGGGCCTTTCCAAGCCCCGCCTAGGAAGGTGGGGGGCCGCCTACATGCAGTGGCACCTTGTTTCTCATGCCCAGCATGCAGTAGTGGTGGGCCATACCCAGGTCACGTCCCGTCTGACCGGGCACCGTTCCGTCGGGCAGGGTGCGTTCCATCGGTCAGGGCGTGTCCCGTCGTATCCCATCCCCATTGAATGGGGGAAGGGAGAGGGTTTCTTGCACCAATCCTTTCACCTTTCCTCAACCGTTGTGCCTCCTCTTTAAATAGGGAAAGGAAGAGGGCTTTCGTCCCATTCCTTTGCCTATTCCCCAACTGCCGCCTTCCTTCCTTCTTTTTTGCCAAGAGCGTTCATGTGCGGCGGTTCCTAGGAGGGAAAAAGGGGAGAGCGAGGGAGAGGAGAAACTCATAGATCCATTCCTGAATCTGGAGTGAAATGTTGAGCTAGAGGTCATCCATTGTGAGTGAGTCAGTGTTGGCCGCCTTCACCGAGAAGGGGGTGTTGCCGCCGAAGGAGGTGGCGCACTGTAGGGCTCCTGCGGGGGAGGATTTCCTGGAACCTCGGGCCAGCGGGGTTGTCTCCTTCCTTGCCTTCCATGAGCGTGGGTTAGGATACCCCATGCATTGGTTCATGCGTGGGCTCCTCAATGAGTGGGGCATGGAGCTGCAGCACCTCAATCCGACTGGGGTGCTGCATATCACCGGCTTCATCACCGTGTGCAAGGCCTTCCTTGGGATGGAGCCACATGTGGACTTCTTCTGGTGGATGTTCTATGGGCAAGCTTTGTTGGAGCAAAAGCCGCTCAAGATCGCGCTAGTGGGAGGCTTCGCGCTGTAGAAGAAACCGAGCGCGTCGGGCGCCTGCCTACCCTGCGTACACCCCCTGCGATTCCAATCGATGGTGGCACGGGGAATGGTTCTACATTAGGAACCCAACGGAGGCGCCATTCCCGCCTTTCACTGGTAGGAGGCCAGAGAGGTAGGAGAGCTGGTCATGGGGCCCTGCCAGCCAGCAGAACTAGAAGCTGGAGATCATCGGGGCAGAGCTCCATAAGCTAGTGAAGCAGGGCCTTGACGAGGTGCGGGTGTTCCACACCTTCTTCCGCCGAAGGGTCGCTTCGTAGGCAAAAAGGACGCAGCCGATGTGGATGTACACTAGCCCGATGGACCCCGACCGTGCGTCATCGGACGAGTTGGCATCGGACGAAGTCTAGAGCCGACTTGACTGGGTGCTGCGACTGAGGACCAAAGAGACCCTCGATGGAAAGCCTGGAGCTATTCACACTTTGAAGGTGTCCAACCAGGTATGTTCTCCTTTCTTTATTTCGTGTCCCTTTCGATCCTGCTCTCCTATAATCTTGACTTTGAGTCGTCCATTTTGTAGGGACTCGAGCGCTACAAGTCCTGGCTGCATCTTCTGAAAGGGTCGGAGGGCGCGGCTCGGCAAGCCACCCTGAAGGAGGCGATGGATGCCAAGAAGAAGGAGAGAGAGCCGAGAAGGCTCAGAAGAGGCACCAGAAGGAGCAGGATATCACCCGGCACGTGCGGGTCGGAGAGAACAGGAGCGACATCAAGGCGGAACTCGAGTCGGAGGACCCCTCGAAGGTGGGTGACGACTTGATCTCCTTTGAGGAGGAGAGAGGCTGGGAGGTCACAACTTTGGTGTTGCGTCATGAGCCTACAACCACGTCTGCCGGCGGTGGGCGTGAGGCAGAGAGGTGCGTCAACGTTCCCATGCCAAGGATGGGCGCCGCGAGCTCGGACGCCATCGGTGAGCGGGAGGCGAAGCGGACGCAGTCGCCGTGCCCTTCGGAGGCATCACCGGCCTTGTCCCTACCTGCTCCGGGCATGGCAGGGTAGGCCAGGCGGTTGGAGGAGCAGGATCTCACCCACGTGTCGTCGGGGTCGGTGCCTGCGCGACCCATAACGGGTGGATGCCCCGCCAGCTACTCCGGTCAGCGCGCCCTGGGCCGATGGTCACGGTGATTCATGGGCCGATCGAGAGTCGGCCGGATCGACTCCCCCCGGTCGAAGTGAGGGGGCGCGGGTCACATCCCGTGAGTGGTCCCCGTCCGGCGGGCCCATTATCGGTGGGTCGGGGCTTCAGAGCCCTGCCGCTTGCATCCCGATATGTATTCTTTGTTTCTTTTTTATCTGAGTAACTCTTTTGATCTCATGGTTGAGTTTTTTGAGTGCGACTGACCTATTCTTTTCGATAGCGGCCAGATGCTGACGGGACTGAGCGTCACCCCGACTTCCGTATGGGAGGAGTGGAGGCCCACCTTGCAGCGTGCCATGACAAGTGGCAGGGAGAGCAGGGTGGTGGCGGCGCGCCCTTCCCCTCCGGGGGCGGTGCCTTCACAGCCGGTCATAAGTACGACGGCGGCAACGGAGGTGATGGTAGCGATCCCAGCAGCGGCAGAGGCTGCATCAGAGGTGACCGTCGTGATCCCTCCAGCACCGGCCATGGTAGAAGAGGAGAGGGAGACCAGGCTCCCTACCTTGCTGGGCAGAGGGCCACACGGCTCACCTTCCCGGACAAAGCCGAAGGTGTCGAGGGGGGGGATGCGACCAGGACAGAGGCGGAGAGTCTATCGACGGGCCATGAAATCGAGGTAGTGGAGGTCCCCTCTAATGGTGAAGAAGGTGACAGGGTGGAGCCACCGGCACCGTCGCAGGAGGTGGCGGTGGTTCGGTCATCGGCTGGGCCTTCCAGCGGGCTAGGGGCGACCGACCTAGTGTCGCCCTACCCCGAGGACCCAAGGAAGGTGTGGTTCATCCTTCAGGATGAGCAGGATGAGCAGGATGATCAGCTCTGGGACGTGCTTGGGCGGAGAGGACTTGCGATGGAGTTCGATCTCGCCCAAACCAGGGTGAAGCTGGAGGAGGCCCTAGAGTGGGTCAAGTCTGTCCACCAGGCGATCACGGTCGACCTGCCCCATGTCATAGAGGTGAGTTTTCTATGTTCATCCTTGACTCCTTGGTCTTTTGTCGGTTGCCTCAGCCTGCTTGCTTCTCATTTTGCAGGGTCTGGAGGAGATGTCAAGCCGCAAGTCCCATTTCCTCCGGATGGAGCGGGAAGCCATGGCATCGTGGCGGGTCACCAAGCTTGAGCGTGAGCTGGAGTCTGCTCACCGCGAGTCCCAATACCAGGCGGTAGAGGCGACCGAGGCGCGGGCGGCAGAAGTGCTCGCGGTGGAATGGGCGACCACCGCCGAGCGGGGGTTTGACGCGGCGAAGGCCTGCCAGGCAAAGACCGAGGCGGTGCGGCAGAACTCCCTAGCAGACACCGAGGTAGCGCTCCAAAGTTCCTTAGAGGCCCTAGAGTCAGAGCGGAAGGCCCGGTCGGAGGTCGACCAGGAAGTGCTCGCGCTCCGGGGCCGGGTGCAGGGGACGGAGGAGGTGAACGCTCGGCTGCGCGAGCAGGTGACTCGGCAAGAGGAGGGACTCTCCATCCTTGAGAACACCCACCTCGGTATGTACTTGTTCCACTTCTGGTTGATGTCTTGTTTTTCCTCTTGCTTCTGAGCTTGTCACCCTTCTTCCAGAGCTGGGCGGAAAGGTGGAGTTGCTAGAGCAGGACCTAGAGACGGCCAAGGCGATGATTGGTCGAAATGCAGAGGCGTTGGCCAAGTCCCTTGAAG
This sequence comes from Miscanthus lutarioriparius, assembly GCA_904845875.1. Taxonomy (NCBI): domain Eukaryota; kingdom Viridiplantae; phylum Streptophyta; class Magnoliopsida; order Poales; family Poaceae; genus Miscanthus; species Miscanthus lutarioriparius. The sequence continues at coordinate 17,108,710 of CAJGYO010000005.1, forward strand.
AGCGAAGTGCTCTCGAGGGAGAGCTTGACCAGCTCCATAACGTCGCCCAGGTTGTCGTCTCGGAGGTCTTTGGGTCGGTGCCAAGCGCCAACACGCCCGCCATTCAACTAGTGGAGGTTCTAGATGAGGTTTGGGCCCTCATCTCCGACGGAATGTTCTATGGGACATCGGGGGTGTTGACTTTGGTGGCGACGCACCTCCCGAACCTGGACTTCGCCGCCATCTGTAGTGGGTACGCCGACGGTTGGAGCCCGGAGGCCATCCACGCACTCGGGGAAAGCTTGCTGCCACATGCACAGTTGGTGGCCGAGCAAGTCTCCATGCAGTGGGTGATGGATGCCCGCCGTGCGAACATGGCAGAAGGCGCGCGCTAGGAGGACATCGCCTAGCCTATAGATGGAGCGGAGCCCGGATCAAAAGCGAACGTCGCCCCGCCTCCGACCGAGCCCAATGTCGCCGTGCCGGAGAGCGAGCAGCCCTTACCTTCGCCGGTCGCGCCGGCAGCCGATGCCGCCGGGCAGCCACAATAGCTTGTAAAGTAGGAGTACTTAGCATTTGTAAAGGATGAGTTTGTGGGGAAGCCCCCATGTAAACGTTTTTATGTATTAATGAATACAATCTGTTTCATTTTTGTGATGGAATCACTTCGTTCAGGGAAGCTTGTCCCATTCGTTCCTTATTTTTACCTTAGCATAATTTTGTTTTTATTCTTTCTTTTTCGCACCTGCCCGTTTGTCCCGTAGGCTGCAACCTTAAGAGCCCGAGCATGGCCTGCGAGGCTCAGCTGCTCGTAACCGTAGGTAGAGGTGGGGTGCGATCAGTCAGAATATTTAAAGCAAAGTTACGTAAGGTAATTAAAGGAACGGACTACCCTTTCATTCAGGTAGAAAGGTATTTTACCATATGATTGTAAACAAAAAGAGAGGTGGTACCGCACCTCCATGGAGCCCCTAAGCGACCCGGGCCAAAAGTGTTTGGGCCAGGGTGCTCTGTAGGAGCGAACGTTGAATGAAAAAATGGCAAGACCAAATTTTTTAGGAAGAAACGACGTAACCGTTCGATGTTCCAAGTGTTGGTGAGAACGTCGCCATTGTCGTCCTTCAGTCGGTAGGCGCCTGGTTGGATCACTTCGGTCACCGTATAGGGTCCTTCCCAAGGCAGAGAGAGTTTGTGCTTCTCCTTGGTCGATTGGGTCCTTCGAAGCACGAGGTCTCTGACTTGGAGGATCACTTCGACCAAGAGGTTGGCTTGTTGCAGTCCGGGACTGCCGGGGTTGACAACTCCCCGAGCCATGGGAGCTCAGAGGAGTTGATGATGGCAGTGGCGAGCTCGTAATGCTCGCGATCGCACAAGGAGTGCGAGAAGGTGCTACCCATAGTTATGACGTCGTTCGGTCCCGGCATCTTCAGCTTCAGGTAGGTGTAGTTGGGGACCGCCATGAACTTTGCGTAGCATGGGCGCCCCAAGATGGCGTGGTAAGACCCCGAGAAGTTCACCACCTCAAAGGTAAGTACCTTCGAGTGGAAGTTGGCTTGGTCGCCAAACATGACAGGCAGGTCGATCTGCCCGAGTGGGTATGCCCACGCTCCCGGGATTACGCCGTGGAAGGGAGAGCTCGCCGGACGGAGCTCCAATCGGGCGATGCGCATGGCGTCAAGGGTGTCGACGTAGAAGATGTTGAGGCCACTGCTTCCATCCATCAGCACCTTGGTGAGGCACTTCTTGTGGATGATGGGGTCGATGATGAGTGGGTAGCGCCCCGGTCTAGCAATTTGGGATGCATGGTCCCACTGATCAAAAGTGATCGGAGTTTCTGACCAGCGAAGGAAGGAGGAGACGACCGTTTTGGCGACGCATGCCTCTCGGTAGCGCACTTTGTGCTGGCGCTTGGAGTAGACGGCATTGGATCCCCTAAAGATCATGATGCATTCCTTAGGGTCAGGGAAGCTGTCCCTGTCCTTGCCCACCGTGCCTCCTTTCTTGGTTGCCGCCTCTTTGTTGCTTCCTTTTTTTGGACCACTGGCCTATCACAGGAAACGTTTGAGGAGCTCACGATCCTTGTAGAGGTGTTTGATGGGGTAGGCGTGGTTGGTGCACGGGCTATCCATGAGCTTGTTGAAGTGGTCAGGCAGGCCCTACTAGGGCTACTTGCTCGTGTGATCAGCTACGGTGACCAACGCGGTATTAGCCGATCGGCGTCGATCCTTTTTGTTCTTCTTGCCCCTCTGCGTGGAGGGGCCCTCATCTTGGTCCTCGCGCTTGGCCTTGCCTTTGTCCTAGCCTCCATTGAAGACCGCTCCAACTGCCTCCTCCCCGAAGGCATGGTTCGTGGCGATGTCGAGCAGGTCGCGGGTGGTACGGGGCTTCAAGCAGCCAAGCTTGTGGATCAGGGACTTGCAGGTTGTCCCGGAGAGGAATGTGCGGATGACGTCCACGTCGACGACATCAGGAAAGGAGTTGCACCGCTTTGAGAACCTATGGATGTAATCCTGCAGGGACTCATTGGGATCCTACTGGCAGCTCTTGAGTTCCCAGGGCGGACATGCGTCCCTTGGAAGTTCTCGAAGAAGACCCTCTTGAGGTCCGTCCAGTCGCGGATGCTATCGTGTGGGAGGAATTCGATCCATGCTCGAACATGTTCCCCCATGTAGATGGGGAGGTACTGAATGATGAAGTGATCATCATCCACTCTCTTGGCTCGTCATGCGAGCCGAAAGTCTTCGAGCCATATACCGGGATTCGTCTCCCTGGTATATTTGGTGATGTTGGTCGGCGGTCGGAAGCGCTGTGAAAACGAAGCTCTCTAGATGCGTTGGCCAAAGGCGCGTGGTCCTGAGCCATCTGGGCTAGGACTCCGGTCGTTGGTCAATGACCGCGCCTGGGGTGCATTTCACCAGTCTCCTCGATGGTCCGGCAGGAGCTTGTCTCGTCTGCTCTCACTGCCGCCCGATGGACGTCATCACCATGCTAGGCCCGATGCCAGTTGCTGATGATGCTGCGAGCGTCTTGGTTGGGCCCAAGGCATTCACGCATAGGCGGTCGGTGTGGAGCAGATGCTAGGTCAGCCTGTGGCGCAGCTGCACCCTCCTGTTCCACGCGCCGGCGGCCATAGTGGCGAGCGGATGGAGAGATTCGTCTGGTGCGTGCCCACTACCCTGGTGGGGAGAGAGGCCACGAGTCGGTGGCGCGACGCGAAGCTTTCTGCCTGTTGAACGGTGGCGGTTTCCACCAGCACTCGGAGGTTCCGGTGGACCGCCCGCTCCTGGGGGTAGATAGGCTCGGGAACGCCGCGTAGAAGCATCGCCGTAGCGGCGATGTTCTGGCCGGCCTGAGCAAATTGTGGGGGATCGTTCCCCCATCCACGATGTTGCACTGGATCTGGCGGGCGTGACCTCAGGCGTCGCTCGCCGGGTTATGCACGCGGGGCGCAGCATGCTGCGACGAGCGCGCGGGCACGGGTGGCGGCTAGTTCTATCGCCTTTGTCATAGTTCCTCACCGTGCTCCTGCGCACATGTGAGGGCCTCTACACGATGGTCCAGAGGAGTGTGTGTCTGTAGAGATTCTACCACTACCGGCAGCTGTCCCGAAGCGTCCGCTATAACGCACTCCTAGGACAAACGGTGGCTAGGCACCACATCGACGATGCTGGAGTTGTTGCTCTCAGCCTCGTCATCCAAGAGGTTGTAGAAAGAGGAGGGAGTGTAGCTCGCCATCCCCATGAATTCAGATGTGAGAGGAGGCAGCGTCAACATCTTTTGGAGCCCCCAGGCGTACGTGTCCACAGGGGACATGAGGCCGCAGGGAAACCGGTCGAATGGTGGTTGCGGTAGGGACAACGAGGTCCCTCTAGAGAATCGGCGGAAGATAGTAAATAACGAGTAAATGGCAAAGCATACGTTACTCTCAACTAGGTTTGAGCAGAGCGTATGCTCAGAACGAAGCGCAGGTGCCTCACCATTGAAGTTGCCAGGAGTATCGGAGCCGACGGAGGGCGCCCCTCTAATGGGCGTCGGAACAAGTGCCTTCTCGTGAAGGCGCAGCACGCCGAGCCAGTTGGCGATGAAGTCCAGGCTTCCGAAGAGGAAGGTCTGGGATGGCTCGAAGATGGATGTAACCTACATCCCAATATGTGGGAGAGTGGGAAACTCCAGTGAGCCGAAGTAAGTCATATCGCTTGAGCCTGCCATGGCGAAGGTGGTGGAAAAGTGGGCCATCTGATGACCAAAAGCGTGAACGTACGACGTCTTCCCCATGGACGGCGCCAACTGTCGGTGCAGAAAGGGACCAACACGTAAATATTTGTAGTTTTGCCGTATGTTGTGATCGGATGTGGCCTAGCACTCAATGACACAGGGTTTATACAGGTTTAGGCAATGTGCCCTACGTCTAGTTTGAGTTGGTCAGTGACTTTATTCCTGAGCCTAGGTGCTCGAAGTTTGCTGTGGGGTTACAAACGAGAGGGAGTAAGATGGGGGTGCAAGAGGTCCGGTCGGACTCTGGTCTGAAGGGCTAAGAGTGATGGGAGCTCCTACGTGCGCTGAGTATTCAAGCATGTGCTCGAGGTTTGAACCTAGTGGTTCTGTTGTTGTGTGAGTCAACTCTTTGAGTTGATCGATGACCTCTCCCCATTGGGAGAGAGCGCATTCCCTTTTATAGATGAAGGGGATGGCCTTACAAGTGAGAGAGAGAGAGAGAGAGAAAGTACGTATGCTGGTAAGTCTGGTTGCCCACGCCATCGAGTATAAGATGATTGTAGGCGCCTACAACACTGTTGATGTCAGACGCATGTGGGAGGTTTTACCGCATTCACCATGTATGATAAATGACGGCGCCCACAACACTGTTGATGCCTAGAGGCATGTGGAGGGGTTTTTACCTTGTTTGCCTGGTATGGGAATTGATGGTGCCCATAACACTGTAGGAAAAAAACATCGGCGCCCATAATACTGCATGGGTTCTGACATGCCTGGAAGGTTGCAGGGCACCCTTCCGACATGTCATGTCGGTACTGTCCTATAGGTGTACAGGGTACGATCCTTGGTATTTGTGGTTGACTTGAGCGCCCCATCTTACTTGCTTCACTCGTTGCCTGGGTCCTTATGGAGCGGGCATCCTCGGTCGGTTGGTCCCTAGTCAGCTCCAACTACGCCAATCGGAGAAGAGTTGTAAGCAGAGGTTCGGTGCATCCCCGGTCGGAGACACGGGTCGGAGTTAGAAGCGGCGTGGGCCGGGCCTTCTAGTCGGAGAGGCGGGCCAGAGTCGGAAGCGAGCGCTGTTCCTCCTCGGCCAGGCCTTCCAGTCTGAGAGGCGGCCGGAGTCGGAAGCGGGCGTCGTTCCTCTTTGGCTAGGCCTTTTGGTCGAAGATTGGATCGCCCTTCTGGCCTATCGTTAGGTTTTTGGGCCAGCCCATGAGTTGTGCGTCATTCACAACATCGTCTGCCGGGCCATGCTTTTGCTGGGAAGCAGGTCCATGAGGGACCCCGGGTTTATGAACCCGACACAAATAGGGGCTCAAAGATTGAATCAGCTGTTGTTTTCAGCCCCAGAAAATATTCTGAGATTAGTGGCAAGGATAGTTGGCATGTCGTGTTGTCGTGTTTTCGTTATGCAACTTAGCTTGATTCCAAAATAAAAGTTGGAGTTTACATCTTGGAGAAGGACATACAAAAGGTTGGGATCAGTTTGACCATGTTTGGACCAAGTAATTGGAGCACAAGCAGAGCAAGGCTTAAACCTCGTTAAGTCATTGATAGTGTCAACTTGAGGCTTAATTATCCGCTAATGGAGGACTCTAATTGCCATACACCCTTAATAGGGATGGAAGAGCAGCCAGAGAAGAGCAACTTTTCCTTAAGCCACCCGGCCCAAATATGCTTGGAATATCCAGAAAAATCCAAGTCAGGCAGTCTCGCGCGTGCCAGGTGTTCGATGGATTGACTTCGTGGCGTCCATGTGCTATCCACGCCCCACCATTGCCAAGCACCGCTACCGCGTGCCCTTGCCTCCCCCTCGCATCGATACAGTGGCAGACGGTCCCTCCTCACTCGCCTCGCCTGAAACGACCTGATTTCCGTGAAGGGAAATCCACAGAGTCGAAGTGTATTATGACCATTGTAGATCATATTACCCAAATTCCAGTCGAATACCACATCCATACAATGATAATATCAGAGTACAAAATAGTGCGGAATTACATAAATCATTACATCGCCGCATTGGCGGAATCAAAAGTAGCATTCATTCAGAACAGCTTGAAGATAAGATCGCCAAACTCGAGCGTAGGAACGAACCCCTCAACCATCAAACTCCTCAGAGCTATACTCCTCAGCAGAACCTATGTGCCAAAATTTATCAGTACGATTTGTACTGGCCATTCCCACCCTATGAGCATTGCTTTGTGGAAATTGGATACAAGTTGGATATAATCGAAAGGAACCTATAAGGCCGGGGTTTCCTATGTATTAGCATATCAAGTATATAATAACAGTTGGTCAAGTTTTAACATCAATCCCACGCCCATTCCACTCCATTCCCGTCCAGAGCTAGGTTTCGATCCTGGGATCGATATACCACCATCTCCATATCATCACCACATCACCACCATACCATCGCTTAGTCGACAGGCCAACTCCCTCTCGGCACTGTCTCATGGCCCGTAGCCCCTGGCTACGACCGACACTCTCTCACGGGGGAAGAAGAGAAGGACTCATCTCTCTATCTAGTTTAAGCGAAACCCAGGAAAGGTCCATAGCCGATAAGTCGACATATGTATCGGTCGATCAACCATACACTATGCAGAGGTTTTACATAACCACAAGATCTGCCTTCCTCGCTGACCGTCATCAACTGGGCTGATTCCGGCCGCTTGCTAGCCTAGGATAATGCCACACTACCATTCAGCCCTAGTACACCCCAAGTTTAGTCTAGGGTGGCTGAAACCGTGAGTCATGAGCCGGGTCCACAAGGTCTCCATGAAGTCTCGAAAGGGTGTGGGGGGAATCCTCCGCACCCCATACCTCCCTCGCACTGTCCGCTATTAACCTAGCAGTAGTGGCAATATCCTACCAAGTAGTCCAGCCGTCCCACACCATGTAGGGCGAGTGGTACGTAAGGCTTCCCGGTGAATCTGAGTACTAGTAAGTCCTTAGGAGTGACCAAACCAGAATATCTTCATCAAGGTTTCCATTTACCGTGCCACCACAACACCTCCACCTCGGGCTCCTCCCATCATAGGTTCACACCCAGAGCCACCTTATATACCATTTACCCACCATAGGTATCCATTCCAGGGGTGCCCAGATAGCACCCCACGGGAAAACTTGCCCCAGGCTCGTCGTATACTCCAACTTGGTCGACACAACCCTCACCCTCCACGCACCCAAGTCACACACGCAGCACTCTCCCCATAGTCTAGATAACACTAGTTTCCACCATGCATCAATGTAGTACAATCGTAGTAGAAGTAATAAGCAATGAAATATAGCAGCAAGCGTGTGTCTAGCCTAATAGCAGGGTAAGCAGGGGTAAGGTTGCGTCAAGGTAAAGGCTATCAAATAAGCATACTACCATGCAAGTCCTATCATAGTGTGAATATAACAATAAAATAAAGCAATAGCAATTCTATATTAGCCATGCGTAATAGGTGCTACGAGGTTGGGTGGGATGTGGCACCTTCAGTGAAGTCGTCTCCGTACTCCTCACGGTACTCTCGGTCCTCGTCCGTCTGGTTCTCCTCCGAGTCTGCAAACGATCGCATTATAGTCGCGTTAGCGATGTCTATAGAATAGCACAAAAAACAATGAAAATTCAAAAGAGCCAAATACACTCAAACATGGGTTCATTGTGTAGAGCTCGATTTTAGATGAATTTTGGTCCTAGTCTTGTATTTTTCTGAGGTCGTATGAATTAGTTATGAATTTCCGAAGATTAAATCCATTTCTGAAAATAATGAAGGCTGATTAATTCAGGGCTGACACGTGTCACACTGTGACTGGTTCACATGGCATGTAGGGACTTGGAGTGGTGTATCAGCTGGTGAGGTGGTCGGAGAGGTCGCCGAGGTGGTCGGAAAGATCGCCGAGGTGGTCGGAGAGCTCGCCGAGGTGGTCGGAGAGATCGCCGAAGTGGTCGGAGAGATCGGCGAGATGGTCGGAGAGATCGCCGAGGTGGTCGGAAAGGTTGCCGAGGTGGTCAGAGGGATCGCCGAGGTGGTCGGAGAGGTCACCAAAGTCCCCGGCGCTGGCGTGGTCACATCATCGGCATAACGTCAGCATGGCGCCATCAGAGCTAAACCGCGGCTGACAGGTGGGTCCTGCTGACGTCAGCATGATGTCATCATCTCGGTTGGTCACTGATAGGTGGGTCTGGGGTCAAACGGTGACTGACAGGTGAGGCGCGGTTCATGGTGAACCCGCCTGCGTTGGTCCATAGACCGCAGAGCCGGTCTATGAAGGACTTGGTCCACTTACTCCTTCCCAGGGTTCGATTCACGTGCACCAAGTGCACGGACGTGTGGCCGGTGAGGGGAAAATCCCCATCTTCTTCCCCGGCGTGCTCCCACCGGTGGTGAGCTCACCGGCGAGCCCCTCCAGTGGCACGGGTGTGCAATTAAGGTGGGCAAAAGCTTGGCCTTGCCATGGCAGGTGCCCCGGTGAAGTTAACATGGTGGCCAGGCGGCTCTAGTTGGCTGGCCACGGTGGTGGCGGTCCTCGTACACCGGCAAGCGGCGGTGTGGTGGCTGTGGCGGTGGTACCAGAGATTGGTGGTGCACACGAGCTCCCCGACGCTGCTACGGCCATGGCGAGCAGGTCGAAGGGGCTCCGGGAGCTCTCAACGCCTCCAGCCACGGTGGTGGGGGCAAAGTGGAGGCGGTGGCGCTCCGATGAGGTGCGGTGCGGCAACGTAGGGCTCCGGTGGGCTTCATCCTTGGCTAAGGTGAGCACGGTGTGTCTCTCGTCATGGCGGAGCCAGTCAGGGTGTCAACATCGCCTTTACTGCGACGTAGAAGACGCGGTGGTCTCGCCATGGTTGTGCTCTCGGCCATGGCGTGCAGGGTGGTCGTGCCGGTGTTCCAGAGCCGCTAGGGGTCAGTGAGGCTAGGCCTTGGGCTTGTGCGCGTGCGGTGCGTGTGCAGCGTGTCTAGGAGCGGGAATGCTCCACCTCTGCGTCCCCTAGGTGCGAGAACACAGTGGCGTTCATGGCGAGTACGGCTAGCGTGGTGAGCGGCGAACGACGTGGCTCACCGTAGGGCTCGTGGTGATTGGATGGCGGTGCGGTGGTGAGGCGAGGCTATGATGAGGCGATGCAGTGCCGTGCCTAGCAGCTACGTGGCTGTAGCTGATCGGGGCGGCGCTCCTGGCTCCGGCGAGGTCCGGTTCCGCAGCGGCTTCCTTCTCCTCCTTGCTTCTTCCTCCTCCCTCTCTCTCGGCTTGACGCGGTGTGGTGCTGTGCCACCAGCGGTGGCGGCGAACGGGCTGAGGGTTAGGGCTCGCGGGCGTTGGCTTTTATAGCCGAGCTCCAAGGGCTCCAATGGCGGGCGGCGATCGGGCGGTGGTGATGCGTGCGGCGCATCCGACGGCTCGCGTGTAGTAGCGTAGGCGCGGCTCAAGGGGGAACAGGGTCATGCTTCTTACGTGACCGCCCTGGCCCGTGCCTGCCACGCTGGTCGGGGATCGGTCGGGAGGAGAGACTGGCGTGGGGAGGAAGAAGGCCCTGTTGCTGGGGTGGCTGACGCGTGGGGTCCGGTTGGTAGCGTCAGCAGGCGAGGTAAAAAGGGCGTGCGAGCGTGAGCGGCGCGTTGGGCTGGCTTGCTGGGCCTGGTGCTGCAGCGAGTGCGGGGGAGGAAGGCAAGCGCAGGCTGGACTAGTTAGCGGGCCGAGCAGGCTGCGAGGCTTCCTTCTTTTCTTTTTCTGATTTGTTTTTCTTCTTCTTTATTTGAATTAAAATTTGATTTGGAGTTTGAATTTAAATCTGGTGTATCTCATCCATTGGATTTTTAGATGTGAGGCCCACAACACTCTTATATATATTAGAGACTTTATTTAGCTATTTCGTGTAACAAAAATAGTTGTAGTTTTGTTATATAAAAATAGAAATAGTTTTCACTTTAAGCATTTATTCTTTGGTTTGATTAATATTTACTTTATGGTTTATTACTTTAAAGGAGTTGTTAAGCATTATGTAAAGCAAATAGAAATCCAAATCACAATTTGAGTTAACAATGTATGCAACATTTTATTTGTTAGGATTTTAAATAAACATAATTAACAAATGACATGCTATGCTCATGAAATTGTCTAGTTGGGTTACAACTAATGCAACACCTAGGGTTGGCTCCTACAGATGTCACTCGTCATCACATAGGATTTTGAAGAAAAATTTTATAGTTGTGATTTTTGGTGTGTGGATTTTTGGGTTGTTACATCGCCCTCCCCTTCCCCTTCCTCGCTCTCCCTCGCTCACGTTACTTCTCGTGGCCGCGGATGCCACCAAAGCCACCGTGAAGAGCATCGCGGCCACCCCCACTTAGCACCGCCTCATCCCTCCACACGAACCGCAGCCACCACCACCAGCTCCGTGACCCTCTCCTCTCCCTCGCGCACTCCCGTTCGAGCTGGCATCGCCGTCGCCCGCTACCGTCGGAGCGGCTCTGGCCATGACCCTCGACTACCATGGCCAGGAAGGCCATGGGCTACAAATGGTGAGTCATGGGCAGTAGCGGCATGTGGCCGAGCCTCAGCCAGACCTTCCCATTCTTGTCCACCGCTTCGCCAAGACCGGTCGGCCAGCTGGCCTCCTCTGCTCTGCCCGACGAGGAGAAGAGGAGCGACGTCGCGCAAGAATTCAAAGAAAGGAAAGGGCCTATGGGCAAAGTCTATGACTTATGTGAATAGTGACTAGAAGGATCGTTTCGCTGGAATCTGTTTTCGTGAAAGTTCGGGGTCCTCAGTGCAAATTTGTTTTCCTTTTATGGCTGAAACTTTGGAAAATTATAATAAATCGTAGAAAAATCGTAAAATAGAAAATGAAGCCTTTTTAGAATCCTTGAGAGTAGATCTATGCAGTAGAGTCATAATATCATATATTTTAGTAGAAAGTTTTTACTACACATATTTATCTATGATAATTAGTGTTTTCTAGGAATAAATTCATATCCAAAGTTGTGGTGCTCAAATTGCTATGAAATTTTTATGGTAGGCAACTGATGCTATTTGTATGCTGTGGTAAAAAGTTCATACTCATTGGATGCAGTATGAGTGATCTATTGATTTAACTTGTTTGGTGCTTGATAAATGGTTTATAAATAATTTATATATGCAAAAATGTGGAATGTGGTTCCTTTGCCTTTGCATGGTAATATTATGGCATGAGGAACCCTAACATGGCTTTGTATTTATGGAAAATATTGATCTTTAGATTTATCTTGCTCTCACATGTTTTCTTGTATTAGAAATTTGTCTTTTTTGTAATAATTAATCTATAAAACCTGAGCATGTAAGATTTGTACAGTAATCATGTTTTGTCATCATCTATCTCTCATAAAAATTTAAGACCCAAATGAGATGTTTGCAGCATCACCTATAATTAATATATAGGTTTTTATATATAGAAAATCTAATGAAAGTTTGTTAGTAGATGCTTGTGTTTATGCCATGTAATACTTCTAATAATTGGTGCTAGGTAATGTGATTGCTTGGTTATAGTTAGGAGTTGAATGGAGCTACATATATAGCAACAAAATGTTAGTTGTTAACAACATAAATGGTAAATGCATATAGTTGTATCTCTGCTGTTATGGCTGCATGTATAGTTTTTGTGGTGGTAATATTTCCGTGATGCAAATGATGTTTTATGTAGATATATTGAATACAAAAGTTGTAGATAATTTCCTTATCTTGCTTGTCCTAAAATTTCATGATTTTAGGCCTATTGGTTTAGGAGTTATAGATTTTACAAATTTGCTGTCAGCTTTTGCATATCCTCTGAACAGATATAAATGATTGTATTGTTTGACTTATTTAAGAATGAAATTATGTCTTAATGATAATAGGAGAGTTGAAGTTATTTTTATAGACTTTCCAAATTGTTAAATATCACATCTTTTGGTGGCCTAAATCTACAGATATGGCTATCTCAAGTTTAATGTCAGAATTTGTATCGAGATGCCTTCATTGTGTTGTTCAGCCTTGTTGGCTGTGAAATCATCTTAGGATGATAATAATAAACTTATAGATAACTTAATAAGATTTCATAAAGTTAAGAATCGTGTTTGATGGATGATTAAAACTCCAGTTATGTATTTCTGAAGTTCATGTCAGTTTTCTGTCCTAGTTTGAGCAGATCTGTTTGCTAGTATTTTTCAACCCCATTAACCTTTGAATCGGCTCTAGGTGTAAATAATAAAGTTTTAGATAATTTCGTTAGCTTTCCAGAAAGTCTAGGATCACCTTTGTTTGATGCCTATAGCTCCAGTTATGGTTAAAACAAGTGGCTTATGTGCTATTGTCCAGATTCTGTGCATGTACTAAGTTGATTGCATTAACTTACTCTTGTTTGGCTAAACATGTTTAGTTAATTCTTGATTGATGAATGCTTAGAATAGCTAAACTTAAGTTAGCTGGGTGACATGCTTGATGTGCTTGTTATCTTTTTATAATAGATGGTGTAATGTTTAGTTAAACAACTCTAGGTGCTATGCCTTCTTTTGTAACCTTGAGCTTGTTTTGAATGCTTTTATATGATGCATCCCTTGTGGCCATTCTTTCCATTCATATATCTGCATGGTGCATCTCATTTAGGTACACTAGATGAACCACGTGAATGGTGGAAGGACGTAATATTAGAGCCAAACCCAAAGATGGTGTTTGGTGGATCTATCCTGAAGATGCAAGGACCTATGGAGTGCATGCCTAGAGTGGCGATATCACCAAGATGATGCAAGCTAACTGAACTGACTTTGTGTCGGATCCTAGGCAAGCCCCGGAGTATTCTAAGGCTCCTATGTTTTCTAAATATCAACTTGAGTCCTTTTACGTTGATACATTAAGTATTAGGGGTTGATTGGAACCACTTGCTGCATATACTTCCCTTGTCCAGACAAATATATCTTGAATCCTATGTAGGTCCAGGATCGAATATATGTTTAGCCATGCTTAGTCCGGTAGAAGTCGGGTGATTTCCTGTCACATGCAAGATATAGGTAGATATTTGGTCACGGTTGGCTATAATTGCTATCGTGAAAATAACCATGTGTTGATAAATAAAAGGAGACCGGACGGAATTGTGATAGAGAAGCAATAAGGCATGGAGACCTTGGTGCCTATTTATCCTCGTCTGTGCCGGTTAAGGACCGATTCACTGTACGTCCTTATGTCATGTTGAACATATGCCGAGCACTTAGTTAGCCGGATAAGCCATTCTGACAGCGAAGCCGAGTAGCACAACTCAGTCCGGGACCCGATAAATGAAAGTGCGCACAGTGGAGAAAGTAAGAGTGTGTGGGGAGCCAGTGACGTGAGTCCAAGGGCAGACCGAGCCTGAACTTCCTAGCAGACTGGTAGTATCCCTGAGGGTCCGACACTGATCGGACCCGCGACTATACCTGAGTTGTACCAAAGGTGACCCAACACGACCCCAACGGAGGAAGTATGTGTTTGTGTTAGGAATAACTCCCCAGCTGGTTGGAATTGATTTGAGTCGCCGTCTCTCCCGGATAGTGAGAACTTGACTGAGCAGCGACAACGTAGCATTAATTGATGGAACTTGATGGTTATGATGATGCTCAAATTAATACACTGGATATGGTTACTAATGCTTGTTAGCTTAATCATGTGATTGCTCTAGTACAAGTGCTAATCTTGAGATACTTAATTGAATAGGTATTCAATTTGATGCTAAAGATATTAAATCTCCAAGTTATGGTACTCAAACTTTTATACAAAATGTTGTCAAGCTAACTCCACCGATAAAGCCTTGCATGATCCTTGTTATCACTTTATTTTTGTTTATGACGGGTAAGTCTAGCTGAATACATTCGAGTACTTAGGGTTTATCCCACCATGTTGCAGGTGAAGTTCTCGGCCTGCTGAAGATGGTGGCTAACCGCAGGTGGGCTCGACAACTCTATATAGTGTTCTTATCTATATGCTTTTGTCAGATGATGTCACGTATGTTAGCAATGTGTTTAGGACTTATATTACTGTAATCATTTGAAAGCTATGTTGTTTGGGAACATATCTAGTGCAAACCAACCTCTCCGTGCAAACCGTGCAAACCAACTGCGGGGAAGAGGTGGGAGGGGGGATTTGCAAAAGTGTAATTACGCCCACTCCTAATTACACTTTTGCAAATCCCCCCTCCCACCTCTCCCCCGCAGTTGGTTTGCACGGTTTACACGGAGAGGTTGGTTTGCACTTGATACATTGCCATGTTGTTTTCACTAATCGGTTTTGAAACCCAAACTTGTATTATTATTTATGGACTCATTGTAAACAATATTTCCGCTGTAACTCTGTGTATATGATGTGTATTTGCTTAATCGTGTGATCTTGGTTGTGATGTGGATTTACCGAGGTCCTTCGTGACACTTGGCGGACTATAAGGTTTATATAAGTGAAAGTATGTGCGCGTCAACATATTAAATGAGGACAGCCGTACTTGATCTTATATAAATTGGGAGGTTCTGTCACAACGTTCGTGTTTCCAGCTCTCCGGCCCAAGTGCCATGCTCTTGCAGAGCCATGCGCAACCTGTCCGAGCTCTCGAGCCATACGTCCGTGAAACCGCGAGAGTTGGCTCTGAATACCATTTGTAACACCCCAGGTCCGGCACATGTTCCAGGCCCACTTTACCAAGGGGTGGCCCCCACCTACGTAGCAACCCGTTTGCGCTTTCGTCCTCACTTCGCGCAAAACGGTTAACCAAATGTTACTATAGATCATTGGCCTGACTATTTAAGCTGGTTCGGCGAACTCAGAATTCACGGTATGGTACTAAACTTCTGGGTGCACAGTGTTTCCACAGCGACAGAACTTGGCGCTACAATAACTCGAATTCAGTCCAGCCTAATTCAGCGCTACAGCTATAGTAGCCTTGCCCAACCGCAATTCGGCCCATGAGCTGGGTCTCACATCCGTACTGTTCTAGCCTTATTCATAGTTTTCCTTTTGCATCACACCTTCTTGTGTCTTTGATACGTGTCCAAAACCTTAGCTTGAGCTAGCTATCTGTTTGACATGGAAAAAATATATAATTATCGTTTCCTACATACATGTATATGTGGCGTGAATGATGACACTCCATGTATATATAGCTTGAGCTAGTTTTTCTATTTTAACATTGGCAGGAGTGGATTATAATCATATATAAAATATTTGGATTTTTTTAATAATAATAGATGTGTGGATAAATTGTATAGTTACTTAAGGTTACTAGTGAAAATGCATTTGCGACACGCACGTGATTATAATTGAGTATAAACTCAAATAATCAATAACATATGGTTACTTACAAACTATCGAATCAATTGCAAGATGGATTCCATTACACTACGATTTAATTTCCTTGAAACAAATTTTCGAAGACACTTTCACATGCAATTTTGATTTCTTGAGATGAATTCGTATAGAAGAAATTTGCTGATGTGTCCAAAGAAAGAAAATATATAAAGCAGTATAAATCCTTCTCAAGTAAATATAACCCTATTTTCACTATCTCCAGCTTGCAGATCATTGGATCCCATTGATTCCGCTCCCCACCACATCACGAAATTTCTCAAATTAGACATAACCCCTATCAACTAAACAATGTCTCTGGCCCACAATAACAAATAGCGCAACATATGAGTAGAGAATTCTCCAGTGATGCTTACATTGTGAGAAATACATATATTTCCAATTATAGCAAAGAAAAACAACACTTCTGGAGGGCTCTGCAGTAAGTTACAAGTGTAGTTGAGAGAATTAGAAGGTCGCAAAGAAAAAATTGTCACCTCGAGTTGAAGTTTTGGAACAATCACCTCCTATCCTTTCAAACCATATTTCTTCTTTTTAAAATTGTGTGGCACGCGAACCTGAAACAGATGAGGCGAGTAAAATTAACTGGCAAACTTTTTTTCTTTAGTTGCTGCATCACTTACATCAACCCAATACCTGTTTTTTAAAATATATCTCAGACTATTGTAACAGGACGATTTAGAAAGCAGTGTTGATTTGTTAATTTTTAAAAGTAAAACCTTGTTAATTGGTTAGTCAGGTAATATGCTAATTGTTAATTCATTTTTGGAATATGGAATATCTACATCTAAGTGAAAGGCCAACAGATCAGGACATTGCTGTATTGGTGATTACACCTAAAAGCATGAAAATAAATCATGCATTCATGCTTCAGGAACTCATAAAATGCTAGCGGACAGAAATTCACCTGGGTAAAGGTTGGATTGTGAAAACAGCAAAACATGTTTCAAGGAGTGACTGAATAAAAAATTGCCTACCATCGCTTCATGATGGGATCTGACTGGTGCAAATGGATTGCAGTTTTGCAAATGGTCTCAAATCCCAGAGCCGGTGGATGAATACTTGATTGTAGATCTGAATTTGAGTACCACAATTCTATCAGAAACAATGACAACCCCTTTTAAAGCTATTTTACTAAAAAAGGATAAGTGCATGACTAATTCATAAATAATATATCTCATTTAAAAGACCAATTTAAATTCTAGAAATATATATACCCTTCTCTTGCATGTTCCTCCATATTCCTTTCTTCTTTCAAACTCAATTGATTTTGTTTTGGGTAGAGCTTTCAGGCGCCTAATAAGATATACAGAACACAAAAATCTTTGTGAAATAGATGAAGTTATTACCAAGCAGTCTAGCACCAAAGAATATTTCAAGGATAGGTATAATTGAAAATTAATTCCATATAGCAATAAAAATAATCATAGAGTGGTCTTTGTTTGCTTTTGGAAATGAAAGATACGGCAACTTTCTGTTCTTGTTACCTTGTTGCAATGTCATGGTGGTTGATTGCAAAAAAACAACGTCTGGTTCTCCTTCCTGCTGGAGGGTTTTTATGTTTAAGCACCTAACAGTATAAGAAAAAATGGTAGCTTGTTAATTGTAATTCTTTTCTGTTTATTTTCTTGCATTGAAATCAATACACCTTCACGGATTAAAGGACAGGATGGCACCATCTGAATATTAGTTCTTGACTGCCCACCATGGAGCCGAAACATTTCTAGCTCAGCAAAGTGATGCGATCTATATGCTAACCATATGTCAAATAAATGTATGCATGATTGCATATAATCACAACAATTAACTATTTCAGCAATGGAGAAGATCACAAAAAAAAAAGATGGAACATATGAAATAGAACATGTTAGGTCTCTAAGGACAATGACATGGTATCATGGTAGTGGATAGCAGCTGCCGTGATAGCACAAAACAGAAACTTTAACATACAAGACTGTTTTAATGAGCTGCTTGCATTAACAGTAGCTACTGTCAGGAAACCATTTCAATTAGAAGTCCAAAAGGCTATTATGCATACTACTGATCGCTTCCTTTTTCTTGTATGCACACCCGAGAGAAAGCTAATACCTTCATAAATCAGTTATTGCCTCCATTTATGTGGTGCTTCCGCTAATCAGGTACACCTCAAATTTGTCCATCTGCCAATGACACCATTGTCAATTTCCCACCTTACCAAGCCACCACGACCAGCACGCATCTTCTCAATTCAGACTGAATTCCTAAGAAAAATAAAAAGTAAAGAAATTAGAGCAAACCAGGATTATTGATCATGCGATAGTGACTCTTCTCCTATCAGTTTGGTGGTTCATCTCATATTAAACGTGTCAAGTTAAAGTATGAACAATATAGCAAGCAGAAAAGCAGGGATAATTAACTAACCGCTTGGTGGCGCACTTGGAGCCTGTACCCGCCGAACAGGCCGATGGGGTAGAGCAGAGCCTCATGGTGCCAGTCACCAGTGCCACCACAACCACCCAGGTCTATGTCAGACCGCGCCAACTGAATCCTGAATGGTGTTCTCCGTTCTCAGATTGCTTCAGAACATTTCCCAGAGATGCAAGGCTTGGATTGGGCAGGCCCTTCAGTTTCAGGCACATGTACATTCATCAGTAATTTTGTCTAACAAGAAATCTTGATTCCTGGCTACAGTCCTGTAGCCCAAATCTCATGAAAAAAATACTAGGGACCAGTTTAGATCCGAATTTTTTTTGTAAAATGTAACTGTAGCGCTTTTCGTTGTTATTTGGCAATTAGTGTCCAACCATAGTCTAATTAGGCTTAAAAGATTCGTCTCGTGGATTTCGTCTAAACTGTGTAATTAGTTTTATTTTTTATTTATATTTAATGCTTCATGCATGCGTCCAAATATTCGATGTGACGGAAAATCTTGAAAAATTTGGCAAAATGAAGTGGAACTAAACAGGCATGGTTCATTGGGGCGCAAAGCTTGAGCAGTACCAGCATAAATAGGGCTGGCAGCAGCACAAGTGGCGTCAGCAATTGGTGCCGTGTAGGATAAAGTAAACGAGCTTCCACTGTCACCCGATACCAACTCATTTTCGAACATCAAACTTATTTCACGAACCGAACTTGAGCTAGTGAAACAACATGATTGCTTCAGAAATAACCATAAGCTGGATCTTCTTCTGCAGAGGATCTGCAATATGCACAAATGCACAGGTTCGTCGGCGACATATTCGACCCGAACACACCGATCCCAGTTGAAACCCATCCGCAGAAACCGAAGGAATTGGATGACATCACCGTCAACACAGTGAGTAGGTCAGTACTGATTCCTTTTTCGCATCTTGCGCTTCACAGTTCCTCTCCTGTTGCTGGGTTAAACCAAAATTATCTCTTGCAGATCTAGCCGGTGCTGAGAAACCTCGAGAACAAGGTGTCATCATCTGGTGAAGGGCCAGCTTTTGGCACCTAAAATCACGCAAACTCACAAGATCAGCCAACGAATCTCTAGCTGGTGCTGAGAAACCTCGAGAACATGTCATCATCTGGTGACGGGCCAGCTTTTGGCACCTAAAATCACACAAACTCACAAGATTAGCCAACGAATTCATAACTTCCTGCGCAGCACCACCATTGACCCATACATATCGTTGAACACCAAAATCAGAAACAATCACCATGAATGCAATGTGTTTGTAATGTCTAGAGTGTCCTACGCACTGACCTGCTCGGATCGGGCACCGTGGAATCTCATCCAACTGCATCATGAACTATAAAGATATCCCTAACCATTAGCAAACCGGGAGGAGAAGCACCACAAAATTAGCGAGCAAGATCGGATCAGCACCTACTACCCGGGAGTCCGACGCTGACGTGGTCGGCAACGGCGAAGTCGATCGGCCATGTCGAACCTGACCACGGAGCTTGCCTCCAATCTGAACCTCCGCCAACGACGCCGATCGGGTATGTGCAAAGCCGCGATGGGGTATGAGGGAGAGGCGGGCCCACGGCAGATGACCGCCAGCCTGTTCGGGAGGCCGTATCGTATCGTGGATTATTTACTGCTGGCTGGTTTGGTATGAGAGAAAAACACCGTTCCCGGCTGGAAATTTACGATTATTTACGAGCAAGCGAACAGGCTACGCGTTAGGAGGTGATCCATCGAGAGATCGGACTATATGGGAGACGTGGGCCTCAGTCTGCCCGCGTGCGAGGTACTGGAGGTGCGGGCGTGTAGACTTTTGTTTCGGTGAAAAAAAAAAACAGCGAGCGGTCAGGGAATTGAATGGCAAGAATGCAAAATCTTACGTATGGTAAGATGTGGCCCACTTCTTAGGAGGTAACGTCGTTTATTATCCCTTGGATCAAGATCTCAAATCACATCTAAGGGTTAAAACATAGGGTGGGTAGAAAATTTCCAGGTAACATGTATTTTGCAATTCATTCGCTCTTTATAGAGTATAGATAGATAGATAACGACAAATTCCGAGCTTATAGGCCCCTCAATAACACTACTACAGTAAACTTTATTGAGGCGGACAGAAACGATTAACCGAGGCGGGCAGCGCAACCGCCTCGGTCAAAAGGTCACGGTAAATAGGATCTTTTGCGATGCGGTTCGTTGCCCGCCTCGGTAAATCGAATAAAAAACAAAAAAAGGAAAACCCGTGGATAAGCCCGGTGAGCCCACCCATGGGCTCGCCGAGCACGTCGCACCACTGCTCACCGGATCCGCACCGCTGTCGCGTCCACTAGCTGGAGGAGCCCGCTCGCTCACCGGATCCGCCCGCTGCTAGGCCAGATCCAGCCACCACGGGAGCGGATCCGACCTCCAGCAACGAATCCGGCCACCACGGGCGCGGATCCGCTTAGTCGTCGTCGTCGTCGGGGGATCCGGGTGTGGCCCCGCCCCGTCCTCGCGCCGCCGGTGAGGGAGGGAGAGTAGAGCCGCTGCTGGAGAGCGCCCCGCGCCGCCTGCGTCCGCCGGAGGAGCGCCGCTCGCCGCCCGCGCCCGCCGGAAGGGCGCCGCTCGCCCAGGCCGCCACCCGCGCCAGCTGGAGGGGCGCCACTCGTCCAGGCCACCACTCGCGCCCGCCGGAGGGGCCGCTCCCCCAGGTCGCAGCGCCCTCGATGGAGAAGGGAGGGAAGGGGAGGAGTGCCGAAGGGGAGGGGAGGGGAGAGGAGAGAGGTGGGATGCCGCCGTGAAGGGAGGGGAGGGGAGGGCGCCGTCATGAAGGGAGGGGCAGGGTCGGGCGCTGTGCGGAGCAGTACGACGCTATGCGGCGGGATTCAGAGAAGTGAGGGAGAGGAAGTGAGAGGTGGAACCCTAAGTCAGTGTATATATAGTCAGGGTGTGATATTGGGCTTGTTGGGCTTTTTTTCTTGCTAGTGGGCTCGACCACAATTAACCGAGGGGGGGCACCTCGGAAAATAGAGGTATTTTTGGAGGCGGGCAACTTATAAGGCCTGCCTCCGTAAATAGATTTTTGTGAGGCGGTTGATTGTGACCGCCTCGGTTAATAAAAATGATCGCCTCGGTTAATTCGAGGCATTAACCGAGGCGGTTCAAATGTCCGCCCGCCTCCAACGCCTTTTTCAAAATGCCTCACATAATCTTTTCTGTAGTAGTGTAAGTACAGTGTTTGATGGCAACTTTGCTTTTGGTGATTAACATGTATGTTTTGGAGAAACATGCTTTATATATGTTATTTCAAAAAGCATAAAGATATAGAAGTGCCCTCAAGTATTGATGAAGAGAACAACTTGGCATATATGGTGTCGGGTTCATAAACCCGGGGTCCCCAATGGACCCGCTTCCCTATAAAACTCAGCCCAGCAGGCGGCGCAACGACAGCACACGCCTGGGCCAGCCCAGATACACAATAATAGCCCAAGACCACGATCCAGTCCCTAACCTCTGGGGGTAGGCCCCGCACTCGCCCGACCTCTGGGTCACGAACTCTGCCTCGCCCGACCTCTTTCTCCGACCAAGGATACGCCGGACCTCTGCTCGCTGCTCTTTCCCGACCGACACGGTCGGGGACGACTGGGAATGACCAACCAGGGATGCTCGTTTGGTGTGGGCCTGGGGAGCAGGCGGAGTAGATAAGGTTAGGCGCTCAAGTCAACCTCAATACCGAGGACTGTACCCTATGCATCTACAAGACGGTGCCTTTAGGTCATGACAGACAGACACTATACAACTTTCCAGACGCGTTAGACCACAAACAGTATTGTGGGCACCGACGTTTGCCATACCAGGCGAATACGGTAGAGTGAAAACTCTAGTTTGGTTTTGATAAATTGATGAAACCCTAAGTGCTAACCTAGTTCATCAAGTGATCATGAGATAGGTAGCACACTTCAAGTAGAGAAGCAAATGAAGATCATAACATGACAATAGTGATAGCATGGAGATGATCAAGGGCTTAAACTTGAAGAGAAGAAAGAGAAAAACAAAAAGCTCAAGGCAAAGGTATAACTTGTAGGAACTATTTTATTTTGGTGATCAAGACACTTAGAGAGTGTGATCACATTTAGGTTTGATAGCCGTACTATTAAGAGGGGTGAAACTCGTATCGGAATGCGGTTATCAAAGTGCCACTAGATGCTCTAACTCATTGCATATGCATTTAGGATCTAGTGGAGTGCTAACACCCTTGATAATATTTGTGTAAATATGCTACCACATGTGCATAAGGTGTTTGTAGGGTTGAGATGGGTTTGCTACCACTCATCGCAAGCTCGGCGGGATTCGGCGCTTTCGGGAAAATGAAATGTCTATTTTCTATTGCGCCGGATGCAAAATTCTTGGTGGTTGGCACACTTGAGCTAGGGTGAAGAAGTAAGAGTTGAAATGGAGTTGATCGAAATGATGCTGGCGTCGGTCTACTGACCGGACGCTGGGTCACTCAACGACCGGACGCTGAAAGGCTGCGTCCGGTCGAGCTGTCAGACGGCACAGTGGCTAGGGTTGAGCACCGGACGCTGGCTGCGTCCGGTCAAGGTGGACCGGACGCGTCCGATCGAAAAAACATGCCTCGAGGAGCTTCTGAAAACGACCGGATGGCTGGGGCTTCAAATTCCGGTCGATTTTACTGGGAAGCGTCGATCGGCTTCAGCAACCGTTGAAATCGACGAACAGCGTTTGAAGTCGGTGACGCGTGGCGTCCATCGGGCGACCGGACGGCGAGGGCCAGGCGTCCGGTCGATATGACCGGAGCGTCCGGTCACCCAGCGTTGTGCCCAGTGAAGGGGTACAACGGCTCTATTTCACTGGGGCTCTATTTATAGCCCCATGGCGGCTCAAGCTCGTACTTTTGGCCATTTCTATTGACATAGCATACTTGTGAGCTTAGCCAAAGACCTCCCACTCATCTAGATCATTGATTCATTATCATAGTGAGATTGGGAGTGAATCCAAGTGCATTGCTTGAGTGATTGCATCTAGAGGCACTTGGTGATTGTGTTTCATTGCAATTTAAGCTTGTTACTCTTGGTGGTTGCCGCCACCTAGGCGGCTTGGAGCAAAGGAAGGATCGTTGAGTGGAGGAGGTGATTTTCTCCGACTCGATCGTGGTGATTGTGAGGGGTTCTTGACCTTTTCTCGGCGGGGCGCCAAAAGGTACTCTAGTAAATTGCTTGTGGCTTGTGTGATCCTCATCTTGTGTTGGTTATGCGGCACCCTATTGAGGGTTTGGCGAGTGATGCCAATCAGTAGCGTGAACCTCCAAGTGAGTGAATCGCCACAACGAGGACTAGCTTGCTTAAGCAAGCAAGTGAACCTCGGTAAAAATCATTGTGTTCATCATTTGATTCCGAGGTGATTGGTCTACATTGGTATTCATTATTGTGATTGATTGGTTCCTACCACTACACGGCGGTATAACTCTCTTGCTCACTCTTACATTACATAAAACTAGTTATCAAGCTCTTTAGTGTAGCTAGTTGTGAGAGCTTGTTTGTTTGATTAGTGTTGCTCTTTAGTTAGTCTTTGAGAGCACACTAATTTAGCTAAGTGTCATAGCTATTGTGTGGACATACACTATTCGAAATAGAATTGTGGTAGGTGGCTTGCATTTTAGTAGGCTAGCGCAACACTAAACCATCCATAAAATTGTCTAACACATTTTGTTAAGTGTTGTTGTAGAATTTTATTAGGCTATTCACCCCCCCTCTAGCCATTAGGACCTTTCATAGAGCCTGCCAGACGCGTCAGGGCATAAACAATATTGTGGGCGCTGGCATCCATCCTATACCCGATAGCATGAGCAACAAGACTAGGCAGCACACATATACATTTTCTCTCTTTCTCTCTAACTTGTAAGGCCATCCCTTTCAACTATAAAAGGGGATGCGCTCTCTCCTGAAAAGAGAGGCTGTCTCTCTCTCTCTCTCTCTCTCTCTCTCTCTCTCGAAGACTTTCTCGATGACTCGAGAACACAACAGCTCAACAAGCTTAGAGACACATAGAGCATACGCTCCAATACTTAGCATACGTTAGAGCCCCCGTCACTCTCGGCCACTCGGTTCAGAGTTCGACCAGGCCTCTAATACCCCCTTCTCATTCCTATTCGTTTGTAACCCCATAGCAAACTTCGAGCACCTGGGCTCAGGAATAAAGTCATCGACCGACCTCAACTGGATGTAGGGCCCATTGCCTAAACCAGTATAAATCCTATGTCATTGAGTGCTAGGCCACATCCGATCACAACGCGCGACAAAACTACAAATATTTACTTGTTGGTCACTTTTCGCACTGATAGTTGGCGCCGTCCATTGCGAATTCTGGGGAACGATCAGACTGAGCCCAAGGGCAGGCTAGGCCTGAATGTCCTGGCATCTGGTGTTCCAGATTGTGCGGCGTGGTAAAATCATCCCAAATATCGGCTGCCAGTCAGTCAAGGTTCATGACTTAGCAAAAATTTGCTAAGTGCTGCAAATGTTGATTTTTCTGATTTTTGTGATCCAATTTCACACATGTTAGGAGCTGAATCAGTTAATGACCCAAAAATAAAAGTTGTTCCTTATAGCAAATACTACAACTTTGCTTTAGTGATCTCCTCCATGCAAGGTCTCTAACACCTAGTTCAAATTTGGTCAAACATGTCACTTTTAAATGATGATACACATCAAAGCATGGCTTAATGACTTATTTACCCCTAACCATGAATATCAAAGTTGTTCATAATGATACTCTAAACATGTTCAAGTCATTTGCAAGGTCATTCAATCATTTCATGTAGTAGTCACTCATAGGGCTAGCTAGTGTAATCACATGAAGCTTAAGTGTTGGTTCATGAAATGTGACCATTAATAAAAGTCCTATTTGCTAACCTAGGTGTTGCTACATGTTTGTGTGACTCACATCCACCAAGTACCTATGTCCACTCATGATCATATGCATAGACACATGGAGACATGAAATAACGAGAAAAGTTGCATATGTTTAAGAAACATGCGATAACAAGCAAACGTTGCAGATGTTTCAATCCAATGTTTCAATGGTAAATGCTTGTTTATGAATGCTTGATGATCATGCTCATGTTATGCAAGTCAAGTTATGCAAGGCTAACACCCGAGGTGTTACAACCCCTCTCCCTTATAAAAATCTCGTCCCAAGATTTGCAAGACCTACCATTCTTGGAAAAAGGCGGGATAAACTTCTCGTAGATAATCCTCTCTCCCACGTAGCATCTTGTTCACTGTGATTGTTCCACACCATCTTATAGAACTTAATGATCTTACTCCATGTTACTCTCTCTATCTCCTCTAATACTCGAATTGGCTTTTCTTCATAGGTCAAATCCGATTGAAGCTGCACATTGGTGGGTGCAATAGCTTCTTCAGGTACTTGAAGACATTTCTTCAACTGAGAAATATGGAACACATCAAATATTGCACTCATCTCTGGTGGAAGTTGTAACTTATACGCAACATTCCCTTTTCGTTCCACAATCTTGTATGGTCCCACATATCTTGGTGAAAGCTTCTTTTTCATCCCAAATCTCTTCACACCTTTCATGGGTGATACTCTCAAGTATATATAGTCACCCACTTCAAAAGTCAGTGGTCTTCTTCTTCTATCGGCATAACTCTTTTGTCTTGATTGAGCTGCCTTCATATGTTGTTGGATGATACGTACTTGCTCTTCGGCTTCATTGACAAAGTCAATACCAAAGTATCTCCTTTCACCGGGCTCAATCCAATTCAATGGAGTTCTACATTTTCTGCCATACAAGGCTTCAAATGGAGCCATCTTGATACTCGCTTGATAACTGTTGTTATAGGAGAATTTAGCTAAAGGTAACCATTTCTCCCATGAACCTTTTGAGGATATAACACAAGCTCTAAGCAAATCTTCTAGGATTTGGTTCACTCGCTCTATCTGTCCTGAAGTTTACGGATGGTATGCTGAACTTCTGATTAGCTTGGTTCCCAAAGCCTGGTGTAAGTGCTCCTAGAAACGAGCTATGAACTGTGGTCCTCGTCTGAGATTATAGTCCTGGGTACTCCATGCAGTGTCACGATCTGGGAAACATATATCTCAGCGTATTTTCTAACTATATACCGTGTGTTCATGGGTATAAAGTGTGCTGACTTGGTGAGACGATAAAAAATAACCCATATTGAATCGTGACCTTGTGGCGTCATTGGAAGGCCTGTGATAAAGTCCATGCTGATTTCCTCCCATTTCCAACCTGGAATAGGCAATGGCTGAAGTAGTCCGGCAGATTTCATATGGACAGCTTTTACTCTACTGCAGTTATCACACCTAGCGACATAGGCTGCGATCTCTTTCTTCATCTTAGTCCACCAAAAATGGGTTTTCAAATCTTGATACATCTTACTACTACATGGATGGATGGACAATTTGGACGAGTGAGCTTCGTCTAAAATTTGATTCCTTAGCTCACGGTCTTTTGGTACCACAAGTCGGTCCTCAAACCATAATACACCTCTTTCGTCCAATCTGAAATGATTGGTCTCTTGCTCTTGCATTTTTCTCTTGATGTGACTTATTCCTACATCTGTCTGCTGCAACTCTATGATTTTGCTCTCAAGTGAACAACTGATCGTGATATTGTGTAGTACAGCAGGATATAACAAGTTGAATCCATCTTCCAATAATGCTTCCACGGTGTTGCAATGAGACTTCCGACTAAGTGCATCTGCTACTACATTAGCTTTACCCGGATGGTAGTGCACTTCTAAATTGTAGTCCTTAATTAGCTCTAACCATCTTCGTTGTCTCATGTTCAGTTCTGGCTGGGTAAAGATATACTTGAGACTTTTGTGGTCAGTATAGATATGACATACATTGCCCAACAAGTAATGTCTCCATATCTTTAATGCATGAACAACGGCTGCAAGTTCCAAATCATGTGTAGGGTAGTTGACTTCATGTTTCCTCAATTGCCGAGAAGCATATGCAATTACTCTTCCTTCTTGCATAAGCACACATCCCAAACCTATTCCCGATGCATCACAAAATACATCAAAAGGCTTTTCAATGTCTGGTTGTGGTAGCACAGGTGCGGTAGTCAACAAAGTTCTGAGGGTGTGAAAAGTTGTTTCACATTCTGTTGTCCATTTGTACTTCTCATCTTTCTGAAGTAGTCTGGTCATGGGCTTAGCTATCTTTGAGAAATCTGGAATGAAACGACGATAATATCCTGCTAACCCTAGAAAACTCCGAACTTCATGAACCGAAGTTGGGGCTTTCCAATCTATGACCTCTTGTACTTTTGATGGGTCTATAGAGATTCCATCTCTTGATAAGATGTGACCTAAGAAAGGTACTTTGCTCAACCAAAATTCACATTTGCTAAACTTGGCATATAGCTTATGCTCCCTCAATCTGGATAGGACAATCCTCAGATGCTTTTCATGATCTGACTCATTTTCTGAATAAATCAATATATCATCGATGAACACGACCACAAACTTGTCGAGTTCGGGCATGAATAACGAGTTCATCAGGTACATGAAGTAGGCTGGAGCATTTGTTAGTCCGAAAGACATAACCAAATACTCATACAAGCCGTACCTGGTAGAGAAAGCATTTTTAGGTATGTCCTCTGGCCGGATCTTTATTTGATGGTAGCCTAACCTCAAGTCAATTTTGGAGAATACCTTTGCCTTTGCTAGCTGATCGAACAAGATGTCGATGCGAGGCAATGGATATTTGTTCTTGATGGTCACAGCATTGAGTGGTCTATAATCTACACACATTCTCAGTGACTTGTCCTTCTTTTTCACAAACAAGGTTGGACATCCCCACGGAGATGAGCTAGGTTGGATAAGACCTTTGTCCAATAGATCTTGCAATTGAACCTTAAGTTCTGCTAACTCATTGGGTGGCATTCTATAGGGCCTTCTTGATATGGGTGCTATACCTGGCACTAACTCAATCTTAAATTCCACCTCCCTATCCGGTGGTAAGCCTGGTAATTCCTCTGGAAATACATCCGGAAACTCACAAACTATGGGGATATCACAAAGTGTGGTGGCTTGGATAGCACAAGCTAAATGTTGGAGTTCAAAATTGCGGGAGAGTGGTACTAGAAAAGCATTCCCTCTCGTGGGTTCCCTCAACATAATAGTGCGGGTGCTAGTGTCAATAAGAACACCATGATCCTTCATCCAATTCATGCCTAAGATTACACTTATCGATAACCCGGGCAATATTATCAAATCCGTTGTGTACTCCCTCCCTTGTATAGAGATGAGTACATTTTTTACTATCTTTTTGGTAGTAACGGTACCCCCTGCTGAACTTATATTATAACCCCCTTTGCTTACTTCAATTATTTCCTGATCATGCCTAGATGCAAATGCTTGACTCATAAATGAATGAGAAGCTCCCGAATCAAATAAAACAACAGCGGGACGCTTGTTGACGAGAAACATACCAGCCATGACAACTTCTCCCGCGGGCACTTCCTCAACCGTGGTATAATGCACGTATCCTGGACGTGCCCTTGTGTTCGCCTGTCTCTGATTGTTCTGATTTGGGTTGCCATTCTTCTTGGGGTGGGGGCAT
Organism: Miscanthus lutarioriparius; assembly: GCA_904845875.1. Lineage (NCBI taxonomy): Eukaryota > Viridiplantae > Streptophyta > Magnoliopsida > Poales > Poaceae > Miscanthus > Miscanthus lutarioriparius. The sequence continues at coordinate 17,137,253 of CAJGYO010000005.1, forward strand.
TCCTTGGACCAATGACCCAGTTGGTTGTAGTTAAAACATGGTTGATTATTTCTGAATCCAGTGGAGCTGTCCTGACTGCCATTTCCTTTTGGCAAGGCAATTGTGAACGCCTCACGAAATGGTTTCTGAGGCCTGTTATTCTAAGCTTTAGGCGGTGGAGGCCTAAACTTGGGTGCAGGTGGACGGAATTGTGGCCTAGCTGTGATAGGCGCTCTTGCGTGTGAAGATCCGGAGGCACCTGCCTTGAATGCCCTCTTGCGACTCTTAGCAGTTGTATGCATATTATTGTGGTTTTCCTGGGTCAGAGCATCACTAATAAACTCGTTGTAAGTGGCACACCTAGAATTGGCCATGGTCTTCATCAGTTTGGTACCCAGGCCTCGCTTGAAACTCTCTATCTTCTTCTCCTCAGTATCCACAAAACCTAGAGCATATCTGGACAGGTTGTTGAATGCGTGCATGTATTCTATGAGAGTCTTCGTTCCCTGAGTGAGCCTCATAAATTCAGTAGCTTTCATGCGCATTAGGCCCGGGGGAATATGATGTCCCCTAAAAGCCAGCTTGAACTGTTCCCAGGTCACTCGTGCATTAGCAGGCAAGGCCGATAGGAAATGTGTCCACCAGATCCCTGCTGGTCCTTGCAATTGATGAGAAGCATACTCAGCTTTCAGATGCTCGGTGACTCTTAGCAAGCGAAACTTTTGCTCAATGGTGTTGAGCCACTCGTCAGCCTGTAGTGGTTCCTCAGCCACCTTGAAGATAGGAGGCTTTGTATCCTGAAATTCCTTGAATGTACTGTGCTGATTTGGCTCGGCCCCTGGTTGCTGTGGGTGGCCACGAGCGGTGTTTTGCGCGATGAGGCGCATAGCTTCTTCCATTGTCCTTTGGCTCCCCAAGAACTGAGCAAAGAACTCCTGAGCAGACGGCGACGGCGGTGGTGGTAAGTCATCACCATTGCCATTGTGACTGCTACCAGCTCCAGCACGGGTGCGCATCATCTGTGAAGTTGCAACAATAAGCGATTATTGGTTGATGTCAAGAGATTGCAGATGAATCATAATCATGCCAAACTAAAATTACTGGAAATTTTTTTCAAATTCACAATAAAAACAGAGGCATAACAATTCATTCTCGCAACATGGCATCCCCAATTTTATCACTTATCGGACTCTCACCGTGTTAACCTACTAGTCACTAGGTGACTCTAATCTTCATTAAGATCGTTGTCGAGGTCGGAGATAGGATTATCCTCATTCTCTGGCTCCACTTCTTTCTAGGTATACTTCATTCCACTGATAGAGGGGCGGTTCATGGTACCCCGCAAAGTGCAAAACTCTCACAACAGGGTAGGTGTTTCGAAAACCATCAGGAAATTCTCACTCCAACTGGTGCTACCATCGGTACCATCAACATGTACACTTTTGTGAGACAAGACCATAATGGATAAGAGTTACATAACCGAGTAAGAAATTTATAAGGGGAGGAACAATTTAATTATGTGAATAATAATTATCATGATGCATGCTCGTTCCGTACGTCCTCACAAACTTAGGAAAAATTTGTTTCTAGCGGTAGACACGGTGGCATACATACGTTTTCTCATATATAGCGTAACTAGTCGAGCTACACGTTTCGTTGTTAGTGTACCTGCATAAGATTTCATTTCAGCCCTAAACCCATAATGAAATATGCAGAATGTAATTTGTAAATACTTCCATATATGTATACCCATACATATACTTCCGTATCAATCTACCCGACAATAATTTAAACCCACAATTAAATACGCACCATATACACATGCAAGCATGCATACATAGATGTACCAAAGCTAACTCTCCCCAACCGCACGCTCACATCTTACGGTCATACACTCATCATCTTACCTTGGCGTAGAGGCATTTGATCCATACATTACCATTCAAGTGAATGGCATCTATACAATAGCACGCCGTATGGACGACGAAGTAAAAACCCCCATGTTAGTACTTAAATAGCCACCTAATAGTCCTTAATTTGGGCATAAGAAAAGTGATCATTGGCACACTTTAGATTTCAAATACCTATTATATAGCTATCCGTTGCTAGAGAAGGGTTTTTGGAAAACAAAAACTTTTGTTTTAAATACACATGTGACAATTAACGTTAAATCTTGCTTCGATACTAGCTGTCGTAGAACCGACCAATTTATAAGAATACAAGTATAATGGCAGCCCGCAAGCGGTCGTACTGTCATACTTGAACCCATATAAACCCGGTAGTCCATCGAGTACCACGACGGGTCTCGATAAACGATTTACAACAACCAAGATCGTACATGATTCAACATACATGCCACATATTACATAAAGTTCAAAGATACATTTCTCCATCAGAGTACGAATAAAAGTTATTACAAACCGAGTTTGATAGATAAAGCGGAAGCAATTAAGTTCGAAAATAAAGTTTCCAACATAGTTTGATACAGTGCCAAGATACGATCACGGTCCACAAAAGCATGTAGAAGGATTAATAAGAAGCCTGCCCAAGGCCTACTCCTCATCCATGGCGGGATAGAAGCAACTCTTGCAATAACCATGATACACAGTGCCATCTGCAACATGGGAAATAAAACCCTGAGTACGAGAAGGTACTCAGCTAGACTTACCCGTCATAAACCAAAAATAAAATGACTCTAAGGATTATGCAAGGCTGTATAAGTGGAGATAGCTTGACAACATTTTGCATAAAAGCAATTGACTTATTGTACAAGTAGGATTCCTTTATTAATTATTTATAACTATCCATCTTTAGATTAGCAACTATCATGTGCCAAACATGTGGTATATCCATTTAAAAGCATACAATAGTAACTATAGCAGGTATTGTAATTCCATATTCATTCGAACCATCATGTTCCATAACACAGTTACTACGATGTTGGGACTAGCCAAGTTTCTCACTATCCGGAAGAGACGGCGATTCGAATCGATTTCAACCAGCTGGGAATTTATTCCTAACACAAACCCAGGTCTACCAGCCACGATAGCCTCAGGTCACCTTTGGTACAACTCAGGTACACATTTCATGGGTCCGTACCGCGCCGCACAATCTGGAACACCAAATGCCAGGACGTTCAGGCCTAGCCTGCCCTTGGGCTCAGTCTGATCATTCCCCAAAAGGAGCGCACAACAGAACGGGTCCCGGCCTGAGTTGAATTACTTGGCTTCGCGGTCGGAACGAGTTATCCGGCCAGCTAAGTGAGAGGCATGCGTTCAATCTTGTCAGAAGCGCCAACAACGGTACGGTCCTTAATCGACACAGACGGGGATAGATCCACACCCAAGACCTCCATGTCTTGTTGCTTCTCTATCGACATCCCGCCCGGTCTCCATTTACATTAACCATGGTTCTTTTCCACGATAGCAATTATAACCAACCGTGTTCCGGTATCCACCTATATGTCGCAGGTGACAGGAAATCACCCGACTTCTACCGGTCTAAGCATGGCTAAGCATATATTCGATCCTGGACCTATACCGGTTATAGGTGTAATAGCTGGACAAGGAATGTATATGCATCAAGTGGTTCCATTCAACTCTTATAACCTAATGCATCAATCATAAGTACTTAAGTAATCATTTGTAAAATACTGGGAGACTTAGATTGCTCTGGGGCTTGCCTCGCAGAAAGGAAGTAGGGCGGTGATCAGGGCACTCCGGAAGCTCTTCAGGATTCTGCTCCACGCCTTCGGGAGCTGCGGCTTGCGGATTCTCCTGCTGGTCCCCTTCCTCTGCTTCTTCGAATTCCAACAACGTTATCTCTTCTTCCGATCCTAGATGCATGAATATGGCATAAGTATTACAAATGCATATATGTTAACAAGTGCATCATGTTTATTGAGTAGGTGCATATCTCTTCTTGATTATTTAATTATCTACTTCCACAATGCATCGATTATACCACAAAACAACAGCTATTTGTTTCACTCATAACTGGAGTTCTACTAATCCAAATGCAGTGATCCTGGACTTTCTGGAAAGCTTATCAAATCATCTACAACTTTGTTATTAACCATTTTTACAACAAACATCATTTTCAATATGCAACTCATCAAACTCCAGAATCTGTCCGGAAACTATTCAATTTGCAATACAAAGTAACAATACTTCTACTTCATGTAATCAGTTAAAATTTGACAACATAAAGTCTACCAACAGTTTAAGCCTACCAAATACATTTAAGATAATATAATGGTGAAGCCCAAACTATTTATTTAAATGCCTTTATTATTTTATTTAGATATTTAGGTTAAATAATAAACATATACCAAATGTGCATCATAAATTCTTAGAAAATTACAGTGGCTTACTAGTGCTACTAATAGACTACTGTAAAAAATTTCATGCCATTTTGCCAAGTAGAACATCCTATACAAAAATGACAAGGCAGCAAGGCTTGAAATAGCATAAATAGAAAACCCTAGTGAAAAGTGTCAAGCAACAGATTTCCTATTTTTCTTAGCATCCATATACTAATAGGATAACCTCCAACAAATTTCATGAATATTGGATTCCTAAATAATTTATATAAATTCACACAAGGATCTCCTAATTATAAAATAAAAATCTATAACTACAAATCTACACATGCACTGATCCTCAAATTTTTACCTGAGTTCATATATGACAAGAATAGCTTACCACAAAAATTTCATAATTTTTGGAGCACAGGAACTCTAGATATAAAATAAACATATTTGTATGCATTCAAAAGCACATTTCAAATTTCTATTTAAATCTCCAAAAATTTCTACTGCAAAAGTTAAGAACATATTTTTCCTAAATACTACACTTCCTAAGGAACACTAACAAATTTATTTCACAATTTTTGAAGCTACCAAACTAAAGATACAAAAATTACAAAACAACACCAGATCTGGATTTAAATGAACTAGCTTTTAAGTTGGAGTCGCTGACAAGCGGGACCCACTGGTCAGTTGACCCCACCGGTCAGCGAGACAAAACAGAGCACGACGGCGCTGCTCGACGCTGCGCGGCCATGGCTCGTCGCCGGCGAGTTCTTCGACGAAACCACGGACACCATCGTGACCTACTACTCAAGATGCGTCGGATGGTCTAGGTGGTGACAGTGCTAGTGCGGTGGAGCATGCTCGTCGCCGGCCATGGCGGCACGGCGGCGCTGCTCAACTCTGTGCCGGCCGTCTCCAGCCATGGGAAAGCTAGGAGAGGCGCACAACAGTACAACGGTGTCCTAGTGACTCTATTTCAGCAACAAATGCTTCACGCAAAGCTCCGACGATGCTTGACCACGGCGCGGTGGTGCGGAGGTTATAACGCGGCGGCGCGGGTTGTCGCGTTCCACGCCGGTGGGACCACTAACGAAGGTAACATCCTAGCACCGGCTAATACACGTCCTAACCAAACGCTAACGCTCAAAATTGAAAGAAAAGCGCAGACGAGCCGAGCTGTGGCGAGCTTTCCGTGGAGGTGGCTATGGCGGCTGAGGTTCCGGCGAGAGGGGAAAAAGGAAATACGCCCTCACCAAGGTGCAGCTGAAGCAACCAACATGTCAAGGCGGTGGAGGTGGATGAGGCGCAACAACTGGCGAGATGGAGATGGCGGTGATGCGATGTAGCGCACGCGAGGTGACGGCGGAGGCGGTGCTGTGCTCGGCGGCGTTGCCTGGTTCCACGGCGAGAGCAAGGGAGGGCATTGGAGAGGGAGAGAGCTGGCGGGAGTGAGTGGAAATGGAGCGGGCGCACGTGGGGTGATAATGGCCTGCTCAGGCCTGGCGCTGCCCGGCGGATCAGAGCAGCGGCAACGCATGGCCTTCATCGCGTCCACGCGGCGTTCATGTTCTGGCACCGGTCGGCCACCGAGCGTTGGTTCAGTTCGTCAGTCTTCCACGAAGCCGAGCCTGACAGTGGGTTTTTACGTCGATCAAACCCTTAATCCGTGGAGTATTAGCTCACACCGTCTAAACCAAAATTGTAGATCAATGTACCAGCTACAACTATTGTTCAAAGACCTCGTGCTAATTCGCAACAGGAACGGAGTAAAATCATCCCAAATATCGGCTGTCACTCAGTCAAGGTTCATGACTTAGCAAAAATTTGCTAAGTGCTGCAAATGTTGATTTTTCTAATTTTTGTGATCCAATTTCACACATGTTAGGAGCTGAATCAGTTAATGACCCAAAAATAAAAGTTGTTCCTTATAGCAAATACTACAACTTTCCTTTAGTGATCTCCTCCATGCAAGGTCTCTAACACCTAGTTCAAATTTGGTCAAACATGTCACTTTTAAATGATGATACACATCAAAGCATGGCTTAATGACTTATTTACCCATAACCATGAATATCAAAGTTGTTCATAATGATACTCTAAACATGTTCAAGTCATTTGCAAGGTCATTCAATCATTTCATGTAGTAGTCACTCATAGGGCTAGCTAGTGTAATCACATGAAGCTTAAGTGTTGGTTCATGAAATGTGACCATTAATAAAAGTCCTATTTGCTAACCTAGGTGTTGCTACATGTTTGTGTGACTCACATCCACCAAGTACCTGTGTCCACTCATGATCATATGCATAGACACATGGAGACATGAAATAACGAGAAAAGTTGCATATGTTTAAGAAACATGCGATAACAAGCAAACGTTGCAGATGTTTCAATCCAATGTTTCAATGGTAAATGCTTGTTTATGAATGCTTGATGATCATGCTCATGTTATGCAAGTCAAGTTATGCAAGGCTAACACCCGAGGTGTTACAAAGGCCCTGGCGCATGCGCAGGAGCACGATGAGGAGTTACGACAAAGGCGGTAGAGCCAGCCACCACCTACACTGGCACGCTCGGCGCAGCACGTTGCGCAACATGCGCATAACCCGGCGAGCGGTGCTCGGGGTCGCGCCTGTCAGGTCCAGCATAACATCCTGGACAGAGGGAACGATCCCCCTCAGTTTGCTTGGGCTGGACAGAACATCGCTGCTGCGGCGATGCTTCTGCGCGGCCTCTCCAAGCTTGCTGGCCCCCAGGAACAGGCAATCCACCAGAACCTTCGGGCGCTGGTGGAGACTGTCGTCATTCAGCAGGCGGAGAGATCCGCATCGCGACACCGGCTCATGGCATCTTGCCCAACCGGGGGACTGGGGCCATACTAGTCGAATCGCTCCATTCACTCACCACTGCAGTTGTCGGGCGTGGGGTAGGAAGCCGCGGCTGCACCGCAGCCCAACCCGGCACCCGCTCCACACCGACCACCTGTGCGCGAATGGTTCGGGCCAAACCGTGACGCTCGTAGCATCATCAACAATCAACGCCACGCCCGGCACTATGATGACGTCCATCGAGTGGCGGTGAGAGCAGGCAGCACGGGCCCTAGCCTGACCATCGAGGGGTGCGGGGACATGCACCCTAGGCATGGTGGCCAGCTGAACGACCGAAGCCCTAGCCCTGATGGCCCAGGGCCACGGGCCTTCGATCGCGGCATCCAGAAAGCGTTGTTCCCACAGCAGTTCCTACCACCCATGAACATCGCCAAGTACACCGGGGAGACGAACCCTAATATATGGCTCAAAGACTTCCGGCTCGCCTGCCGAGACAGAGGAGTGGATAATGACTACTTTATCATCCAGTACCTCCCCATCTACGTGGGGGAGCATGTTCGAGCATGGCTCGAATTCCTTCCGCCCAACAACATCTTCGACTGGGCGGATCTCAAGAGGGTCTTCACCAGAAATTTCCTGGGGACCTATGTCCATCCTAGGAATTCCTAGGACCTCAAGAGCTGCTAGTAGGAGCCCAATGAATCCCTATGGGATTACATCCGTAGGTTCTCAAAGCAGCGCAACTCCCTTCCTAATGTTGTCGACACGGACGTCGTCAGCGCGTTCCTCTCTGGGATAACCTACAAATCCCTGATCCATAAGATCGGTTGTGTGAAGCCCCATACCACCCACGACCTACTTGACATCACCACAAACCATGCCTCTGGCAAGGAGGCAGTCTTCAGTAGTGGTTGGGACAGGGGCAAGGCCAAGCGTGAGGACCAAGGTGAGGGCCCCTCCACACAAAGGGGCAAGAAGAACAAGAAGGATCGGCGCTGACCGAACAACCCAGCTTTGGTCGCCGCTGCCGACCGTGCGGTCAAGCAGCCCCAGCAGGGCCAGCCCGACCATTTTGATAGGCTCATGGAGAGTCCATGCACCAACCACGCCTATCCCATCAAACACCTCTACAAGGACTATGAACTCCTCAAGCGCTTCCTATGGCATGTCGGTAAGCCAAAGGAAGCGAAAGGCAAGGAGGACACGACCAAGAAGGAAGGTATGGCGGGCAAGGATGAAGATGGCTTCCCCGACCCCAAGGAATGTCTCATGATCTTTGGGGAATTTGACACCATCCACTCCAAGTGCCAGCATATGGTACGCTATAGAGAGGCATGCGCCGCTGAGTCGGCCATCCCCTCTTTCCTTAGCTGGTCAGACTCCCTGATCACTTTTGGTCAGAGAGACCATCCTTCCCACGTCGCCTGACCGGGTTGCTACCCGCTCGTCGTCGACCCCATCGTCGGCAAGAAGCACCTCACTAAGGTGCTGATGGATGGAGATAGCGGCCTCAACATTCTCTACGTCGACACCCTCGATGCCATGCGCATCCCCTGGTCGGAGCTCCGCCCAGTGAGCTCTCCCTTCCATGGCATGATCCTAGGGACATAGGCATATCCACTCGAGCAGATCGACCTACCCGTCACGTTTGGCGACCGAGCCAACTTCCACTCGGAGGTCTTGACCTTCGAGGTGGTTGACTTTTCAGGATCCTACCACGCCATCTTGGGGCGACCATGTCACACCAAGTTCATGGCGATCCCCAACTAAACCTACCTCAAGATAAAGATGCTAAGACCGAACGACATCATCACCGTGGGTAGCACCTTTTCACATGCCTACATGTGCGATCGCAAGCATTATGAGCTCGCCACTGCCGTCAACAACTCCATCGAGCTCCCAGAGCTCGGGAATTCAGCGACTCTAGCAGTCCCCGACTGCAACGAGCCAACCTCCTTAAGTGCCTTCCATCCAACCAAGGAAACCAAGGTGTTGGAGATCGACCCCACCGACCCAACCAAGATGGTTTGGGTTGGGACCAAGCTCCCAGCCAACTAGGAAAGCGAGCTCGCCGACTTCCTATCCGCAAATCACGATGTCTTCGCGTGGAAACATTCTAACATGCTGGGCATACCGAGGGAGGTCACCGAGCACACACTACGTGTCGTCCCGGGCTCAAAGCCCACCAAGGAACGCCTATGTCGCTTTGACAATGAGAGGTGTAGGGCCATAGGCGAGGAGATCGCCAAACTTCTGGCAGCCGGATTCATCAAAGAGGTATACCACTCCGACTGGCTAGCTAATCCTGTTCTTGTGAAAAAGAAGAATGGGAAATGGAGAATGTGTGTTGATTGTACTGGCCTCAACAAGGCATGTCCGAAGGACCATTTTCCTTTACCATGCATAGATCAAATAGTCGACTCCACCTTAGGATGTGAAATCCTCTCTTTTCTAGATGCCTATTTAGGCTACTACCAGATCACGATGAAAGAGTCCGATCAGGTCATGACTTCTTTCATCACCCCATATGGTTTGTACTGTTACGTAACCAAGCCTTTCGGTCTAAAGAACGGTGGCGCCACCTATCAATGGTGCATGCAGCGATGCTTCACCGACCAAATCGACCCACCCGACCAACCTAACCAAGTCGAGCGGCCAAAACCAACAATCGTCGTCTATGTTGATGACATAGTGGTGAAAAACAGCTCAAGCTAGCGATCTGATCGCAAACTTGGCCACCACATTCGTGAACCTCTGAAGGTTCAACGTTAAATTGAATTCCAAAAAATGTGTTTTTGGGGTTTCAAGGGAAGCTGCTTTCGGATACATCATGTCCGAAGCGGCGTCATCGAAAACCAACCCCCGAAAAATCATGGCCATCTCCAACATGGGCCCTATATGCAACGTCAAGGTTATACAGAGTCTCACCAGCTGTCTGGCCACCCTAAGCCGGTTCATCTCCCGACTAGGTGAACGGGGGAGGCCTCTCTACAAACTTCTCAAGAAGACAGATGCATTCGTTTGGACAGAGGAGGCACGACAAGCTTTGGAAAGCCTCAAAGCATCACTGACGTCGGCCCCAATCCTCATCGCTCCCGAACGGGGAGAATCCCTCCTCATCTACATTGTGGCAAGCAACCATGTTGTGAACGCTGCCCTCGTCGTCGAGAGGGAAGAGCCAGGACACCCCTTGAAGGTCCCACGACTGGTGTACTTTGTCGGTGAGGTACTCGTCGACGCCAAGGTTCGCTACCCCTAGGTCCAGAAGCTTCTATATGCCGTATTGATGGTGACCCAGAAGCTCCTGCACTACTTCATCGATCACAAAGTCATCGTCGTCACTTCGTACCCGCTGGGAGACATTCTCCATAATCGTGACGTCGTGGGATGAATCTCCAAATGGGCTCTTGAGCTCATGGGCCATGACATCCGGTATATCCCTCACACCGCTATTAAGTCTCAGGCTCTCGCCGACTTCATCGCCGAATGGATGGAAGTCTAGCTCCCGACCTCGGACGTCACCCATGAGTACTGGACGATGTACTTCGATGGGTCAGTCATGGCGCCCGGCTTGGGGGGCTGGAGTGTTTTTGATCTCCCTAGATGGGAGCAGGCTCCGCTACGCAATCCGTCTCCATTTTTCAGCCTCAAACAATGCCGTAGAGTACGAAGCCCTCATCAACAGACTGCGCATCGCCGTCGAGCTCAGCGCCACGCGGCTGTATGTCCGCGATGACTCAGAGTTGGTCGTCGACCAAGTCATGAAGGAGTCCTCCTGCAATAGCCCTCTGATGGCAGCATACTGCCAGGAGGTGCGCAAGCTCGAGGACAAGTTTACGAGGGATCAAACTGCATCATGTCCCCCAAAAGGACAACGATGCCGCCGACTTCCTTACGAAATTGGCCACCAAGAGGGTTCTATCTCTAGATGGGGTCTTTATCAATGATCTCCATGAGTTGTTTGCCCGTGTTCTGGAGGATCCAACACCAATCTGGCACTCGAGAGCTCCGACCCCCCGATGTGCCCGACCCCGACCAAGTGCTCGGGGGCTCCGACCTTAGCGCCTCCATGGCAACATCCCTTGGCGACATCACCATGATGACACTCGATCTGACTGACTAGAGAGCACCACTGCTCGCCTACCTCCTCAAGGAGGTTCTCCCACCAGAAAGGACTGAAGCACGATGAATCGCCTGACGCGCCAAGACGTTCATCACCATCGGTGATGAGCTTTACAAATGGAGTCCGTCGAGAGTACTCATGAAGTGCATCCTGACCGACCAGGGGAAATGGCTCCTCCTCAAGGTCCACGCTAGAATCTGAGGACATCACGTGGCCCTGAGGTCACTGGTCGAGAAATCCTTTTGCCAAGGTTTCTATAGGCCCACTACACTCCAAGAAGCAGAGGACGTTGTCCACAGCCATAGGTGTGAAGGATGCTAGTTCTACGCTCAGCAAACTCACCTACCAGCGTAGGAGCTTTAGACCATCCCCATCACTAGGCCATTCACGGTCTAGGGCCTCGACATGGTCAGACCCCTCAAAAAGGCCCCAAGTGGCTTCACACACCTACTTGTAGCAGTGGACAAGTTCACCAAATGGATAGAGGCGAAGCCCATCACCAATATCCTCTTGGAAGAGGCAGTCAAGTTCTTCCTCAACATCATCTATCAGTTTGGTGTCCTATGGGGGATATGATCCCCGGTGTCCACAAGACAAGACATGGGCCGTACCATCAGAGGTGGCCTAGCCCACAAGATCAAGGCGTGCACGGCACTGGTCGATGTGCACCGCAAGATATTATATAGTACAAAATAGGATACTTTGCTTGTAACCCTACCCCTCCAGAGTATATAAGGAGATGCAGGGGTCCCCTAGCGGACATCTACATACATCTCAATGCAATACATAAGAACACATGATGTAGGTATTACGTCATACTGACGGTCGAACCTGTCTAAACCTTGTGTCTCGGTGCTTGTATCACCATCTCGCTCCTGATCTCGCTTACCTCTATGACAAATCTACCATCACGGGATACCCCTCGATGGACTGCTGAGCATCTTTTGTTGACGATTGGTGCACTAGGTAGGGGTGTGCATGCTGATCCATGGCAAACGAGATGGATCTCAACATCAATGTCAACATCAACGGTGGCGACCCGACATCACGGCGCAACTTGTTGTGAATTCGCAGCAGCAAGTTTTGATACATGGAGTCAAGCGACAGATCTTGCTCGGCGCACATGGCTCTGTGTCCTCTAGCAACCTGATTAATCAGGCTTGGCATCGGCGGCAAGATCTGGTGAATTTTCCTTGTCGATCTACATCAGTTTTGATGCGTCATCAACCGCGGCTCTAGGCTACGGAGTTTGGAGTACTCGATGGCACCACGTGTGCCTCAGCTGACAAGATCATGAGGCAAATAATCAAGATGCATCTTACGTGGAGCAACAATGCATGCATATACATGTATGTCATCCATGGGGAGACTCTCCATCAGCTGATCGGGCGACGCCTCCGCTTGACTCCGAACAAAGCTAAGTCAATCTTTAATTTTCAATCTACAATATTCTATGATACAATATGTATCTAGAAATCTACATATACATATGATTATTTTAGGAATTCAACTACGTTCATCATCACGGCTGCATGCACAAGTGGCCAGCAAGCCAAGCACGACCGCGATGATCCACAGTGCCATGCAAGCTAAAGATAGCCAAGGTTTCCGTCTGGCTCGCATATCTTCGTGAGGCATGCAAGCTGAGGTGACTCGTGGATGAAGATGCAACCGCCTCATCATGATCATAAACCACTTCATCAACGGCATCATCGACGAGTCAATTCCGCCCGCTGAGTTTGACTACTCCGACTCCGACCAGAGAGAACTTCAAGAAGTCGTCGCCCGAGCCATTCAAGCCACTAAGCGAGCCACTCGAGTCACCCAAAAGCTCGAGGACCGGGCAACGTCATACGCCATCGACCAAACATTTTGTCTAAAGCTAAGTCACGCTTTAATTTTTTCTAAATATTCTCCAACCTTTATATATCTCCATGATGTTTCTCCGAGCTATTTTCTCCATGTTTGTTCTCCAAATGATTTTCTTTCATGTATACCATCTTAAAGATGACATACAACTAAGTCTAAGGCGAACCCCCAAACAGTCATGTTGATGCTCAAATGTCCCTAGAGATGGCCCTGTCTCTGGCTCCTCCCTACACGTGCATGAGTGTCTGCCCTCTATGTTATGGGTGGTCGGCAGTGGCTCCTTAGCGACGCTTTATTCTTCCTACACACACACGGGCTCCATGCTCCGTGTTATGGTTAACGGGCTAGTTAGGGCTGGAGACTTAGCTACACACTAGCTGGTGGGGCGGTTTGTATTAAATATAAATACATCTTCACACCAACTGATCGCTGAGCTGCATACGCTTTTTTATCACCACTGCTGATTTTTCTCCAGAGTTCATATATTTTCACATCATGTACTATCCGTTCTACATATTTGTATTGCAGGATCATCATCCTGGTGATCGGACCACCTGGTGCTCGGACTTCTCCACCGATTAACTGGTCGGACTGCTAGGTTCATGGACTTCGTCGCCGACCAATTGATCGGACTGTTCACCGGTAGCTTCTACTCAATGCTCACTTCGCCGCCGACCAGTTGACCGGACTGTTCATCGCTCGTGCTTCATCATCAGCTACGCCGGGGACTCCTCGGTGCTCGGACATCGCCAGCTATGCCGGGGGCTCCTCGGTGCTCGGACATCGCCAGCTATGTCGGGGACTCCTCGGTGCTCGGACATCGCCAGCTACGCTGGGAACTCCTCGGTTCTCGGATATCACCAGCTACACCGGGGACTCTTCTGTGCTCGAACATTGCCAGCTACGCCGGGGACTCCTCGATGCTCGAACATCGCCAGCTACGCCGGGGACTCCTCGGTGCTCGGACATCGCCAGCTACGCTGGGGACTCCTCGGTGCTCGGACATCGCCAGCTACGCTAGGGACTTCTCCGTGTTTGGATTCTTCGTGCAAGCGACGCCAGCTAAGCTGAGGACTCCCTTGGTGGTCGGATCTTGCTACGTCTCATCGGTGTGCTATCGAGCTGCTCCATGTTGTTCGGATCAGGGTGTTGATCTTGGGCAGCACATCTGGGGTCTTGATACGTGCATGTCAGATGATGCCGACAAGCTTTTAGACTTCTTTTTTGACCCTGCTACAAGATTCATTCTTCATCTTTCAGCAGGCTCAGGGACTAAGTGGCTACACTTCACCTGACGGTGAATGTAGTGCTTATTTCTTGATTTACCCTCCTTATTGATGGAGTCGAAGTGGCTATACTTCTCCTAAGTTTAAATTTTCAGATTTTATCTTGAGCCCCTTACATCCTTCTAGCAAGTCTTACTTGGCTAAGTACGAGATCTCCTAACCGGTTAAACCGGTCGGTTTCGACTTCCACTGCTCGGATCACCAGTTAAACTGACCGGCTTCACGTCAAAGTGCTCGGACTTGTTCAAGACAGCGTTGCTCAAAGGATACAAGATGCTCGGGGACTAGCTGTGGGGGATACGACCCCCAGTATCCACAAGACAAGACATGGGCCGCACCATTAGAGGTGGCCTAGCCCACAAGATCAAGGCATGCGTGGCACTGGTCGACGTGCACCATAAGATATTGTATAGTACCAAATAGGATACTTTACTTATAACCCTACCCCTCCAGAGTATATAAGGAGAGGTAGGGGTCCCCTAGTGGACATCTATATACATCTCAATGTAATACATCGGAACACATGATGTAGATATTACGTCATACTGACAGCCAAACCTGTCTAAACCTTGTGTCTCGGTGCTTGTATCACCATCTCGCTCCTGATCTCGCTCACCTCTACGACAAATCTACCATCGCGGGATACCCTCGGTGGACTGCCAAGCATCTTTTGTCGACATGTCCCTAACTGTATCATCACCGACCACGAAACAAACTTCACCGAGAAGAAGTTCCTAGACTTCTATGATGGATACGACATCAGGATCGATTGGGCCTCGGTCGGACACCCGCATACTATTGATCAGGTTGAGCGAGCCAATGGCATGGTCCTCCAAGGACTCAATCCCTGCATCTTCGACTGACTCAAAAAGTATGCTAGGCGATGGGTTGCAGAAATCCCAGCGATCCTCTGGAGCCAAAGAACGACCCCAAACCGGTCCACGGGATTCACTCCTTTCTTCCTGTCATACGGAGTTGAAGTAGTATTACCATCCGATCTCGATCATGGCACCCTAAGAGTAAAGGCTTTTGACTGAGACCAAGCTGTGGAGGCTCAGCAGGAAGAGGTCGACCTGCTCAAGGAGGCTCGTGAGATGATCATTATCTGCTCCGCTCGTTACCAGCAAACTCTCCGCAGGTTCCATGAAAGAAAAATCAGGGGGAGGATCCTCGAGGTCGGTGATCTCATACTCTAGAGGACCTAGTCAACCAAGGAGAAACATAAGCTCTCTCCACCATGGGAAGGGGCGTACACGGTGGCCGAGGTGATCCGACCGGGCGCCTTCCGGCTGAAGGACGACAACGGCAATGTTCTGACCAACACATGGAACATTGAATAGTTACGTCGTTTCTTTGCCTAAAGCTTGGTCTTACCACTAATTTCCATTCAACGTTTGCTCCTACAGCACCCCAGCCCGAGCACTCTCGGCCTGGGTCGCTCGAGGGCTCCACGGGGGTGCGATACCACCCTCCTTTTTTTACTATCATGTAGTAATACTTTTCGCCCAAACGAAAGGGTGTCGCCCAAACAAAAGGGCATTCTGTTCCTTTGATTACCCTACGTAACTTGTGCTTTAACCTCCCAACCAATCACACCCCGCCATGACCTACGGTTACGAGCAGCTGAGCCTCGTGGGCCATGCCTGAGTTCTTAAGGTTGTAGCCTACGGGTCAACGGGCAGGTGCGAAAAAGAAAGGACAAAAACACAAAGCTACGCAAGGGTAAAAACAAGGGCGGACGGGACAAGCTTCCCCTCACGAGTGATTCCATCACAAAACAAACTTGAAATATTCACGAATGTAAACCTGTTCACAAGGAGGCTCCCCCATGAACTCATCTTTTACATAAAGTGACTATTTCTACTCTAATTCCATTATGCCCCCCCCCGAGTGTGTCGACTGACGATGTGATTGGCGGGGACAACGGTGCTCGGCTCAGCTATGGTCAGAATGATGTTCAGCTTGGTTGGGGCTGGGATGATACTCGCCTCTGACCCGGCCTCTGCTGCCTCCCCAGGCTAGACGACGTCTTCCTAGCGCACATTTGCGGCCATAGTCAAACGGCAAGCCTCCATCACCCAGTGCGCGGTGACCTACTCAGCGACCACATATGGCCACGAAGTCCAAATCAGGGCGGTGGGTCACCACCAAGGTCAGCACCCCTGACGTCCCGTAGAACATACCATCGAAGATGAGCGCCCAAACTTCATTGAGGACCTCTGCCAGCTGGATGGCGGGCGTACTGGTGCTCGGTCCCGACCCGAGCACCTCGGAGACCACCACCTGCACAATGTTGCGAAGCTGGTCGAGCTCTCCCTCGAGAGCACATCACTCCTCAAGGGACTGGGCTAGCGCTTCCGTGCTCCAACCGACAACCGCTTTGACCGTCTCTAGCTCACCGACGAAATCTCCATCGAGGAGAGGCCAGCGGGTCACCCGAGTCGATCAGATGGCTCGAGCGGTTGTCGAGAGATAGGTAAAGAGCAGTGGGATGCCCCATGCGGGTTATGTCGACTCCGTTGTAAACGACGGGCCCGGATTCCACTTGGACATATCTGATAGGAGCTCCCCGAACCCGTCACTCGAGCCATCGAGGTAACTTTACCAACCCCCGTTCTACTTTTCCAGTGCATGATCATTCATTCATCCATTCTCATGCATGCATTCATACATTCAGCCCATACATCGAAGCATTGCATATGCAATTGTTGTATCACAACGCTTCATGTCGCGTCACGTCACGAAGCGGTAGTCGTCTCATTCGATATGAGCGGCGACCGACCGAGGTTCGAAGGCCGGCCCGCGAAGGGCACGAGGCCGCCTTGCGTCAAATAGAGCTAGGGGAGAAAATGCAGATGAGCCCCAGCGGCCTTTGCCCAATCTACTCAGAAGCAGACAGGGTCATCTCGACCTTCTCGTTCGATCATGACCTTGAGCCATGCCCATAGAATCTCCATCGAGGGGAGACCAGCGGGCCACCTGAGTCGGTCTTCGAAATGGCTCGGGCATCTATTGAGAGGTGGGTTAAGGAGTAGTGGAATGCTATATGAGGGCTATGCCGACCCTGTTATGAACGATGGACCCGGATTCGACTCGGACATAATCGTTAGTGAGCTCACCGAGCGTGTCACTCGAGCCATCGAGGCAAGCGACGTTAGCTTAACTCCTCCGGTTGCGAATACCGTAGACGGGGTAAAGTGCGAAACTCGACCGACCCCTATCGAGCCCAACGGGGCTCGGGGGCTCAGGTCACCCGACCCTGATTCGGGAGTCCATTCGACCGCACAGGTTGCGGTCAGAACGGACATGGGCGAACACCCCGATCAGAAGAGACACAAGAGTCCGTAGCCCCAAAAAAGAGTACCAAGGTGCTCAGCCTCCGACCGACTCCCATTCAGCCATAGGCTTGGGGGCTACACCCACCGGATGTGCTCGTGCACACCCGGTGGAAAATGGATTACCAGCGAGTCTCCTCCTCTGGGGCTGGGTGCCTATGTCTGCACAACGCGCCTCCGCGGCCTTCGCCAGCCCCTTCCTCAGGGGATGGGTGCCAATATCCCTCCGACACGCCTCCACGGCTTTTGCCAGTCCTCCCCACAGAGGCTGGGTGCCCGTATCCCCTTTGCTAGTCCTCCACATAGAGGCTGGGTGCCTAAATCCTACTCGGTTACCCTACGCGGTACAACAAACCAAGGAAAAAACACCGAAGTTCCAATAACAGCCCTTCACGACTTCACAGAAGTCCCAAAAGGGCTCGGGAGCTCCTGTCGGGTTCATAAACCTAGGGTCCCCAATGGACCCGCTTCCCTACAAAACTCAGCCCAGCAGACGGCGCAATGACAGCACATGCCTGGGCCAGCCCAGATACAGAATAATAGGCCAAGACCACGATCTGGTCCCTGATCGACACCTCTGACCTCTTGGGGCAGGCCCCGTACTCGCCCGACCTCTGGGTCGTGGGCTTCGCCTCGCCTGACCTCTGGGTCACAGGCTCCGCCTCGCCCGACCTCCTAGTCACGGGCTCCGCCTTGCCTAACCTCTAGGTCACAGACTCCACCTCGCCCGACCTCTTTCTCTGACCAAGGATACGCCGGACCTCTGCTCGCTGCTCTTTCCCCACCGACACGGTCGGGGACGACTGGGAGCGACCGACCGGGGATGCCCATTCGGTGTGGGCCTGGGGAGCAGGCGGAGCAGATAAGGTAAGGCGCTCAAGTCAACCATAGTACCAAGGACCGTACCCTACGCACGTGCAAGACGGCGCCTTTAGGTCATGATGGACAAACACTATACAACCTTCTAGACGCGTCAGACCACAAACAGTATTGTGGGCACCAATGTTTACCGTACCAGGCGAACACGGTAGAGCCTACTAGACGCGTCTAGGCATAAACAGTATTGTGGGCGCTGACATCCATCCCGTACCCGATAGCGTGAGCAACAAGACTAGGGAGCACACGTATACATTTTCTCTCTTTCTCTCTAACTTGTAAAACTAACACTTTAGGCGCTGCCTATCTTCTGGTGTGGCAAAACACCTATGCCGCGCCATGCATGGTGGCGCGACAAGGGGGATAACGTGACGACGACCGGGATGCTGACCGGTGACGTGGCAGGTTCTGCCGTGCCACTGGTCTTGGCGCGGCACTGACATGCCATAGCTAACGGCGTGGCAGTCCTAGGTAAATATCGCCCGCGAGCCGTCCTTCCTCTGTCTGCCTGCCCACCGCCGCGCATGCCCGCCCGCCGGCAGCGTCCGCACGCCGGCGCGTCACCCCCTCTGGCCGTCCGCCACGCCCTCTGGCCACGCACATATGTATTTGTAAAATTCAGCAAGTTTTTGTAAAATTCATATAGGTATTTGTTAGGGATATCAACAGTCTTGTGTGCAATGAATTCTGCGTGTATGTTTCGTTAAATTTCTTTTGTAAAATATATTCATCGCCTTTCATTTTAGAGTTGGCAAAAAAGCTTCTAGTATATATATTATTATCATGGGGCTATGATTATCTTTCTATATTATTTGTATCTATTTTTATTTTAAAGTTAGCAAAGAAGCTTTTAGCATACTCAGCGGCACAAAATCATGATTTTGTTTTCCTAAATTGTCCATAGATACGTTCACCCGCCCATAGATACATTCATTCGTTTTCGTATAGCAGTTAGTAACGGAACCTCTAGCATACTCATTAGCGCGATGCCATGAATAGCTTCCCGTATTATCCGTATTTGTTTTCATTCTAAAGTTGGCAAAGAAGCTTTTAGCGTACTCGCTAGCGTGAAGTCGTCGCTTTAATTTGTCTTTTCAAGTTGGGCGTAAATGCTTAAATGTGGGGAGCGAGTGGGGAAAGGCCATCGCTTCTGGTGGATGGAAATGGGCTATCATGAGAGGAAAGAAAGGAAAGCTATATAGCAAATACAGTTATGGCATCTCCCCAATTATAGATTATGTAAATTATATACTTTAAATCAACAGTGCAATGAAAAAGAAAAGAAAGTTATATAGCAAATGCAGTTATGGCATCTTCTAGTTGTCTTGTGTCTGAATAGCTATACATAGAAGTTGCTTATTTTCCTAGTGAAGTTGTTTAATATGTCTGTTAATGTTACTTTGAATATATACATGTGCTTTCATATTGTGTTTGTATTGCATAATAAGTAGTTCAAATTTTGTAATGCTACATAATGTTAATTTGAATATTATTAATTTGAATACTCTAACCCTTTGTTTATTAATTTGTAACATGATGGCCCCTTCCACGCAGCACCTGTTGTACCCCCTTCTTGAGGTGGAGTACGATGACCCACACCGAGCACACTTCTTTCTTGACACCGACACCGACGCAGAGGTGCCCTTGCCTCCTTTGAGGCCCTTACGCACACCTGTATGTGCCGGTGGGAGACGGCGTTACTGCGCATAATACATACGCGTGTTGGCTTCCTCGAGCTTGTCTGTGTTGTCAACTACTGTCTTTTGCCCCTTGACCCAGCACTACTTACCGCAACTGTAAATAGGTGCAAGTGCCTTTATTGTACATAAACATTCTTATAACAAATTTGAGGCAACTAACGGTCATTCTATTCTTATAACAGGTGGAGCCACGACACCCCACGTTCCACCTACCTTGGGACGAGATGACCTTGACCATGCGGGGCGTGAAGACTATCTTTGACCTTTGATTGGGGGACTTCCGGTGATAGGTATAGTTGACAACGATCACCGGAGGAAGGCTGACTGACTTCGATTCATCGGCTTTCTTTCATCGGACGACGAGGTTTCCAAGAAAATAAGTGAGCAATTCAAGACTATTTAATACTTGCATTGCTTTCACCAGTGAGTCATCGGGTCTCATTTTCTTTGGTGAATTTCGGGAAAGTTCCGATGTTTCGCATCGTCGTGGATCTCGAGACCGCTTTGATTACTTGGACCCACGGGCCGATGAGGCTCGGATCGATAGGTTAAGCTAGAGTGTGGCTCGGCACTTCCTTGGTGCTTTCCTATTCACAGGGCGTCTCGAGCAACACCATCACCGGATCTTTCTTGACATACTACGCCCGATCGTGGGATAACATAGCGGCGTACCGGGCAAGCGGCGTAGTCCCCGGCATGGACGTGTCGATAGCTATGCGTTGCCTGCAGTCGCACCTCAGGGTATGCGAACCTTGGGGGTTCCTCCTACCTACTCCAGGTTTAGTGTTGGGAACGATGGTCCGTTGGGAGGCCCCTTGTTACTGGTTTACCGATAAGTACTTCGGTTCACTATACTCTTCGAGGCAGTTACATATGATGAAATTATTAAGGGCTAATTCATTATCGTGTTCAACACAGCATTGGAACGGGCAGGATACACTCCCTACAACTCTGTATATCTGGACGCAAGCAGAGTTAGTTAGAGAGAATGTGAGGCGCAAGTATAGGGAGTACACGGACTGTCTCGATGTCCTGACATAGCACCAGGTTACGCTCTCTTTACTATCATATATGTGTCTTGTTTGATGTACACTATATCACAACCTAACTCAATTACGAAATGTTCAGGTGCATTGGTGTCCTTGGAATGCTCTGGAGCTCCAGTACTATCTGAGTCCTATCACTAGGGATAAGTCAGACGAGTATCGCTGCAACATCCCTCTTATTTTCTTCCACATGGTCGAGATTCACTTGCCCATCATGGTTTGTAGGCAGTTTGGAAGAATGACAGGCTACCCACCACCGCTTTACTTCACCAACCAAGAATTGCACGGGTGCGTTATTGATTAATAACAAAGCTACAATTCAGAGGTGTGTATGATACAACTAACAATCGTTTTGTTGCAGGTATGACCGCAGGAAGAGGTACAAGACCAAGGATTGGCGCGTGACACACAACGTGTACATCCAGTTGTGGTAGACCAGGGACCGGGAGCCGGTCGATGCGGGTCCCCCACACGACCAGCACACCTTCGACGAGTACCTACGGTGGCTTCATAGGTCTACGAGGACACATATCAAGTCCCCGTACACTGAGGAGGTGATTGACGAGGAAGATGTGATCGAAGATGTGTACGACGTTGCCACTAGGGACGACACACAACTACAGAGAGCACCGCTTCAAAGATACGTGATAAGATACTCGAATGGTACAATTTGTTATCCATTTGGTATTAAATATGTGTACTAAAACTGTCCAACCATGTTTCTGTACCCAAGCGACACAATTGTCAAGGCTGTCCAACGAAGCAGCATTTCGGCTTCACGAGTCTAGAGGGCAGGGGCCAGGCGTTTTCGAGGCTTTTGTGGAGGCAAACATAAACTTGTCTGTTCCGAAAATGTTTCTTTAGTGTATATGCGTTTGGAAAATGCACTAACTTTAATGTCTATTTATGTAGAAGGTGAAGCGGAGCTGCAGAAAGCTAACTCAGAAGTTGAGCTGCATGGACACTCCTTGGGTGGAACCCGATTACCCGGCGCGGTCGGGTGGCACGTCTTCTACTCTTTGAGGACACCAGCCGGCTCTTCTCTGCCGGTGACAGGTGCCGCTTCTGCAGTGCGTACACCACCACATCATAGTTCTAGGAATGACCCTGCAAATGAGGATGACGAGGACGACGATGACGACAATGACAACGACGACCCCCTGGGCTTCCGCATACAGCACCACCAGTGGGACGATTGGCAGCAGGACAAGATCAGCATGTCTCAGCTAGGTGGTGCCCCGCTTGGTACCCAAGGAGCCTCACAGGTAGTAACAAAGGTAGTTTCTTTAAATACGTAAGCTCCATAAACTAACGATCATAAAGATTATAAGTAATTGTGCATATCATATACTTGCAGGGTATGAGCCGTACATACCGATGAAAGCTCTAGTTTGATTTTGGTAAATTGATAAAACCCTAAGTGCTAACCTAGTTTATCAAGTGATCATGAGATAGGTAGCACGTTCCAAGTGGTGAAGCAAATGAAGATCATAGCATGATGATGATGATGGCATGGTGATGATCAAGTGCTTCGACTTGGAAAGAAGAAAGAGAAAAACAAAAGGCTCAAGGCAAAGGTATAAATTGTAGGAGCTATTTTGTTTTGGTGATCAAGACACTTAGAGAGTGTGATCACATTTAGGTTTGATAGTCGTACTATTAAGAGGGGTGAAACTCGTATTGAAATACGGTTATCAAAGTGCCACTAAATGCTCTAACTCGTTGCATATGCATTTAGGATCTAGTGGAGTGCTAACACCCTTGAAAATATTTGTGAAAATATGCTAACACATGTGCACAAAGTGATACACTTGGTGGTTGGCATATTTAAGCAAGGGTGAAGAAGATAGAAGTGAAAACGAGTTAGTCACGCTGGTCACAAGGTGACCGGACACTGGTCTCAGAAGGACCGGCGCGTCCGGTCAAACGTGACAGCATAGACGTCAGCTTCGGTCAAACGATCGGACGCTGAGTCTCGGACCAACCGGACGCTGAAAGGCTGCGTTCTGTCCCAGCTGACATGACAGCACAGTGGTCAGGGTAACTAACCAGACGCTGGCAGGGTCCGGTCAAGCATGATCGAACGCATCCGGTCGAAGAAATTCATTTCTGGAACCTTACTGGAAATGACCGGACGCTGGAGGCTGAGCGCCCAGTCAGTTTGTGCGCTATGTCCAGTCAGCAGACGACCGTTGAAATCTGACGAATAGTATTTGAAGCAGGGGACACGTGGCGTGAATCACGTGACCAGACGCTGAGGGCCAGTGTCCGGTCACCCCGCGCTGTACCCAGTGAAGGGGTACAACGACTCTATTTCGTGGGGGCTTCTATTTAAGCCCCATGGCCGGCTCAAGCACACTCTCTTGGCCATTTTGCATTGACATAGCAACCTTGTGAGCTTAGCCAAAGCCCTCCCACTCATCTCCATCATTAATTCATCATCTTTGTGAGATTGGGAGAGAATCCAAGTGCATTGCTTGAGTGTTTGCATCTAGAGGCACTTGGTGTTCGTGTTTCGCTGCGGGATTCACTTGTTACTCTTAGTGGTTGCCGCCACCTAGACGGCTTAGAGCAGCGAGGATCATCGAGCGGAGGGTGGTGATTGTCTCCGGCTCCGATCGTAGTGATTGTGAGGGGTTCTTGACCTTTCCCCAGCGGAGCGCCAAAAGGTACTCTAGTGGATTGCTCGTGGATTGTGTGATCCTCATCTTGTGTTGGTTGTGCAGCACCCTATTGAGGGTTTGGCGTGTGATGCTAATTAGCGCGTGAACCTTCAAGTGAGTGAATCGCCACAATGAGGAGTAGCTTGCCAGCAAGCAAGTGAACCTCGGTATAAAATCATTGTGTTCATCCTTTGATTCCAAGGTGATTGGTCTTCATTGCTATTCACTCTTGTGATTGATTGGTTCCTTCCTCGACACGGCAGTATAAACTATTACTCACTCTATTTACATTACCGCAAACTAGTTGTCAAGCTCTTTAGTGTAACTAGTTGTGAGAGCTTGTTAGTTTGGTTAGTGTGGCTCTTTAGTTATCCTTTGAGAGCACACTAACTTAGTGTAGTGGCATAACTATTATGTGGATAGAAACTACATAAACTAGAATTGTGATAGGTGGCTTGCATTTTTAGTAGGCTAGCGCAACACTTGCTTCGCCTCATAATTATCTAACCAGTTTGTTAAGTGTTGTTGTAGAAATTTTTAATAAGGCTATTCAACCCTCCTCTAGCCATTAGGACCTTTCAAGTGGTATCGGAGCCGATGTCACCGTGATTTGATGCTTAACAACCTTCGGTGTAAAAATGACTCAAATCAACAACACAAAGAAGCCATCCCAATTTGATGGCTCCAACTATCCCTATTGGAAGGCTAAGATGATAACTTAAATCAAGTCAATCAATAGGAAGGTTTAGAAGGTGGTAGAGACAAAGATTGAGATTGAAGATGAAGAGGCTTCCACCGCCGCCAAAGAAATACTATAAAATAATGACATTGCTCTTAGTGCCATCCATGATGCTTTGGATGAAAGAACATTTGAGCAAATCAAAAACATTGAGAGAGCTCATGAGGCATGGAAGAAGTTGGAAAAATCATTTGAGGGCACTCAAGCCGTGAAGGGTGCAAAGGCATACATTCTCAAAGAGAAATTTGCAAGCTTCAAGATGAAGGAGGATGAGAGTGTGCCGGAGATGTTTCATAGGCTTCAAGTGCTTATCAATGATCTCAAAGCACTTGGAGAAGAGGTGAAGGATAAGGACTTCTCTCACAAGTTCTTAAGATGCTTACCTTTAAGATTTGACACATTGGTCACTATTTTAGTAAGGAGTGGTTTGGACACCATGACACCAAACCAAGTGTTAGGAGACATCATGACCGATGATACATATAGAGATAAAGATGAGAAGGAAGAAAAGAAGGAGAAGAAAGATGAGAAGAAGAGTGTGGCATTCAAGGCCACATCAGGGCAAAGCTAAGCAAGAAACATCTAGTGAAAAAGACGATTCATGGGATGATGATGATGATGAGAAGATGGCTCTCTTTGTCATGAGATTTGGCAAGTTCATGGTGAAGAAGGGCTACCGTGCTAGAAAAAAGAAGTCTTCATCCAAGAACAAAAAAGAGTCAAGAAGGTGCTTCAAGTGTGGAAGCAAAGATTATCTTGTTGCTCAATGTCCATACAATGGCGACAATGATGATGACAAAAAGAAGAACAAGCAGAAGGACAAGAAGAAAAAGAAAGAGAATGACAAGATGACCTTCAAGAAGAAGAAGGGTGGTTCATATGTGGTCACTTGGGATAGTGATGCTTCCTCAAGTGATGATGATGACGATAGTGATGATAACAAGACCACCAAGAAGAAGGTTCTTGCAAGCATTGCTATCAATGAGAAGTCTTCTCTCTTCGACTCTTCATCATGCTTCATGGCTAAGGCCACTAAGGTACAAACTTGTGATGATGAAAGTGATGAAGAACATGATGATGATAATGAAAATGAAAATGAAAATGATAGTGATAGTGATGATAATGAACCTAATAAGGATGAATTATTTGACATGCTAGAAGATGCTAGAGAACACTTTGACATCAAGAGAAGGAAATGCAAAAGCTTGCGTAAGAAACTAAAAGCCTTTAAGCAAGCCTTTGATGAGCTCAATGCATCTCATGAGAGGCTAGAGAAAGCCAATGAGAAGCTTGACAAAGCTCACAAAAAGCTTGAAAAGGCTCATTCCTCTTTGATTGATGAGCAAAATAAAAAGAAGCATGTTGATACTTGTGATGTAGGCTTAACTTGTGATTTAATTGATGAATCATCACCTATGCCTATCATTGTTGCTCCCACTAACCCTTCTTGTAATACTTCCACTTTCACCTCATCTAGTGGTGATGGTCTCACTTGTGATGCCTCACTAGTGGTTGAGAATGAGAATCTCAAGAAGGAGGTTAACAAGCTCACTCACACTTTGGCTAAGGCCTATGGTGGTGAGGACCGCTTGCTTATGTGCTTGGATAGCCAAAGAGCTTCTCTCTACAAAGAGGGATTGGGCTATACTCCCAAGAAAGGCAAGACGACATTTGCACCTTACAAGACTAGTTTTGTGAAGAACAATGGTCGGTTTTGCATTAGTTGCAAGCAAGTGGGTCATAAAGAGCATGAATGCACCAACAAGAGCAAAAATGCTAATTTATCCTCCATTAAGCTTGATTCTTTCTATGTGCTTACTAAGGGTACAAATGGTGTGAAGGCTAAGTTCATTGGTAAATCATGGATGGGCTCAAAGAAGAAAGCCATTTGGGTAGCAAAGAACTTAGTGACTAAGCTTCAAGGACCCAAGTAAGTTTGGGTACCTAAAAAGAATTGATCTTCTTTTGTTGGTCAATTACAAAGCCAGAGGAAGGCATTAAGTTCTTGGTAGTGGGTGCACTCAACACATGACTGGTGATGCAAGAATGTTCAACTCAATCAACACCAATGGCAATGATGGTTATGATAGTATCACATTTGGTGACAATGGCAAAGGCAAGGTCAAAGGGCTTGGTAAGATTGCAATATCCAATGACATGAGCATATTCAATGTGTTGCTAGTAGAGAGCTTGAACTTTAATTTCCTATCCGTGGCTCAATTATGTGATGTTGGATTTAAATGCATATTTGGGGTAGATGATGTAGAGATCATAAGTGTAGATGGCTCTAACTTGATCTTCAAAGGCTTTAGATATGAGAATCTATACTTGGTTGATTTCAATGCTAGTGAAGCTAGATTATCTACATGCTTGTTCACTAAGTCTAGTATGGGTTGGTTATGGCATAGAAGGCTTGGTCATGTTGGAATGAAACAATTGAATAGATTGGTTAAGCATGACTTGGTTAGAGGCTTGAAAGATGTTGTGTTTGAAAATGATAAGCTTTGTACCTCTTGTCAAGCCGGAAAACAAGTTAGAAACACCCATCCTAAGAAAAGCATGATGAGCACTAGTAAAGCATTTGAGTTATTACATATGGATTTGTTTGGGCCAACACAATACACTAGCATTGGTGGTAATAAATATGGATTTGTGATAGTGGATGACTATACTAGATACACATGGGTATTCTTTATAGTGAATAAAAGTGATGTGTTTGCAACATTCAAATTATTTGTCAAGGGCATTCACAATGAGTTTGAAGCAACCATCAAGAGGGTTAGAAGTGACAATGGTAGTGAGTTCAAGAACACTAGAATTAATGAGTTATGTGATGAATTTGGAATTAGACATCAATTCTTGGCCAAGTACACTCTACAATCAAATGGTCTTGTTGAGAGAAAGAATAGAACACTCATTGATATGGCAAGATCTATGCTTAGTGAGTACAATGTGAGTCAATCTTTTTGGGCCAAAGCTATCAACACGGCTTGCTATTGTAGCAACCGCCTCTATTGTCACCCATTGAAAGAGAAGACACCATATGAGCTCTTGAATGGTAGAAAGCCCAACATTGCATATTTTCGGGTCTTTGGTTGCAAATGCTATATCTTGAAGAAAGGCACTAGATTGGGCAAGTTTGATAAGAAATATGATGAAGGATTCCTACTTGGTTATTCCACTACAAGCAAAACATATAGAGTTTGGAATTTGAATAGTGGTACTCTTAAGAAAGTTCATGATGTTGAATTTGATGAAACCAAGAGTTCACAAGAAGAGAATGAGAACTTGGAAGATGATAAAGGCATTCAACTTTCAAATGCCATGAAGAACATGTATATTGGTGAATTGAGGCCTAGGCAAATGAATGATGATGAAGATGATCAAGTGCAAGTGCTCTCTAACTCAAATGTGCAAGATGATACAACTCAAGTTAGTGCAAGTGGATCTCATGATAATGAACACGATCAAGTGGCTAGTACATCATATCTACCCAATGATCAAGCAAGAGCAAGCAATTAAGTTCTAATCCTCCAACCAATCAATGTTGCAAGGGATCATCCATTAGGCACTATAATTGGTGATATTTCAAGAGATGTGCAAACTGGATCAAGATTGACTTCATTTTGTGAGTATTTCTCATCTGTGTCATCCATTGAACCAAAGAAGATCGATGAAGCATTGAAGGATGTTGATTGGGTGAATGCTATGCATGAAGAATTAAATAACTTCACAAGAAATCAAGTATGAGAATTAGTATAGAGACTAAAGGGACACAATATGATTGAAATAAAATGGGTCTTTAGAAACAAGTAAGATCAAGATGGGATAGTAGTAAGGAACAAAGCAAGATTGGTAGCATAAGACTATACACAGGTTGAAGGTTTTGACTTTGGAGAAACATATGCCCGGTTGCTAGATTGGAAGCAATTAGAATCTTGCTAGCCTATGCTAGTGCCCACAATATCAAGCTCTATCAAATGGATGTTAAGAGTATATTTCTCAATGGTCACATCAATGAAGAAGTATATGTTGAGCAACCTTCCAATTTTAAAGATGATAAGAAGCCCAACCATATATACAAGTTGAAGAATGCATTGTATGGCTTGAAGCATGCACCTAGAGCATGGTATGAGAGATTGAGGGACTTCCTACTCTCTAAAGGGTTAATGATGGGCAAGGTTGACACCACTCTTTTCATCAAAAAGATTAGAAAAGATCTATTTGTATTACAAATCTATGTTGATGAAATCATATTTGGATCGACCAATCAAGACTTTTATGATGAGTTTGGAATGGTGATGGTTAAAGAGTTTGAGATGTCCATGATTGAAGAGTTAAGTTACTTCCTTGATCTTCAAATCAAGCAATTGAAGAATGATACATTTGTGAGTCAAGGCAAGTATATCAAGGAATGATCAAGAAGTTTGGCATGAGTGATAGCAAAGCTATTAGCACACCAATGGGAACAAATGGCAACTTGGATAGTGATGCAAGTGGCAATATGGTGGATCAAAAATTGTATCGGTCTATGATTGGAAGCCAACTCTATTTGACCGTATCAAGGCCGGATGCCATGTTTAGTGTATGCATGTGTGCAAGATTTCAAGCCTCGCCAAGAGAAAGTCATTTGAAGGCTATAAAGAGAATATTGAGGTACTTAAAGCATACACAAAATGTTGGTTTGTGGTATCCCAAAGGAGCAAAGTTTGAGCTAGTTGGTTACTCTGACTCGGATTATGCAGGATGCAAGGTTGAAAGGAAGAGCACCTCGGGCACATGTCAATTGTTGGGAAGATCACTTGTTTCATGGTCATCAAAGAAGCAAAATAGTGTTGCATTATCAACCGTCGAAGCCGAATACATATCCGGCGGTAGTTGTTGTGCACAAGTACTTTGGATGAAGGCCACTTTGAATGACTTTGGAATTAAGTTCAAGAAAGTGCCATTGCTATATGACAATGAGAGTGCAATCAAGCTAACCAACAATCCAGTTCAACATGCAAGAACAAAGCACATTGATGTCCGTCACCATTTCATAAGAGATCACCAACAAAAAGAGGACATTTACATTGAGAGTGTAGGCACCGAAGATCAACTTGCTGATATATTCACCAAGCCATTTGATGAGAAAAGGTTTTGCAAGCTAAAAAATGAGTTGAACATATTGGATTTCTTAAATATGTGTTGATACACACCCCACTTACATAACATGCCTCTCCTTCGAGCAATCCAAGGTAAAAGTTGATTGGCATGGCATACATCCTTGCTAAGAACATGTTTAATGCATCTAGACATCTTTCACATTTAATAGGCTCATTCATGAAAATCAAATGAATTTGATGATTGTATGGTATCACTTTTTCTTCTATGCTTATTTTGATCTAGTGGTAGCATATGACATGTTTATGGACTTGTAAACCTAGTGTTTAATCTAGAAAATGAGCTTTAAGTGTTTAACTCAACATGGTACAAGATAACCCTTATTTGGAGGTGTGAAGAAACTTGTCCTTGGATCAAACCGAGTTAAATATCTTTGACAAGTATTCTAGATTGTACCAATTTTGAGAAAATGATCCTCACCCCATTGATTGACATTGATAATCTCAAGCTATCTACTTTTTAAACATTTGTGGTCATTGATGATAAAGGAGGAAAAATAGTGCACAAAGATAGTAAATAGACACCAAAGGGGAGAGAAATAAAGATATAAGTGATAGGGGGAGAATTTGACATAAGGGGAGAGATATGACAAATGAAAGGAATCAATTAAAATTTTGAGCACACAAGTAGGGGGAGTAAGCTCATGAACTTGTATGGTACATTTGAATGTGTATTTCATATGTTTGCTTGCATGGCACAAGTTTTAAATTTCGATATCCATGCTTGTGTGGTGTATGATAGTTGTAGGTTTGAATGATGAAATGAAAAATTAGCATGCATATGTTATCTAATGATTTCTTTTCAAGTGTTGTTTCTAAGTGGTATCAAGCTAACCATGGTGCTAAGGATAGTATAATGGTGCACTCCGATTGGTATCACGCTTCAAAGGTCCATTTTTTATACCTTAGCATCATTTGATAGACATTGACTCTTATATTTTCCATCTAAGCATATGTGCAAGCTACAATCCAAACTCTTAGCACATATGTAGGGGGAGCAATTGCTACCATATGGGATTCATGAAACTTGTCAATATTCTTTTACACATGGTAAATATGTTTGGACAAGCAACATGGATTCAGTTAAATTTCAATTCATATCTTTGTGAAAGGGTTGTCATCAATTACTAAAAAGGGAGAGATTGAAAGCTCTAGTTTGGTTTTGGTAAATTGATGAAACCCTAAGTGCTAACCTAGTTTATCAAGTGATCATGAGATAGGTAGCACGTTTCAAGTGGTGAAGCAAATGAAGATCATAGCATGATGATGATGATGGCATGGTGATGATCAAGTGCTTCGACTTGGAAACAAGAAAGAGAAAAAAGGCTCAAGGCAAAGGTATAAATTATAGGAGTTATTTTGTTTTGGTGATCAAGACATTTAGAGAGTGTGATCACATTTAGGTTTGATAGCCGTACTATTAAGAGGGATAAAACTCGTATTGAAATAAGGTTATCAAAGTGCTACTAGATGTTTTAACTCATTGCATATGCATTTAGGATCTAGTGGAGTGCTAACACCCTTGAAAATATTTGTGAAAGTATGCTAACACATGTGCACAAAGTGATATAGTTGGTGGTTGGCACATTTGAGCAAGGGTGAAGAAGATAGAAGTGAAAAGGAGTTAGTCACGCTGGTCACAAGGTGACCGGACGCTGGTCTCAGAAGGACCGGCGCGTCCGGTCAAACATGACAAACATAGACGCTGACTTTCGGTCAAACGACGGACGCCGAAGTCTCGAGACCGACCGAGACGACGTGGAAGGTTGCGTCTGGTCCCGGTGACTATGGCAAACCACAATGGTCGTGGTAATCGATCGGATCTTTGGCGAGTCCGGTCAAGCATGATCGGACATGTCCGGTCGAAAAAATTCGTTTTTGGAACCTTACTGGAAACGATCGGACGCTAGAGGCTAGAGGCCGAGCGTCCGGGTCGGTTTAGTCTGTGTGTCCGATCAACAGACGACCGTTGAAATCGGCGAAAACGATATTTGAAGTAGGGGACACGTGGCGTGAATCCGTGATCGGACGACGAGGGGCGGTCTCCGGTCGATTCACCGAGGCGTCTGGTCACCCGCGTTGTATCCGATAAAAAGGGTACAACGACTCTATTTCATAGGGGCTTCTATTTAAGCCTCATGGCGGGCTCAAGCATACTCTCTTGGCCATTTTGTATTGACATAGCAACCTTGTGAGCTTAGCCAAAGCCATCCCACTCATCCCCATCCTTAATTGATCATCTTTATGAGATTGGAAGAGAATACAAGTGCATTGCTTGAGTGTTTACATCTAGAGGCACTTAGTGTTCGTTGTTCATTCATGAGGATTCGCTTGTTACTCTTGGTGGTTGCCGCCACCTAGGCGCCTGGAGAAGCAATGAGGATCGTCGAAGCGGAGGGTGGTGATTGTCTCCAGCTCTGATCATGGTGATTGTGAGGGGTTCTTGACCTTTTCTCGTGGAGGCGTCAAAAGGTACTCTAGTGGATTGCTCGTGGCTTGTGTGATCCTCATCTTGTGTTGGTTATACGGCATCCTATTGAGGATTTGGCGTGTGATGCCAATTAGCGCGTGAACCTTCAAGTGAGTGAATCGCCACAACGAGGAGTAGCTTGCCGGCAAGCAAGTGAACCTCGGTAAAAAATTATTGTGTTCATCCTTTAATTCCGAGGTGATTGGTCTTCATTGTTATTCACTCTTGTGATTGATTGGTTCATTTCTCGACACGATAGTATAAACATATTGCTCACTCTCCTTATATTACCGCAAACTAGTTGTCAAGCTCTTTAGTGTAACTAGTTGTGAAAGCTTGTTAGTTTGGTTAGTGTGGCTTTTTAGTTAGACTTTGAGAGTACAGTAACTTAGTGTAGTGGTATAACTATTGTATGGATAGAAACTATATAAACTAGAATTGTGATAGGTGGTTTGCATTTTTAGTAGGCTAGCGCAACACTTGCTTCGACTCATAATTGTCTAACCGGTTTGTTAAGTGTTGTTGTAGAAATTTTTAATAAGGCTATTCACCCCCTCTAGCCATTAGGACCTTTCAACCAACAACGCGACCACACCAACGTTGGCTACACTCTCAATGTGTTGCCTATAAATTCGAAGAGACAGAGACGTCCGATGGATCCTTACACTCCTAGGATTTAGTTGATTATATCGAACTTGTATCGAACGAATATTGTCGTTCGAAACTTGTAGACTTAGTTGGTTATGTCGAACCAATGAAAATGTTATGAGGCAACTTATCAACTTGCGCACGGACTCTATTTATTTGCTTCATATTCGTTTCAATGTGTCGCGGCACTTGTTGTTCAGCTCCCGTTCAATTGTAATTGAGGCTGGTCGGCTTCTGTCTGCGTCCAGGTCCTGCCGCGCCGTGGGCCTTGCGCGTTAGTGTCACGCCGTGGGCTATGGCGCGTCAGTGTCGCGCCAAGATCGGTGGTGCGGCAGAATCTGCCACGTCACCGGTCAGCGCCCCGGTTGTCGCCACGTCATCTCCCTCTCCGCGCCACCATGCATAGCGCGGCATATGTGTTTCGCTGCGCCAGGGAAATAAACGCGGTAAAAAAGTGTTAGTTTTGGAGAAAAAAATAAATTAGATTTAAAATTAGTTTAAAAAGTGTTAAAAATAAAAAAAAAAAAGCCCTCCTGCAGCTGCCGCGCCCCGTCGCCCGCTCCGCATCCTCGACTCGCTCCCGCAGCAGCTCGCCGCCGTACGGAACCTCAGGTGCCCCGTCACCACGGTCGCCCCCGCGCCCCCCGCGTCAGTCCGGACATCGGCGGCCTCGGCTCGGGTGGCGTACCGACGCGGGGCTTGGCGGCCCGCCGGGGACCAGTCGCCACTCAGCGTCGGCGGCTCCGGTGCACCGGCAGACCGGTCTGGCCTGCCCTAGCGCCCGCCGGCCGCCACCCGCGGTCCCGCATCGCCGCCGGCGCCTGCAGGTACGCGCAGCCGCAGCGGCGCAGAGCGAATCTCCGGCACGGCGACCCAGCCCCTCTACGGCTCCACCCCCAACCGACTAGCCTCCTGCCTCCATAGCCCGGCGCCTCCAACCTCCTGCCACATCGTCGGCGGCCCCTTCCCCCTCGAGTCGTATGAGCCGGACACGGTCCACGGCGTGGCCAGCCCCTCGCCTCGATCCACCCAGTCAGTGAGGTGATCCCCGCCTCCCCACCTCACTCCTCTCGAGTCCATCATTCTTGCTTCTCTCCGTCTCATACTCTGATCTACTGATTTTGTACTGCTACTCTGCAGTTTCCGTTGAGGGGGAATCTGCTTGCCATTGAATGATTGTGTCAGATTAGGTGCACGGATAGACAGACAACAGTTCTACTCGGGGCATTTACATATTTACCATTATTACGGATGACATCTTACACATCTTACACTGTGTCACTAACACATAAGTCATTGATATGGTATTTTTTATACCACTCACATCGTCATGATGGTAAATATGTAAAATTTCCGTTCTACTCAGGGAGGTGACATCTGATTTTACTGGGCCAGTATTTGTTTCACTCAGTCCTTATACATTACCATAATCAACGTTTTGCAAGGCATACTATACAAAGCCATTATTTATCTGATTAGCATTCCTCAGGTTTTGTTGCCTCGATGGACCAGGAAACAAATCCGGATATTGACCATTACATATGTATTTGTTGTATATTTTTGTAATCTAACATCTTAATGTTGCTGTCCTTACAATGTGATCCGTATTATGTTTTGATCAGGCTGGGAATTCTAAAATCATGATACTAAAACTGAGATCATCTTGAATCACCGTCATCTTTTTTGAAATCGCAGAAGCACACCAGACATATAGTTGCAAAGGTAGTTCACAATGCATTGATCCTCACCTTGCATCCATCATGGCAACAGATTTCCTCATCCTTCCCAACAAACTTCAGGTACTCAATGCCATTTCCATCTTACTCGGTCTGGTCATTTCCCCTTATCTACATGTATGTTTTTCCCTTATCTACATGTATGTTTATATATCCCTATGTTCACTTATGATTTGACCAGTGCAATGCATATTCCCTTTGCTTTGTGTCCTACTGTCCTTCAATCACCTGCTGAAAAGGATGCCTTGGTGTCTGATCAACCGCATGCCGCTTCTGTGATTTATTTATGCCTTTTTTTTCTCTCCTTCTATGGTCTGATGAGGCAGATGCCTTGAAACTGAAAACAATCAGCTGATCTTGCCTACATCTGTCTTCAGATACTCACGCGACGTGTCTGCTTTTTTTGGGGAGTACCTGACCTTGATTTATAACTGCAGTCTATGGGTCATTGGAACACAGATTAGAAATGGATGATGTGGAGCCATCTCCTGACGAAAGCAAAACACCATGGCTGAA